>JAMWET010000100.1:427500-792568 GCA_024036415.1 Prochilodus magdalenae | reverse complement strand
CTTAAACAATGATTTTGTATTTTGACACCCCCCATCAAAAAGTCATAAAACAAAAGACCCCACTTTGTCATTTTTAATGAGTAAAAGATTAAGTGGCACCCAGAAAGAGCCCATACAGGAAAAGAAAAGTTGTTCGGTCGGTGTTGACATTGTGAGCATCAAGTTCCTATGCTGGGCTACAACATGGTGACATAATCAAGGCCGGGCATTATCGCGATTTACATCACTGACATTATAAGGTCATCCTGTTGCATGGTGCTTTCCAATTCTGACTCGTGCTGTTGTAGTTAGTAGCACCCTTTGCGAGCGAAAAGTATGTCTCAGAAAGAGTTTGAAAAAACAAATCTGAAAAATAAGTATTAGAGAAAAGTTGCATCATTAGGGCTTGAAACAAGGGGATGGTCTTATCGAGGCATTGTGCACCATAACTGGTTGTTTACGGATGACTACACCAGTGGCCAATGACACAGGATCTAGAGACCTATCACAAGACCGTGGGAGTGGATCTGGTCTCGACTAAAATGGTCGACATCAGTGCTTGCTAGCCTCTATAGTTTTCTGAATCTGCACATATGGAGGACGTCGCACCAACTCCAATTTCCGATTACTGGAAGGCGTGAGTGCCATAAAATAAATTTTGATTTGGAGCACTCAAACAAAGTATTTCCATAAAAGTTGTGCAAATTATAAGTAATATGTATGTAAAATTATTAATAAACATCAAAGATTCATTAGGCTGACAATGGGACAAAGACTTATGCAATGTTCGTGAGGGCTTGTCGAACTTTCCAGAAAGTTGCACTACGGAGGAAACATATTATTACACCGAAGGATTTTACAGCAAATGTATTCCAATAAGACACACAGACCCTCTTTTGTAGTGGGCTCACTGAGTCTGGGACCTTCTTACGAATATGTACTTGCAGGGACACATATCTAACCGCCACTGTGGATGTATCCTGTGTGCTGTGTTTATTATGTAGACTGTGTATGACTAACCAAGCCCCTAGGCAGGGGTAGAGAGTCGCAAAGGGGATGATACTGTCAGGAAAAGCACGCAGAATGAGAGGACGACATAAAACGAGAAGGAGATAAAGCGGTTAGAGGAGGAACAGAAATAGCTCTGAAAAAGCTGCGGGACGACGGCGAAAGTGAATGAGAAATGGCTAATGACGGGAACGCCGGCACTAGCAGCATGCTAGCATGAGTGATGAAAGACTGACGAACAAGAGCAAAGTAAAAGGAGATAATAAAATCGACCCGAATAAACAAAAGTGCAGCCGAAATAAAAAAACAAAAAGACAGAGGATGAGACCGACAGGGTACAGGCCAGAAAAACAGTGAGACAAAAGGAGGGGTTTGAAAGATGTTGACACTTAAACACTTTCTCGCGGTCATAGAAGAGAAACTGACACAAGGCAGCATCCGGCCCCAAAGGCTTCAAACATAGAACAACGTGCTCTGGGTATAGAAAAATAAAGGCAGCTCTTTTGCACCCCTAGACTTCCAGCATGGCGGGGCACGAAAACACTATAGCAGCTGTCCAACACTAAAAAGCCCACAAAACCAGACGAAATGTACTTACCAACCCAAAATGGATCAAGGGTGCAACTGCCAACTACAAGGACACTCTCACAGGGCCCATCACTGGTCAAAAACTTAACGAGTTGGTATGAACTAAAAGAGTCTTAAATGCTCAGAATGTGCATATCTGTCTCGTTCTCATGTAGAAATCCCAGCTAGTGGTCTTCACTTCTGGCATCTATGGATTTAGAAAACAGCGTTTAAAAACTGAAGGACAGGAAACACAGTTGACATATAGTGACGGACACTGAGAAGGACAAACTCATTATTACTGCATGGAGACACAATTCTTCACAAACACGACACTTCTTTAACAAAGTAAGGTTCTTCAAGGGTCTTTACAGCAACGTTTTATATAGAAAAACGCATGCTTCACGCCAACAATGGGCCTTGCATGGTAATACGTTCTTGTTCAGAGGAACTGTACTGAGTAACAGAGAATGTAAATGTCAAAATAGACACATTGTTCTATTTGTTATCACACGACATTGAGACATAACATAAAAGCAAGATACATAGAAGAGAATAAATTTGTGTACAGCCAGTTTTAGAACAAATTTTTTAAATAAATCAAAAAAAATAGTAACACGAAATATTAACAAAAGAACAAGAACACATTTCCCCCACTCGCTGCCGCCTGAGAATAATCTGGAATATGGGTTGGTTTATCAAGCTTAATACAAAAATATGTAGTTAACGGAGGCAACCTTGTATTACCTTAGGATTTCTGCATTCAGTCATAGTTTTGAGACAGGTCGAAAAATCACAAAAAAAGTGCGCCATTCTTTGGCGCGTATTCTGCGTATTCCAACATATTCCAACATATTTATGTTTATAAACAATATGCCCAATATAAAAAAGTGTGCAGTATCTGCGTATAGTGTACTTTCAACAGCTCCCGTAACACGCAATGCTGCTATACCATTGAACAACCACAAAAATATTAACGTCCAAACACTTTCGTGGCACAGCCTTCTCGTTACCTTATCCGCCCTTGAGACCCGGACTTGCTTGGTGTGCAATTTAATTTCTCCTAAGCTATGAGTCGGACCTACAAAACAACAAATGTCATCTATGAGGCCACAAAGGATATACAGCGGTTTTAAAAACAGTATGATGTGCATGAGAAGCGAAATGTAATGTCCTCATATTGAGGAGCCGGGTCTCCAGGTGGATATTCTGGCACTTACTCACATGAATCATTTAAGTATACCTCCTTAAAAGCTAAAAGAATCAACTTTTACAGCTCAGCATTTTAAATTCCTGGTGGTCAAAACTAAAGCGCTGAAACTTAAAACCTAGAATTTTTTTCACGTTTCTGAAATTTCTCAAAGATTTTTACCCACGTATTAAAAAAATTAAAGAAACATTTTTCCTAACGTTGCTCAGCCCTGACGAAGGGAAATAATCTGGATTTTCATGCACACTAAACTGGCATGAGCAATCCCATGGAGCAGCACACCAGAAAAATACACATAGGAAACTGCGCCCATACCACAACAATATTTACGCGGCCAGTTCAGCCTCCCCACACAACACATAACCCACCCACACACACAGCTCCCTTGAGTGTGTATCTCAGCGGCAGCAGTTGTGAGGGAGTCATTAGCACTCTTTGCTGCACACCACTGAACGTAATGGGCATAATGCCTCTTCATCTCCTACGTCCTGCACTCTGTGCTCTCTTTCTCTCGTCTAGCGGTACCTGCTCCAACAAAACTTGAGGCCAGCCAAATAGTAGTGACTGTTAATAAGCACCATGATGCAAATGCCCCCCATCCATGCTAAGGAATTAGAAGTGTTGTTTTATCTTAAACTGCATAGTTGCACATTTGTTCTGCATTAAATTGTCTGAAAAAGAAAATATAATTCAGCCTCTAATGAGAATCACAAGTTTGTTAACCAGCATTCTATGGCGATTTGCAGATAATGCTACTGAAGATGAGGCTGGGTTAGAGCTGCAGGAGTATTTAACTATGCTGCTGGAAGGTTAAGTTTATGCTAGCTCGACTGTCCGCATATCAGTGTGAACCATCGTCGTGCGCTCACGCTTTGGAGTATGTGTGGAGCACGACAAGACACTGTTGAAATTGTTATAAAACCGTAACCATCACTTGCGAAACCTGTGAGCTAGTGCTTAAATTCTACATGTCTACGTGCTTAGGCAGAAGGTGTAAAATCAGGTTGAGGTTAATCTAAATTGTGCAAGGTTGCGGGATTAATTAAATTACTAATGCTAATATTCCACAGGTATTGTATCAAACTTACTCTAAGTATTTCCATTTTGTAAGAATAAAGAAATAAACAAATTCCCATATATTTACAGAAATTATAGATATATCATTTATTTCTAGTATTTTGTGTCTCCATCCTCTAGCTTTCATGGCACCTCTTTTAACGGAGGACTTGGTGCTTTTGTTCTTAAAGAAACAGGGGGGCAGGGAATTAATTTTTCCCCACCTCCATAGGAAGTCTAGTGCTTCAACATCCAAAAATAATACCTGGAATGAGGTACCATTATGCTGAGGAAATCATCAGCAAACGTTTACGGTATGATTATGTAAATATATTTGACATAACAAAACCACATGACCATATCCAAACACATCCCTCTGTAATAGTATCTAAGCCATGGTTAAGGGCCAGCAGATTAGGCTCAGCGGCTCAAAAAATAATCAGAGGCTATATTCTCTATTTAATAATAATATTTCCAATACTGCTTTTTGCGGTTATCAACTATGTAAAAAATGTAATTTAACAAGATCAAAAATATTGATTTGTTTTTTCAGATTTCGCACTTTGAATGAGCTTGTAGCAACTCGAGTTTGTGATAAAATCCCAGTACGTCCAGTAGGGGCTGCAAAGCCTTTTACTGCCACTCAGCGACATACATTTCATTAAGGCTTAATGTTGACTAGCTGACATCACATGTTATATGATAAACACTAACAACATGATCCTTCACATAGCGGAGGTTGGGGGTTTCTGAAGGCTAGCAAGGCGATCACACGGCGGCTTGTTAGGAAAGGGCAAACGTCAAGCTCCCACTGACGAACACCACTTTTATCTCCAGCCTTTCTGAAGACTGCCAAAAAAAAAAGTCAATGTGAAAACCGTAAAGTTTAACTCGGTTACTCTTGTTTTAACGAGGTTACAGCACTCTAAATGATCTAACTCTCGGAACCTCCGCCCCCGGAACGGGAATGCAGTGCAATTCCAGGCTGGCTGGAAAAGGCACGGTCACGCACTTATGGACATGTGGTTTTGCAGAAATCTCTTCAATGGAGTTTTTTAAAGTCCTTGTTGCAAAAGCCTTCTCTCGTCACATAGCTGGTCAACTCTGGAGCTCGTGCCCAAAACCCTAGAGCATCCCAATACATAAACAAAGCTTTGGGCAATCCTTAGTATCCAGTGATCCATTCATCATGAGATGTTTCTCGTTCCACATTGTAAACAGCAGCTGATGGGTTCATAATGATGCTTAAAAAGTAATAATAAGCATGGACAAAAACGGGAGATACATGTTTCTTCCATTGGAGCAGTGACGATATCATAGAGACGGATTGTCGGCTTAGATATGTCTCAGCTTGCTCAAACTCAATGATCCCACTGTGGGCTAGATTAGTATATGTTATGTACGTTTACAGACCACATTAGTAACCCTGTAATCTGTCTAGTTAGGATACTCCAGTCATAATGAGAGAGAGAAAACTGATTTGCTAAATTAACACTGCCGTACTGTGTACATAAAACCTTTAGTCGTGTAAAAAAAAACACATTGAATTAAACCAAATTCAGAAATTTGATATACGACAGCATTTATTATCTTAATGAATCAAATCATGTACATGGCAAGGTCAGAATGGTGTGTGGTGTATTGTAAAGTAACGGCAGCGCACACGCTATTTGTCGCCCTGGCGTGTTTATGGCGTAGGGCTCACAAGTCATGTCTCCTGATTAATTGTAATCATGTTTGGGTAATGAGCCTCTGTGGAGATTCAACTCAAGCTTGCTGGGATCGCTCTACACGACCCTGTGGATCTGCTCTCTCTCTCACCAAAGCATCAACTACCTTACACCTAGTTTAACATCACTAATCACAAGCATTACTCAAACCATATTCTTGCTAGGGAAATCTTGACTACGGCAAATTTCAAATCACACAGATGCCGTATCTGAGGAAAATTATTAAGAGAGTGATAATTTAATCCGCCCGTTCTGCAGCGGAGATGACAACAATTCTGCCTTGACATACCCTGGTGTGAAAGATCTTTGAGGTTAAACTCCTAATATACCTCCTTAGACATCTAATTCCAGAGGACACAATACACATATATAGATGTTTTGTATTATTTATATCCACAGAATGGGAATAAAAACTGTATCTACACTGGCTGATTTGACTCATTAATATTAACATATACTTTATTTAACAACTTAAATGGTACTACGCTGTGGCAATTGTAATTGTGAGTAACTACATGCAATGCCCCCCCTCTAGTAATTAAACGTTAGCATTTAGGTGGCAAGTTGTAAGCAAGGAGGACCCCGATATGACTTATTTACATAGAAGCTCATTTCATTTCCTGTCTGCATCTGTTTTTGAACAAGTTGCTTGTCTACAGCTTCTTGCTGTATTCCAACCAATAAGAGGCAGGAGCTCATCAGATTATCCTTCAAAGAGGAAAAAAAAACAGTTTGTTTTCATTTTAGAAGCCAAATCATATTTTATGCGCATATTTTTGGGGCATGTACGGGCAATGGGGATTTTAAAAGAGCATGTTAAAAGTCTCTCTTGGCATTTTTTCACACTCAAACCAAAGTCACATACCTTCTATGCCACCGAGGGAGAGAACAATTTAAAATAACTGGACAAAAACATAAACAAATGGTTATCAAACGGCAGCTTTAGGTGTGTGAAAAAAAGCTTCCGCTGTGTTTTCAGGTTTGGAATAGCAGCGTTGCTGTGTTTCCTCAGGCTGTCCATCTGCTGTTTATTTTTTGTTTATTGTTTTGGGCCTAGGCGAGCAGAAACAGGCTCAATTCATCCAGCCTGCTCTTAGGTAAAGACACCCTGTCCCTGTTTTTATCTGAAAGCAGGAGGACACACAGAGACAGCTCAGGCTGTGTGGGGTAAGAGAATTTTTGTGTGATTGAGGTGAGGTGGGGAAGTAGAGAGATGCAACAAGAAAGACCAGAAGAGGGAGAGAAATAGAGAGTAAAGAGAAATTGAAAAAAAAAAAACACAGAGAGAAAGAAGTAGGTAAAAAAGAAAGAGAAAGAAGGAAAGAAAATGAAAAAGGACAAATAAGAAAGAAAGCACAAAAGAAAGAAAGCTTTTTATGTAGCTTGGCTCCTGAGTATGGGGCTATTTTTGTACACATTATACGTGACATAGCTTTAGTAGAGTAAAGACCCTTTGTCATTTATTTCACCCTCACAGCAGAAACATTCAGGCAGGTATGGTATAAAAAAGGCCACACTGATAAGAACGGGAGTAATCCTGTCAGCCAGCAGCTGGTGCCGTGCCCGAAGCGGTGTGGAATGGCCCTTCCCTACACTAAAATGTGCTTCATTAAGCAGCGTTAGCATGACTGGCAGCCTTAGTTTATTTTTGTGGTAGTTGTGCTCAGTAAACACTGCGTCACTCACAACTAACACACATCGAAATTCGTTAGCATGTGTTAACTTGATTTGTACAAAGCTTTGATTGTGTAAAGTGTTGGGAGAATACAAGATGATCCTTTTTACAATGCAAGGTGGGCCTGTGTTCAACACTTCAGAAGAGTCTTATAAATTAGTGACGTTATCACATGTAAGTATGTGTAGGTAAAACAGGAAACAGACATTTGAGAAAGTGTGGACATATGGGCGGATAAAAAATAATGCAAAATTTCTTAAAAGCCTAGTTTTGCCAAGACCGCCAACTGTATAACGTCGTCCTCATTCTGAACAACGAGGAGGTGTGACGCCAAAAAAATACTAACCATATCTCACTAATATATTCACTCACATTTAGCATAAATTGTTTGCAAGGGGGTGGGGTAGAAAAATGCTTGCAACAGTGTTGGGGCTTTGTATATCAGCGTCTCGATGGCAGAGCCCAGGTATAGTGGGTTTTAGTCATTGTAGAAACTGGTAGGGAATTCAATTTAAGACCTGCAGCACTTTTACGGGGAACGGTTTAATCCAATATCAAAAAAAAAGTGGCAAGGTCTCAGCTTCAACCTTTTTTTACGGTTGCAAGCCGGGATACACATGCTAGAAATCAAGCTCATGTAGACACTTCAGTGGAGTCCGAATACGGTTTTTCAAGTCAGTGTGGATACTCACATTAGCAACAAGGCCTACAAATCAGTTATCTTTAGTGAAGGAGCAAGGATGTGAATGTTTCAAAAGACAAAAATCTGTCAAGACAGTCAGTTAAAGCCTCAATTTTACAAGATAACTGGCAGTTCAAAACAAGATTGCCTGTTTGGCGTCTGAAAACCCACATAAACCTATATAATAAAAAAATCTATGTTGTAAATTAAAGGTTGGAATTGCTTTGTGTTTGGCCATGAACTGGGACATAACTGTCTGCACTGAAACTATTGGCTCAAACACTGATCACAACTTATATGAGTTACTTCGATCAAAGTAGGAATTACTATTATGTGGGTTACAATATTTAATGTGATTTTTTCTGACTAGAATTAAAAGAAAGACTAAATGCAGTTTTATTCTAGAATATTGGCCAGGCTTGTTTTTAATATTATTTTTTATGCAAGATCTAAGACATAGAGTATTTACTTTTCAGGCTGGAGCTTGAGCCGCTGAGCAGCTCCGCAAACCATTAAGGATAGCAGTAAACATCACAATAATAGTAAATATACGGGCTAGTGGACATACTCATCTACAGGCAGTTCATAAACTCTGTGTATTAGATTAAATTTTCCACTCATTTAAAACTTTTTAAGAAAACACAGATTGATAATGTATTCTATGATAAGTCTTGAAAAAAAAAAAAACTCAATAGGAGCTCATTTTTAGCCTTTACATAAAAGACTAATGAGTGCAGCAAATGACAGGTCTGTGCCTACCGTCCTTTATTCAGCCTCTTTAAAACCAAAAAGGACCTAATTTCCCTTTTTGATACTGTCCCCACACCTGACAAACATAAATCACAGATCGCTGGTACTGAAGTGGTCAGTGTTGATTATGTAGGCAAAACCTGAAAGCAATTTCTAGCACATGCATGTCAATATCCACCAGGGCATAATGCTTGTAACAAGCAGGGAACAATTGAGGGATCAGAAAAAAGCCCTTCAAATGTGCAACACTGCCACACTGAAAGTGGATGATGTGAATAAGTGATGAGCAAGCGCTCATTGATTAATATGGCCGACGATAAGTGACAGTAAAAAGCCACTGCTGACGCACTGTGTTTTTCGTCTAAAATTGAAAGCAAGCAGTGCCTCAACAACAAGTCCATCCAGCATGCTCCCCACAGCATGCACTCACTTCTGAAAGAGTAGAGAGGCGGATGTGTACTGACCCATTTCGTTCATTCATGGGAGTGATGCGGTGTCATATTGCAAGCCCATTTTGCTGTGCATCCGCGCCTCAGTATCTGTCTGTATCTGTGAAAATCTCTGGGAATAAGTGTTAGTAAAGGCAGCAGCTCACAAACAGCAAAGACAGGATCCTATGCAGTGAGGTGATGGAAATATGTAGATTTTTAGATAGATTAAGATAGATAGATAGATAGATAGATAGATAGAATCGATAGATAGATAGATAGAATAGATATGATATAGACAACAACTCATGTGTGGTTTCATAAGTGTAATAGCTTTAGGTTAAAACGTGGTTTATTAAATCAATAATACTTGTACGGCTTCCAGTTTATTTTTCTAAATGTACAGTGTGTTCGGATATTACTAATCAGACATGAAAGTTTCCAAAAGCCCATTTGTTCCAGTTTAATGCAAAATGCTAATATATGCCAGTATTGAATAATATTATGTCGATAGTATTATTTATATATTGTTATATAACGTGCAAACAGTGGGTTATACTTGTTTGCATTAAAGGCAGCTGAATAATGTAATTGTAATTGTGATTTTTACACTAAAGAACCTCATCATGCCACTAATTACAAGCCATAATGGACTAGAAAAGTACATAGTCCAGTGGATGTTGACGCGTAAGCTGTGGCTAGCTGTGCCATGTATAAGGCTTTGGGTGCTCTCTTGTTATAGTAGGTAGCCATTGTGATATAGGGTATTTACTTGAGCTGCTGTTAAGTGGGATGACAAGTGGTTTCTAGATATTCAAATTGAAACATGAGTAGGTGTATATGGCCGGAGAAAAGAAGGATGAATAAATGACAAACAGTGGAAGTGAGTGCAGATGAGTATGTGGATTAGAGTTTGGGGGATCTGCTCTGAGTGAGTACATTGTAGTTTGATGGGACTGTTGGTGAAAAAGAATAAGCCAACGTCAGCGTGGATTGTTTGTGGGGACAAAAAATTGAAATGCAACTCTCATGGGGGGCGGGGATGATTTAAAAAAAGACAAAGACTGCGTGCATGACAAGAACCAACCACTCGCTACATTTGTATTTTTAGGGAGTTGTCCCGAGTGTATGAGAAACAGGGTCTGTCAGTTCCAGCAGAAGCTACAGTAAGAGATGGATGTGTAGCTTTTCACACCATTCCATTGTCAACTATTTGGGGGAAAAAAAAAATTAACAAAGCTTAAATAGCATGCCATTCCGATCAGACCAAACACTGAAAGACAAGCAAGCACTGATATTTCAAAAAACTGCAGGACAAAGTTAGCAGACAAAAATCAAAAGGAAATAGAAAATGTCCTATTTTCCCAGTCAGGGTAGTCTGCCTTTTCCCGGTCTGAGGTGATACCCACCATATAGAGGGAGGCATGTCAGTATGGCTGTGCAATATAAAAATAATTGACCTTGGAAGGAGGGGAAATACTATACTGAAGAGTAACAAGAGTAGAGACTAACCAAAAATCACTGAACGAATCCACTTGGAAGTTGTTAACTGAAGCTGTAATTCCCAAATCTTAGGACCACACTCCCAGTGGTGTGTCCCTTAATATAAAAACAATACATTACTGTCATTATACTATCGCTTCCATAGTGACCACTTAAAACCACTCAACACGCTAATATTTCCAGCCAGGGGCTACAAAGAACCTCTGAATGAAAACAGAGTATTAAACGTTCAACAGTAAATCGGCATAGTAGTACACACCCACTGACTGACTGAGAGGGATCTGTTGAGTTGGTGAAAGGTCAGAGCTGATCTTTCCTCTGCTTGTTGAGCTGGCTGAGGATTATTTGAGTGCAAGTAGCCAGCAGTAGGTAGAGGAGATACTGGGGAGTAAACAGTTTATGTTGTTTCCCTGCAGTTATTATTAGTAGTTCCACAAAAAATACAATGATAATACCAACACGTAAAAGTGTAACACAGAGTGTATGAGTGGGTCTACTTGCTTATTATACTCTGTGGGGGAAGCCGCAAGTCGTACTGAGCTAGCCTGAGCCTACTTTTAGGTTACATCTCAAGTGAAGTGCTTCAAATTAAACGTGTTAAGATCCACATCTTCATGTGCAGTGCTTTAATTAAAATACGCTCATTTAAGCACAGTAGTTGTAAACGCAGAAAATTGTAGACGGACGTTACAAGCTAAACCCAAAAACTTTCAGTATGGCCAGTGGCAAAAAAGAAATACCACACCCTACAATGGACATACCAAAAGTAACTGGAATAAAAGAGCAGTCAATTCAAAACTGGACTCATGAAGATGGTGTTACCTCAGGGGATGGCTTTGTAATGTATAAGTTGTTAAAATGCTACTCACGGTGAGCACACCGTGTGAATATTGCAGGATGAGTGAATTATAGGAGTTTCAACCAAGGCATGATAGTAAGGAACGTTGCTCGAAAGTGCTTATGTCAAGGCGTGAACGTGCAAGGCCGACACTATCACGGAAAACTCGTTCAGAAATGTTGTCCTCATAAAATACGGGAGACACACTTGGGCGCCCAATGCAACGGTGCACTATCGTGCGAAATATCCATCATTGTGAGAGTAAGCTATGAAGTCCCATGAAAGGCAGCAAAATATGTCACCAAAGGCAGTGAAACAAGTATTGGCGCACGAGACCAAGATCTGATTTTAAGGGGGACCCAGGGATCAAATTCATGCCATGAGAACACACCATCATATCCGTTTGAAACCACCAATAGTCTGCACGTTACCTGTGGGTGACACCGTGTGAATCTTCTAACAGATGGCTGCCTATCTTGGCTCCCAGTCCCCACTCCCACCAGTCTCCACCTAAGAAACTTCCGTTGTTGTTGTGAGAGAGATCCAGGTGTTAACACAGGTACTTGTGCAGGGGGGGGGGACTATTTGGTTCGGTTACAAACTGATCTGTGGGTGTGTTCTCATCGGTCATCGATATGTTGATCACTGGTCCCCCCCCTAAAAACAGCAACATTGCACTAGGTGCCCACAATAGTATTTCACTGTGGGCTTGACAATTTGCTGCCTTTCATGGACTTTCATGTACTCTGATCCCACATATGAATGGGACGTATTTCAGCAGGATAGTGGCACGCGTAGACATTGGGCCCAAGTTCTCCTCGTATTGGGTATGAAGGAACATTTTCTGAAGAGTTCACGGGAATGAGTATGTGGCCTGCACGTTCACGCTGAGCGCATCAGCCGCATTGTGAGAACGTTCTACTATCATGCCTTGTTTGAACTCCTATAATTCACGTCATCCTGCAAATAAGCACACTGTGCTCAACCCTGTGATGAGAGCATTTTGACAACTTATACATTCCAAACCGATCCCCCTGAATGGTAAAACACCACTTCAGAGTCAGTTTGAATTACTGTCTATATTCACCATGCACTCTTTGGTATGTCAGTGTATGTGTTTTTCTTTTCCCACGGCCCCATACTGAAAAGTTTGGGTTTAGCTGATACCAGCCGTCCTACTATTTCTGCTTTAAAACTACTGTGCATTTAAAATGAGCAGTATTTTTCAAATTAAAAGCATCTTCACTACGATGTGGATCTCTAACGTTTAATTGAAGCATGACTCCACTTGAAGATGTGTGGGTTTAAACCTACAAGTAGGCTCAGAGCTACTCGACACTCAAAGCACTCATGCTTCCCCACAGGAAGTCAAGTAACGCAGTAGACATGCACATCATTGCACACATTGCTGTGTCTGGTCACTTTTACCGTAGTAAGAGCTTTATATTATCAGGTGGTATTTTTTTGTGGAAACTACTAATAATACCTGGGCCGAGGAAACAAATACCTAAACAACTGTTTTACTCCCGCAGTATTCCTACTACCTACAACTGCTGACTACGTGCAGAAATTACACCTCAGTGGCAAGCTCAACAATCAGTAGGAAAGCTCAAGCTCTGACCTCGTTCAACCAACTCAAACAGATCCCTCCGCATCATCAGTGGTGTGGACTACAGCGACACTCTGTTACTGTTGAACACTTATATACTCTGTTTTTCATTCAGGTAGGTTTTTTAGCCACCCTGCTGGAAATATTGCGTTATGGTTTATGGCTCAGGGAAGCCCTTTTTTTTAAAATTGGTATATACAGTATGTATGTGTTTATCATTATGGACACACACTGGAGCTGTGTCATACCAAGTATGTGTTCAGCTCAGTTAAACACTTTTCAAAGTGGATGACATTCAGATGATTATTGTTAGTGGCTACACTCTCTGTTACTCTTCAGTATAGTAATTTCTCCTGTTCCACTCAGTGGGTCACATAATTTTTATAGGCCACAGCCATACTGACGATGCACTCCTCTAGATGGTGGGTCTCAGACAGGGAAAAGGCCCAGACCTACACTGATAATACCCCCCTTTGGGGGGGAAAAACTAGGACATGTTCATTTTTCCTTTTGATTTTTGTCTAACGACTATACATCTGTCACTGCACAAGTTTTTTGAAATAATCACCGGTTGCATCTGTGTTTCACACAGTGTTCCAATTGGTCCTGATCGGGAATGGCCACTGCTATTCTAAGCTTTGTGTAAATTATACCATTTTTTTTCCCCCCAAAAGAATATGGAAAATGGTGCTGAAAAGACTACAGACATCCACATCTTCACTGAGTACTTCTGCTGCTGAAACTGAGAACAGGACCCTGTTTATCTCATTACACTCGGTGACGCAACCACCTAAATACAAAAAGTTCCAGTGTCTGTGTTCTGTCCTGCACGTTGCCATCCACTTTGTCTTCTCTTTTGCAATCATCAACCGCTTCCCGCCATAGAGAAGTTGCCATTCAATTTTGTCAATTCCCAATAACCAGAGCCCTATTGTTATTTCTTTATCCCCAACACCATCAAACTACAGGTACTCTCACTCAGAGCAGATGCCCCAAACTCTAACTCCACATCTCATCCTGCACTATCTTTCTATTTGTGTCATCATTAGTTCAACTACCTTCTTTTCTCCCATACGGGACACACCGTACTCATTTTCAAATAATATCTACGGCAAACCCACTCTGTCATCCACTTTACTCAGCAGAGCTCCAAGTAGAATACCCTAACCACAATGGCTAACCTGATAAACTATAAGTAACACAGATCAGACAAGCAGCACCCACAACCTTATATCAATAGCTAGCTCAACAGCGCCTAAGCAACAAGCGTTCGATCACGCTCCGTTCACACAATCACTGGAAATGGTACTTTTCTACGAGTCCATTAATGGAGCATGTGTATAGTATAGGAAGACTATGAGATATGAAAGGTTCTTTAGTGTTCAGAAATCACAATTAACCCGTTAACATGTATGCAAGCATCTGCACCTTAATGCCACAAAGCTAAAACCCACTGTTTATGCACGTTATTAAATTATATATAGTATAGTACTAATCGACGCATAATTATTCAATACCTGGCATATATTCGCGCATTTGTCATTAACCTGGAAAACAAATGCGGCATTAAAGTTTGGAAAACACTTTTCACCTGTAATGATTAGTGAGTAATATGATCACGAAACTGTACATATGATATCTAGGGACAAGGCCACCTAAAGTATTATTGATTGTAATAAACAAAGTTTATAACTTAAAAAGCTATATACACTATATGAAAACCACATGATTCTTGCCTTATACTATCTATTCTATCTATCTATCTATCTATCTTCTTAATATCTATATACTATCTATCTATCTATTATCGTATCTATCTAATATTTCTCACCTCACTGCATACAGGATCTGTGTACTTTGCTGTTTTGATGCCTGTGCCTTTAATAAACCAACTTATAGCTAAGAAATAATTTAACCAACAAAGAGATCAATCGAACAGGCAAATGACGCAGCAGAAAATGGGCTTAGCAATAATGGACACCCACCTCCCAGAAGATGAACAGAAATGGTCGTCGAGTACCATCCGCGCCTCCTACTCTTTCAGAAGTGAAATTGCATGCTGTGGGGAGTCACTGACTGGTATGGACTTTGTTGAATGGCACTGCTTTGCTTTTCACAATTCGACGGAAAACACAGTGCTGTTCAGCAGTGGCTTTTTAACTGTCAAACTACTCGTCGGCCATATTGATCAATTAAGCGCTTGCCTCCAATCACTTATTCAACAGCATGCTACTTTCAGTGGCACAAGTAGTGTTTTGCCACATTTGAAGGGCTTTTTTTCTGGAATCCCCTCAATTTTTTCTCCTTTCCCATGCTTTTACAAGGCATAATGCCTGTGGATAATTGACATGCAATGGTGTAGAAGAATTGCTTCCGGTTTGCCCAATACATAATCCACACTGAAACACTTCAAGTACCAGCAATCTGTTGATTTAGTGTGTGTAAAGTGTGGTGGGCGGACAGATATAAAAAAGGGAATTAGGTCCCTTTTTGGTTTAAAAGAGGCTGGAACTAAAGGACGGTAAGGCACCGACTGTCATCTTGTCTTGCACTTCAATTATCTATTTAATGTAAGGCTAAAAATGAGCCTCCATATTGAGTTTTTTTTGTTTCAAAGAACTTCATCATAGAATACATTTATATCAACTGTGTTTCTCTAAAAGTTTTTAAATGAGGGGAAATTTAATCTAATAACACAGAGTTTATGAACTGCCTGTAGATGAGTATGTTCCACCTAGGCCCGTATATTACTATAACTATGTGATTGGTTGACTCTATAACGTAACTTAATGCGTTAGTGCGGAGCTCTCAGCGCTCAAGCCTCCAGCACCTGCAAAGTAAATACCTCTAGTCATTAGATAGATTTGCATAAAAACATAATTAATTAAGAAAACAGAGCCTGGACACTAATTCTAGAAATAAACTGCATTTAGATCTTTTCTTTTAATTCTAAGGTCACGAAAAAATCACATGTAAATATTTTAAACCAAAATAATTAGTAATTCCTGACTTTGATATCGAAGTAACATCATATAAGTTGTGATCAGTGTTAAGGGCACTAGTTCAGTGCAGGACAGTTATGTCCCAGGTTCATGGCCCCAAACACACAGCAATTACCAAACCCTTTAAATTTACAACATAGTATTTTTTATTTTATAGGTTTATGTGGGTTTTCAGACGCCCAAACAGATGACATCTTGTTTTTGAACTGCCAGTTATCTTGTAAAAAGGTGAAGGACTTTACTGACTTGGCTGACAGCATTTTGTTGAAACATTCACATCCTTGCTCTTCACTAAAGTACTGTGATTTTAGCTGATGATGCTAATGTGAGTAATCCACACTGAATGGACCTTGAAAACGTATTCGGACTCCACTGGAAGTGTCTCATGATCTTGATTCTAGCATGTGTAATCCATGCTTGCAAAAACCGTAAAAAGGTTTTGAAGCTGAGACCTGCCTACTTTTTTGTGATAGTGGAATCTAAACCGTTCCACCTTAAAATTGGTGCTGCAGGTACTTAAATTAAATTCCCATTACCAGTTTCTACAATGACTAAAACACACGAGAACCTGGGGCTCTGCCCATCGATACGCTCGGCTGATATCAAGCCCCAACACTTTTTTCAGCACTATACCACAAACCCCTTGCAAACAACGTTATGCGTAAATGTAGAGTGAATATATTAGTGCGATATGTATGTCTATTCTTTGGGTCACACCTCCTCGTTGTTTCAAAATGAGGCACGAACGTCTATACAGTTGGCCGGGTCCTTGCAAAAACTAGGCTTTTAAGAATTTTGCAGTATTTTAATCAGCCACCTATGGATCACACCTTTCTCAAATGTCTGTTTCGTTTTAATTACCTACACATACCCATTAAATTGTGATAACGTCACTAATTAGAAAGCTACATGCTTCTGACAGTGTTGAACACAGCCACTCCTTGCATTGGTAAAAGGGAATATCAGCTTAATGTCTCCCAACACTTTTCCCTCGCCAGAAGCTGTAAAAAATCAAGTTACACGATTCCCACTGAATTTTAGCATGTGTGGTTAGTTTGTAGAATTGACCATGTTTACTGAGCACAACTACCACAAAAATAAACTAAGCCTTGCCATCCAATGCTGAACGCTGCTTACTGAAGCACATTTTAGTGGCATCCACACCGCTTCGGCACGAGCAACCACTGCTGCTGACAGATTACTTACTCCCGTTCTATCACGTGTGGCCTTATTATACCATACCTGCCTTATGTTTCTGCCTTGGGGGCAGGAATACATGACCAAAGGGTCTTATAACTTACTAAGCTATGTCCACGTAGATGGTGTACCAAAATAGGCCCCCCATACTCAGAGCCCAAGCTACATTAAAAAGCTTTACTTTTCTTTTGGCTTGCTTTTCTTCTTAGTTGTCCTTTTTCATTTTCTTCTTCTTTCTCTTTCTTTTACTACTTCTTTTCTCTGTTTTTTTTTTGTTCAATTTCTCTTACTCTCTCTATTTCTCTCCCTCTCTCTCTTTCATTTTGCCTCCTCTTCTACTTGCCCCACCTCGCACCTTCAATCACACAAAAAATTATACTTACCCACCACAGAAATCCTGAGCTGTCTCTGTGTGGTTCTCCTGCTTTTCAGATAAACCAGGCGACAGGTGTCTTTACCTAAGAGCAGCTGATGAATGAGCCCCCTGTTCCTGCCGCTCAGAAAATAGAGTCCAAAACAAACACAACAAATAAACCAGCAAAGACCAGCCCTGAGGAAACACAGCAACGCTGCGATTCCAAACCTCGAAAACACAGCCGCCAAAGCTCCACACCTAAAAGCTGCAATTGAATTACATTTGTTTTGTTTTGTCAAGTATTTTAAATTGTTCTCTCGGTGGCATAGGAAGGTATTGTGATTTGTGTTTGGCGGGAAAATATGCCAAGATCCGAGGATTTAACATGCTCTGTTAAAATCCCCATGCCCGTACCATTGCCCCACAAAATCCTAATGCCCATAAAATATGGATCTATGGGCTTCTTAAAATTGAAAACAAACTGTTTTCCTTTTGATAAGGATAATCGGATGAACTCGCTCATTATGTTGGTTGGATTTACTAGCAAGAGTTACGCGAGAAGACAACTAAATAAATTGAGCTTCTATGTAAATAGTCATATCGTCCTACTGCTTACAACTTGCCACCTAATGCTAACGTTAATTACTAGAGGGTGCTTGCTAGTCAGCTACTCACTTACAATATGCTTGCAACAGCGTAGTACATTTAAGTTGTTAATAAAGGCTATATGTTAATATTAATGAGTCAAATCGGCCAGTGTAGATACAGTTTCCCATTGCTGTGGATATAGTATAACTACAAATCTCTTATATATGTGTATGTGTCCTTGTACTGTTGTCCTCTTGTGGATAGAGGTCTAGGGAGGGTATATTAGCCTCAAAAGATCACTGTCACACCAGGGTTATGTCAAGGCAGATGGTGTCATCTCAGCTGCAGAACGGCGATAAATATCAGCTCTTGTAATAATTTCCTCAGATATACGGCAGCATGATTATTCGAAAAATTTGCTGTGGAAAGTGCTTCCCTAATTGGTGTTTCTTCGAGTATGCTTGTGAATTAGTGATGTTAAATGGGTAAGGGTAATGATGCTGAGAGAGAGAGCAGACCGCAGGGTCGTTTGTAAGCGATCCATCCCGCAAGCTGGAGACATCTCCACAGAGGCTCATTACCCAAACATGATACACATTAATCAGAGACAAGCCTGAGCACTCACGCCCATAACACGCCAGGGACAAATACCAGCTGCGGGCTTCCTTACTTACAAACACACACACCATTCTGACCTTGCGATGACATGATTTGATTCATTGAAAGATAATAAATGCTTCATTATCACTCAAACTTTACTGAATTTGGTCTAATTCAAATGTTTTTTTTTTTACACGACTAGAAGGGTTTATGTACACAGTAGCAGGGATTTTAGCAAATCAGATTCCTCTCTCATTATACTGATATCCTAACTGACTGATACCAGTAATATACTAGTGCTCTGTAAAGTACATAAACATATACTAAGTATACCACAGTGGTCCATTATTTTTGAGCAAACTGAGCATATCACCGACAATCCGTTCTATATATCGTCACTGTCCAATGAAAAACATGTATCTCCACTTTTGTCCATTTTTACTTTTATGCATCATTTGAACCCATCAGCTGCTGTTTACAATGAACGAGAATCTCATGATGAATGGATCACTGGATAAAGGATGCACAAAGCTTTGTTTATTATTGGATGCTCAGGGTTGCACGACTTCCAGAGTTGACAGCTATGTGACGAGAGAGAAGGCTTTGCAACAAGGGACTTTAAAAATCCATGAAGAGTCTGCAAAACCACATGTCAGTTAGAGCGTGACGTAGCCCTTTCCAGCCAGCCTGGAATTGCACTGCTTCCCTTCCTGCGGAGGTCCTGAGAGTTAGAGTCATTTAGAGTGCTGTAACCCGTTGAAAATAAGAGTAACCGAGTTGAAACTTTACAGGTTTACACATGACTTTTTTTTTGCAGTCTTCAGAAAACTGGAGATAAAAGTGTTACAGGTCAGTGGAGCGTGACGTGCCCTTTCCAACAAGCCCTGGATCGCCTTGCTAGCCTTCAGAAACCCCCAACCTCCGCTATGGAGATCATGTTGTTAGTGTTATAAACATGTGAGTCAGCTAGTCAACATTAAGCTTAAACATGTCAGCTGTAGCAGTAAAGTCTTTGCAGACCCCCTACTGACGTACTGGCATTTATCTCACAAACCAAAGTGCTCAAGCTCATTCAAAGTGCAAATCTGAAAAAAAAATCAATTACTTTTTGATCTTGTTAAATTACATTTTTTACATATTAGATAAAACGCAAAAGCAGTATTGAAATATTATTATTAATAGAGAATATAGGCCTCTTTTTTTTTGGCCCTGGCCTAATCGCTGGCCCTAACCCATGGCTTAGATACTATACAGAGGATTGTGGATTGGTCATTAACGGGTTTTTATTTCAATTTATTTACAAATCATACAGTAAAGTTGCAGATATTCTCCAGGCATAATGGACTATTCAGGATTATTTTGGATTTGAAGACTGATCCTTGGAGGTGTGGAAAAATAATCCCTGCCCTGTTTCTTTAAGAAAACAAAAAAGCAAGTCTCCTTAAAACAGAGGTGCCATGAAAGCTAGAGGATGGAGACACAAAAAATACTAGAAATAATGATATCATCTATAACTTTCTGTTAAATATATGGATTTTGTTATTTCTTTATTCTACAAAATGAATAACTTGAGAGTAAGTTGATTGATAAAATACTCTGTGAATATTAGCATTAGTAAGTATATGTAATCCCAACCTGCACATTTAGATTAACCCATCACCATAGTTTTACACCTCTCCTAAGCACGTTAAGACATGTAGAATAAGCACTAGGCTGCACAGGTTTTTGCAAGTGAGTTACGGTTTTTATAACAATTCCACACAGTGTCTGTCGCCCCACACATACTCCTACTAAACACGCCACACAAGCGTGAGCGCACACATTTCACACTAGGACCAGCGAGCTAGCATAACCTTAAAACCTTCCAGCAGCATAGTTAACAATATCTGCAGCTCTAACACCCAGCCTCAGCTTCCAGTAGCATTATCTGCAAATGCATGAGATGCTGGTTAACCTTTGACATTAGAGCTTGAGTATATTTTCATTTTTCAGACATTTAGCAGCAAGAACAATGTGGCAACATGCAGTTTAATAAAACGAACACTTCTAATTCCTTTAGCATGCAGATGGGTGCATTTCGCATCATGTGCTTATTAACAGCCGTACTATTTGGCTTATGGCCTCCAGTTTGTTGGAGCAGTAACGCTAGAGAGTGAAAGAGAGGAGAGACAGAGTGCAGGACGTAGGGAGATGAAGAGCATATGCCATACGTTTTCAGTGGTGTTTTGTTGCAGCAGAGAGTGCTAAATGACTCTCTAACTGCTCCGCTGATGATACACACTCAAAAGGGAGCTGTGTGTGTGGGTTGTATGGTTATGTGTGTGTTGTAGGAGGCTGAACTGAGCCGACGTAATAGTGTGTGTATGCAGCAGTCCTAAAAGATGTGATTTCTGTGTGCTGCTCCATGGGATTGCTCATGCAGTTTAGTGTGCAGAAATCCAGATATGTCCTTCGTAGGGCTGAGCAACTTAGGAAAAATGTTTCTTAATTTTTTAATACGTGGTGTAAAATCTTTGGAGAAATTCAGAAACGTGAAAAAATTCTAGGTTTAAGTTTCAGCGCTTTAGTTTTTGACCACCAGAGAATTTAAAATGCTGAGCTGTAAAAGTGATTCTTTTAGCTTTTAAGGAGGTAAATACTTAAAATGATTCATGTGAGAAGGCCAGAATATCCACCTGAGACCCCAGCGTCCTCATATGAGGACATTACATTTCTGCTTCTCTGCACCATGATACGTTTAAAACGTTGATCCTTTGGCCTCATATGAGGACATTGTTGTTTTTAGGTCCGACTAATAGCTAGGAGAAATTAAAATTGCACACCAAGCAAGTCCGGGTCTCGGGGGGATAAGGTAACGAGAAGGCTGAAAGTGTTGGACAGTTAATATTTTTGTGTTGTCATGTATAGAGCAGATGTAGGGAGTTAAAGTAGCACTATACAATACTGCACACTTTTATATGGGGCTATTGTTATAAAACATAATTATGTTGGAATGTGAATACGCAGAATAGGCCAAAAATGGCACTTTTGATTTTTCAGCCAAAATAGACTGAATGCAGAAACCTAAGTAATAAAGTTGCATCGTTAAACTACATATTTTGTATTTAAAGCTTGAAAAAAACCCATATTCCAGATTATTTCAGCGGCGATGGAAATGTGTTCTTTTCTTTTGTAATTTTTTACATTTTTTTATTTATTTAAGAAATTTTTTAAACTGGCTGTACACAAAATTATTCTTCTATTGTTATGAGGTCATGCTTGTAACAATAGAACAATTCTTTTTGACTTTACATTCTCTGTTACATTACAGTTCTCTGAAGAACTATTTACCATGCAAAGGCCCATTTGGGCGTGACATGGTTCTATATAAAACGTTGCTAAAGAACCCTTGAAGAACCTTTATTTGTAAAGAGTGTCGTGGTTTGTGAAGAAGAATTTGTGTCCCATCAGTAATAATGAGTTTGTTCTCTCAGTGCCTCACTAATATTCAACTGTGTTCCTGTCCTCAGTTTTAAACGCTGTGTTCCTTTCTCCCAATCCATAGAGCCAGAGTGAAGCCCTAGCTGATTTCTACAGAGAAGCGAGCAGATGCACATTCTGACATTAAACTTCTTTAGTTCATACCAACTCTGTGTAAGTTTTGACCAGTGTGGGCCCTGTGAGAGTGTCCTTGGAGTTGGCAGTGCACCCTTGACATTTGGGTGTAAGTACATTTCTCTGTTTTGGGCTTTTAGGTGGAGCTGCATTGTGTTTGCCCGCCATGCTGAAGCTAGGGGTGCAAAAGACTGCCTTTATTTTCTACCAAGCCGTTTCATATGTTGACCTTTGGGGCCGATGCTGCCTTGTGTCAGTTTCTCTTCTAAAGCGAGAAAGTTTTAAGGTCACATCTTCAAACCCCTCCTTTGTCTCCTTTTTCTGGCCTGTACCTGTCGGTCTCCCTCTCTTTTTTTTTTTTTTTCGGCTCCTTTTTTATTCGGTCGTGTTTTTCTCCTTTCTTTCTCTGTTCCATCATTCATCACTCATGCTGCATGTCAGTGCCGGCTTTCCCTCATTAGCCCATTTCTCATTCACTTTCGCCGTCGTCCGCAGCTTTTTCAGAGCTATTTCTGTTCCTCTCTCAACCGCTTTATCTCCTTCTCTTTTATGTCGTCCTCTCATTCTGCTCTGTTTCCTACAGTATCTCCCCTTTGCACTCTCTAGCACCCTGCTGGGGCTTGTGTATCATACACAGTCTTACATATAAACACAGCACACAGGATACATCCACAGTGGCGTAGATATGTGTCCCTGCAAGTACATATTCGTAAGAATGTCCACAGACTCAGTGAGCCACACAAAAGAGGTTTGTGTCTTATTGGAATAACATTTGGCTGTAAATCCTTCTGTAATAAATATGTTCCTCCGTAGCAACTTTTGGAAAGTTCGACAAGCCTCACAGAACATTGGCATAATTCCCATTCAGCCTAATGAATTTAGAGTTATTAATAGTTACATGACATATTACATTATAATGCAACAACTTTATGTAAATACTTGTTGAGTGCTCCAAAATCAAATTTATTTTAGGCACTCACGCCTTCCAGAATCGGAAAATGTGAGTTGGTGCGACTGTCCTGCCATATGTGCAGATTCAGAAAACTATAGAGAGCAAGCACTGATGTCACCATTTCACCAGATCACGCCACGGTTTGTGTAGGTCTCTCAGATCCTTCATGGCACTGGTGTAGTATCCGTACAACCAGTATGGTGCACAATGCCTCGATAAGACCATCCCGCTTTCCAGAGCCCTATGATGCAACTTCTCTCAAACTTTTTCATTGTTTTCAAACTCTTCTCTGAGACATACTTCGCTCGCAAAGGGTGCTACTAACACAACAGCACGAGTCAGAATGGAAAGCACATGCAACAGGATGACCTTATAATGTCAGTGAGGTACAGCGATAATGCCCGTCCTTGATTATGTCACATGTGTAGCCCAGCATGGAACTTGATGTCTCACAATGTCAAACCTACCTAACAACTTTCTTTCCTGTTGGGCTCTTTCTGGGTGCCACTTTAATCTTTACTCATTAAAAATGACAAAGGGCTTTGTTTTATGACTTTTATGGGTGTCAAAATACAAAATCTTGTTTAAGTATGTTTTTAGTAGCTGTAAAAAATGCAATAAGATGCACAATGTCAAAATATTTTTTTTTCAAATATCTGATTGGTACCAATATATATTCTTCATTGTCATTTATTATTACATTTGACAGCCCTGTATTTTGTGGAAGCTAAACTAAACCAGGCATTTTTCAAACAGCCATGTTAACTGAATTACGCCGCTACAAAACTGCAGCCAGTCTAAAGTGTAAACTGCTTTAAATGCTGATTAGATTAGTTCATGCTCTTTGCCAGCGTTTCGTTAAGCTTGCACAGCCTAGCAATAGCTGCCATCACAGAGAGCAATTGTGGGCGTGGCTACATCAGAGATAAACTCATTCGGCGCATCAGGCGACTCCCTGCTCTCTCCGTTTCCTTTTCTTTTCACTCTATCCATTTCTTTCTCCCATACTCACTCACTCCGCTCTTAAGGTCACGTTATTACATTTTTTTAAAAGGTTACGCCGGAGATAGAGAGAGCGCGAGAGGAAAAGAACACTGACATTTGTACACATTAGAGGAACATTCTCTCTAGCCAGGAACAGCTCTGCAACCTCAGCTGGGGCCTGTCAAGCTTCCGGCAACTGTAGGCCCGCTTCGCTGCCCCTTAAAAAAGTCCAGATTTTAAAAGCAGGCTTTTCCCAGATTGCCTGTAATAACTATGGTTAATCTTGACAACAGCAAACAAGCTCTCCGGAGCTGTCTGTCAGATTGAATAGGGAAACATGCTAGTGCGTGTTCTTATTGTGTTCTTCTAGACGCTCAGTGAGCAAACAACACAAGCAGCAAGAGCTTTAACTAGACCTGTTCCCTTGGGCTCACTGTGCTTCATGCTGCCCTTAGGTGACTGAATCTTCTACATGTCTTTGTACATGACAGTTACAGTTCTTGAGGTTACATGTGCATGTAGGTAGGGGAAGGTAATATGATGATAGGGAACCATTATAGTGATAAAATGTCGCAATATGGGTTGCAGAGTGTCGTCAGTGCTTTTAGACCACTGAATTGGAACTGAACCGCATGTATCATAAAACAGTGTAAAAATCATAAAAAAAATAATCTACTGTAAAGATCAACCAGTGTGTTGTAAATACATAACCTGCATGAGAACAAGTATCAGAACGTGTGTCAGCCCATTATGATGTTTTCTTTATTAATTTATTTTTATGTTTTTTCCCTTTCCCTACTTCCCCTACTTCCCCGCCAGCTTGACTCTTTTAAATCTCCCAGCAGAGGAGTCACTCAGCATGCAACACTTCCTTGTAGGCAACATTAGAGTCAGTTGAGCAATTTTAATGTAAAGAACTGAAGCTATCTGCGTACAGAAAAGCATTTCTGATGTGCGACTTTTATTCCTGTGTATACATAAAGCCTTAGCATTGAAGCCATTGGCTCATATCTCCTTTGGTTGTCCATTTTATCATTTCCTCTCACCATAGAGGTGCACTTTGTAGTTCTATGATTACAGACTGTAGTGCATCTGCTTCTCTGCTTATTTTATTATGTCCTTTTCACAGTTTTTCAATAATCAGGACCCCCACAGGACCACCGCAGAGCAGGTATTATGTGGGTGGTGGATCATTCTTAGCACTGCAGTGACACTGATGTGGTGGTGGTGTGTTAGTGTGTGTTGTGCTGGTGTGTTTAAACACCTAAGTATCACTGCTGGACTGAGAATAGTCCACCAACCAAAAATGATTTAGCCAACAGCGTCCTGTGGGCAGCGTCCTGTGACCACTGATGAAGGACTAGAAGATGACCAACACAAACTCTGTGACTGTACACTACAACGACAGTTGTGTCTAATAGGGTGGACAGTGAGTGGACTTCCATCAACACAACACACACTAACATAACACCAACAGCTGAGAATGATATACAGGATATATATAAACGAATCTTCCCCCATATGGATTTTAAATCCCTCGCCGAAGTCTTGGATTTTACAGCAAAAGCCCAAGATGTCCCCAGCTGTTGGCTGTTTTCCCCAAATTTTTCCAGCTGTCAAACAAGAGGTATGGGTATAAAAGAAAGCATAAAGAGAAAGACACAGAGACATGCCAACAACATGACAGTAGAGATTTTTTAATTTTTTTTTTTTTGCAAATTCCACCGCTGCCAGTTGTAATTGCTGGAACGGATGTTATTCATAAGGGAATTATGCTGTTTGCCAAAGCCGGTGGTACACTGGAGAGAAGTCAATAGCGCAGGAGAATAACATGTTGGGTCTTTTCAGGCTCTTGAGTTAAACAAAGTTAACACATTGGTTAGGGTTGGCAATAGGCCATGCAGACAAAGAGAAGACATATCACATTTACATAAATTCAGTAAGACAGCATGTAACCCTGTAAAATGCAGGTGATACATGCCATGTACATGATACGTTTAGAGCAAATGTTATGACCGCATATGTCCACACTAGTCATAGTAAAAGTGAATCAAGATGTGAAACTAGTGTTCTCTGTGTGCTGCTGTATTATCTACGCCCCATACTGCTTTAATTGTCAGATGCACTCAGAATACTGGAACTTCAGTATTTTATGATAGACAATAATAGTGGGTGATATATTCCTCTTAAGGCCTTTTCACACCAAGTATGATTCTTTCCGGCAAAATAAATTTAATTTTTTTGCCTAAACTTTTTAAAAAATGTTTTGTTTCAGTGCTTTTCTCTTAAGCATTGCAATTAAATGGTACAGAACCTGGGAATATCCAATTCTACATAAACACTCACAACACGGGGATCACAGACTCTTACAGGAGCTGACTGAGGCTGATTACGAGTGATTCCTGTATGTCTGTTTGTCACGTTATAAAGGAGTGAATGAACTGCAGTTATGTAGTCACCGTAATGCTAGACGCCATCATTCCTAAGCTTTCAGCTCTGCGCTGCGATATTTTCACAGTTTTGTGGTCACCATGCCACTTTCCATACATTAAATAAGACATTCACTGCACTGTACCACCTCTTCTCAATCTATGAATCCTGTCACTCAAACCCTGCAGGTATTTATAGCCCCATAATCCTTGTGCACCGCCATCTGCAGAAGCCTGAAGTTACTACCACCTTCAACACGCAAGGTGACAGAATTTTTGGTCTGTTGAGCTTATTGCTAACTATATTCCAACAAAGAAAATGCTATTCATATAGGCTTTACATGTTTTATTAGTGACACAGAACATAGATTTCAACAAAAAACTGTAGGAGTATCAGCACTCAGCTAGTTAATCTGAATCAGCCAATTCTCAAGTATCATTGGTATCTGTAAGCAAAAAGTGGAGTTGGTGCATCTATATATATATTTCTATTTTTTAACAATTTAAAACACAAAAAAATACATTATGAATTTTCACGTTTGTTATATCATCCTACATGTCAGAAGAGAGTGGATTAAATGGTAGAAACAGCTGTTTTTGTGTAACGTTAAGGGTAAAAAGTGCTCAAAATAGAAGACATAAATATAAAAGTAAACTCAGTGGCCATCCTGGAAGGAGCCACATGCTAATCACCAGAACTTTAAAGCGGCAGTTCAGGCAAAAATGCTAATGTTATTATCTGTGAATGAAAGCAAATAGCCATCAGTGATAAATTAGCATAATGTAAATTGGTCAAGCTTTTGCTTTAATAAAAGCCAAATCTGCTTTCAGTACTAGCTAGATAATGAGCAATAACAATGGCAAACGGAAGAACAGCAACTTTGCACATTAATCAGACAAGTGTAACATATTTTGGAACAAACATTTTCACAAAACAGAAACATACAGAAGAGGCATATTAGTCTAAATACTGTTTGAAGAGATGCGAGATTAGCATACTGTAGTCGCTTCCGAGGCTGGTTTTGACTCTTAGGCTGGTGCTGTTTTTAATTTGGAATGGGTGTACTAATGAAAGTCACATTAAAATAACATTAACTGAGAGATTGCCTCTAAATCATGACAACAGAATGGATTTTTCACATAGATTTGCATAAATGGTAATCACAGCGCCTCTTGTTTTTTAAAAATTTATTTTAGTAATAATTTAGTTTTTCAGCTGGTTAGTGCTGCACATTTGTAACCTGTTAATTCTATTTTCAAATAATGGAAGCTATGATTGACTTATGACTCAGAACTGTTTTAGAACTGTGCAAAAGTCAGAGACCATCTCATTCTGATTTCCAGTCGGAATTAGCATTAAGCGTCAGAAGAAAAAAACAAAAACAAAAGTCATATGCCTAAATTAATAAAATAAAACTAGGAGTTAAAGGCCACAAGAATAAACATAATATACTGTTTCAGTCTTCAGTGTGTCCACCTTCACAGCTTCAGTTCCCTTCAGAAGACTGCAGAGATATTTCAGCATCTCCAGAATTGGTTGTTGGTCGTTTGGTATGTCATGCAGGTGGAATATCTTTTGCTGAGTGTCCTCA
Source organism: Prochilodus magdalenae (assembly GCA_024036415.1). NCBI lineage: Eukaryota > Metazoa > Chordata > Actinopteri > Characiformes > Prochilodontidae > Prochilodus > Prochilodus magdalenae. Next base: position 764,240 of record JAMWET010000100.1, on the reverse strand, counting down.
GAAATGTCTCGTAAAAAAAAAAAATCATAATTTGTATTTAATGTCCATTTTGACTGAAATGCATGTAAATGAAGGACGGTCTCTGGCTTTTGCACAGTGCTGGATGTTGTAAGGTTGTGTGTGAGGGGATGGTATGTTTATTGTAGCGTTTGATATGGAAATTATGGGATCGACAGAGAAAGAAGGAGTGAGTTTGTGAGAGTGAGATAGAGGAAGAGAGAGCTGTGTTTGTATGATAAAGTGAGATAAAGCGAGTATGTGCGTATGTGCCTCGCCGTGTGTGTGAGAGAGAGAACGAGAGAGTGGAAGACAGGTGTGTGGGTGTGTGTGTGGGTGTTCTGTAGGTGATTCAGCCGTGTGTGTCAGTGTGTGTCTCACCTGTGCACGGAATGCTGCGCTCGTCCCTTCTTTTGATCAGACTGAAATGCATTTTTAATGACTCGGTGTCTCTGCTGAATGCGTAAGTGCAGAACATGCAATGCTCACTGAATTCCTGTCCATTTTCACACATTTCTCTCTCTCTCTCTCTGCTCCCCACTGCACCCCTTATCTGTGTAGCATTTCTTTCTCTCTTCTCTCCCCTTTTTTTCACTCTCATTTCTCCCATATCTATCCATAAGCCTCACACTCCTTCTTCTGCCCCTTCAATATCCAAATAACCTGTGGAAACCTGAGCTATTTTATTCTGTTCTGCTGGAGAACCCACAGCACTGAATTCTGGAGGGCACAAGTAATAATGGTGGTTGGTGTAGCTCAGCGGATAACACCACTACCCTCCAGGGAACCACCACATGTGGGAGACTAGGGTTCGATTCCCGGTCTAGGTGACTATGCTGTGCTACATCAATAAGAGTCCTTGGGCAAGACTCCTAACACCACATTGGCCTACCTGTAATATGATTACCCTTGTAAGTCGCTCTGGATAAAAGCGTCAGCTAAATGCCATAAATGTAAATGTAAATGTAATAATGTCATCAGATTCTGTAGAGGATATTTTTTTATTTTTATTTGGTAAGGGCTTCCTAACAGCTATATTTTAGATCCATGGTGTTTAGTTGTCTTTTCACAGTGGAAGGATGTGTGACAAAGACACCTGTGGGTTTTATCAGATCTAAAAGTGGTTTGATCCATCAAAGGTGAAAGTCTGAAATACTGTTTTATCTGATGGCGATCTGTCTGATGAGTCTGATAATCTACCAGGTTTTGCAGTTTATCTGTCCATAAATTTTATAATCATTAAATCTTTTCTTTATACAAGTATTATTGGACGTCCAATACCTCTTCAGAAACAGCAGCTGAAAAATGAATACTTGTTACTTGTGCTCAACTGCCATTTTGCCTGGGAATGGAAGGGGACTTTTCCCCTTCTTATATAGCTTTTTGTGGCAGTAAACAATCTGCAGAGTAATAAAACCCAAAGTATACCACAGAGTATACCTGCTTCATTGAAATTCCCACCTTTTTTCCTATAGACATCTTCTCAAAATACACACACACGGCTTTAAATAAAAGAAGAACGGAATAATAATGAACTAATGAAATACAAATAAATAATGAACCCCTGTGCCCATGGTGTTATTCTGTGTCTTAACAAGTCAACAATTCTTCATGACTTCAATTAAGACCTGGATGGTTAAGGAGGATTTATCGTGACGTATTTTTAGAAAGTGTTTGGGAGACTATTGGCTACCAGTGTTTGCTGGCAACATTAGCTTTACATCTCCAGCAATAAACTAAGGAAGCAAAATGAATAGGAATGGGATATGAAGAAATCAATTTAAAATGATCAGATCGGTATCAGCCACATCCAGATATTAATGATTGGTTACCATTACCTGTATAGAATTTCTGTATAGGTAAATCCCTAGTAAAAAGTGTGCACTGTGGCCAACCACACAAATATGAGCAATATTTTAAGCATTCATAAGCACTCTGTCTCTCGGCGGCTGATGGATATATCAGATATGTATCCATAGAGTAAAAATGACACCCAGAGTGTCACTCATGTGCCAAGCAGGGGTGCTACCAATGGAACTAAAGGCCCTATCACTGTCAGCCTGAAGGCTTGTCCCTCTTACAAGGTTTTATCACTAAGCCTTCACATACAAGCTAACTCGGCAGCGCCTGACACACACACGTACGCACAAGAGGTTCTCTTATCCTTTCCTGTTGTGTGTATTACCTTATCTAACGTTGTGTGTGTATGTATGTGTGTGTCTGTGAGTAAAGCACCCTACGGGCAGTATATTTGAGGAGGATGCTTCGGACCACTATATCTTTATTATTCTCTCCTTCTCTGCTAATCTGAGTCCACAGCCTCTCAGACATCTGCAGTTTATCTCCACACAATTTTGGTAAGAGGGGGAAAAAACAGCCAAGGGGAGGCCAGCGAGACACACACTTCTTGTCCAAACTCAAACTGAGTTTGACTTGCCTTGGAAAAGAGAGAGACTTTCTGTGTGTACTAGGAATTTGTTGGTTGACGGTGGTGAAATAAAAAAAAAAGGGGCAGTTTAGATTTATTTCTTTCCTTTGTTTTATGTGGAGTATTCTGATAAACCCAGAGGAGCAGCTTTATACGCTGATGAGTCAAGGTTGTGTGCTGACAGCTTGCGTGTTGGGCACCTAACTAGGCTGCAGAGGGGTTTTAAAGGATGGGTATATTTGAAAACACTTGGCCAAAGGTTTTAGCTTTTCACTTCAGTTAGCACTTGTTGGTCCCCCAATGATGTATAGGCCTTTGAAAATTTTCATTATTTCTCACACATTAAAACAGCCAGAAGGGAATTCTATCTAATGTGCAGAATTGCAGCTTTCAATCAATATCACTTTCACAGTTGTATGCAGAATTTAGGAACAGCTCCAGTAAAATGACCTGGTGAAACATCTACATAGAACCTACCTAAACATATAGCAGTTTTTCAAGTTAGCTGTAGCTGTGCATTAAATGCATGGAACTGTATTCTGTGTGGACGATGCGTTACCTTATTTTCAACAGACCGTGTCATTTGAATAAGAGATATTGTAGTGATATCAGTATTGTATTATGTGAATATATTTTATACATTTAAAACACATGAAATTATGTTACATAAATAAAACGTAGGTCTGCTGTTATGCTTCAATATTAGCTATTTAAACTTCAGGGAAAGCCACAACTCATCTACCACATTTGACAAAGCTTGCTATTTTGTTGAGATTATGATGTCAGTTAATTTGCGCAGCATTACTAGCTTGCATGGAGTAATAATCTTATTTACCGACCAATAGTTGCTGTTTTAATGGCCTTGTAATTCAGACGATCGAGTGACATTCAGAGGAGAAATGTCTGTATCGCAAAGCATCTCTTGTTTGTTTATCTGCTTAGTTCTTTTTGGATTTAACAAATCTGCACATCAAGTCCACTGGGCTTTTTTGAGAATGTAGGAGGAAGACAAAAGGGAAGAAGAAATACATTTCATTCATTATAGAACCCATTCCGCCTTAATTAGCACAGAGAGTTCTACCACAGTTCTGTAGCAGCAATTTGTGTGGATGTGTGGAGCATTTAAATGAAGGAACAAACCTCAGGACCAGGCTTGATTTTGTTGTGAATGCCTGCATTAGTGTTCATGTGTACATTCTCAAAACTCCATGTGTCACATTTTTAAATATGTTAGCTTGTTTTTTGCCATTCTCATGTCTCGTTCACACATATCTGAATATTATTGCAAATTTAATTTTTTTGCCTCTGTTTAACGTTCACACCAATGTTTTTGGAAGCCTCTAGCCAACACAAAAAAAAAATTACCAAATTTACCAAATGAGATAATACCCAATATAATTTGCTGTAATACACCTAAAAAAATATATAGAGTGCACGACAAAGCTGAGCTGTGTAGATTTTTAGACAATATTACAACAGCGTGTTGCCACCACTGTAGACTTGCAGGCTGCCAAACCTTAGTAATTTGATATTTATTAAAGATTCATAATCAGATTAAAAAATCAAAACCACTGTCTCTGAAACGCCCTCACAGTCCTGATCACAGTCCTGAGGGTTTTTTCTAGCCTTTCACTCTTTTGAAGTTGGATTGTACAAATCTGTTGGACTCTCTAAAATCTAACTCCTATAAGTCCTAAGTCCTATATCTTTAAAATGATTAAGAAATGTTTAGTACTTGCAGTCAAAGTCACTTTAAACTGAGCGCAGTGCTTGGTGATGCCTCTTTACTTTGGTTTATTGAGAAGATATAGGGAAAATGACGGGAAAATGATTTTAGAAAACCTGTTTTCAGTAAACTTAAACACCATTTTCGAAATGTTAAGCCAAGACACAGGGAATGAACAGCCCTTTTAAAAGATTTTAGGACTGTTCTAGATGTAACAAATGTGTACCTGTAAAATGCAGGGCTTTCTGAATTTTCAAAATGATTGTGCCTGCACTGTTATGTGTTATTTACAATTTGTTAATTTAACCACCCTTACATAATCATATACAGTAAAATTAATGCCTGGAAAAAAGACAGTAATCACTGTGGCCCTTTTAGAAGACTAAAGTGAAAAGAATGTACTGATAGCCCCCCCCATACATATTAAACTCTGACATACACAAATATGAATCTTAAACAGATCTGGAAGTACACCAACATTATCAGTCACAGCATATCTACTTTTGCATCTTGACGTCCAATGATAATGTAAGTTATCACCCATTATTATTTCTGAATCATTGACACAAATCGTTGCCTCATATTACCCCAACTATTAGACCTTTGTGGAGTTTGTTTGGTCAGAGATGCAGGACGCTGAATTGCCTAGGTGAATTAAGTGCATGCAGAGAGGAGGGTTGCGTGGGTTTGTTTGTTTGTGGAATTATGCATTCATGATAGCGTCCCTCGACCAACCTCTTTGTGATAGGGACATTATAATCCTTGGCAGGTCCAAATCCCAGCTTAACATTTAGGCTCTGAGCACCTCGCAGTTTCTGCTTTTATACCAACACGCCTCTGAAATACCTGTGACCTGCGATTTCCTCCCTGCGTCTTCCTTTCTCCAAGGCATAAGCCCAAGGACAGGCAACATAGAGTTAGACTCAATTGCGGTGAACAGTGCATTTCTCCCTCTCTCTCCCTTCCTTTCCATTGCTCTCTCGTCCCAGCATGCCTGTCTGACCAAGGCCCATTGAGAGTAGACAAGGAGGGATCTATTGTTTCCTTTATTCAGTAAAGTCAAAGAGTAATGGATTTAATCAGTCTTTCCCTCTGTGTGTTTAAAAACGACACAGATTAGTTTTTGCATTATAAAAGAAGGAATTTTAGGCTTAAAGACACAATAAAAATGTCACTTAAGTCTCTAGCCAACAGGCGTCTTGACATTTCAAACCAATTCCTTTGTATGAAATAGCCTTCAGTAACTGCATGGATTTCATGGATAAATGATGGCTGAAAATGAGCCTCCATTGTGGGAGCAGGGAGAATTCACCATGAACGCCGCATTAATGTATACGTGACCCAGGCTATGTAGTTAAGAAGTCCTGAAAACATTAAATAGGATTTTAGCCCCTGCTTTGATAGCATTGTGGGCTTTTGTAAGGGATAAAATATGATTCGATATGAATACAATTTTGGTCTTCACTAATGTTCAGTGTTTAAATGCGAGGTTTTGACACTGTGATTCAGAGAGAAGGGAAAAAGTGAGGCAAAAATTAGATTGGCACTGTATTGTGGTTGTGTAAGGCATTAAGTGTGTCAGGTATTATGTCGCCCTTTTCATTTCTGACAACCTTAGCAAATTTCAATCTCATCCAAACAGGATTTCGCTTAGCTTGCCCTAACAGTGCTCGTGCCAACGCAGCAATCACAGCTAATGGATTTTCCCGCTCCATGGCGGCTGAACACACAGAAAAGTTCCGGCAGGACTAAGCGAGTTGTAGTGCACGCGGGAATGACATTCAAGCGTTTTTATTTCGCCTCAATCTGGGATTACTCAAAGGAGCCTAAGAGGCCACGCATAGCCCTCTTCTGCCTATACAGCTTGAAGTCCCAAGACTTGCAGATGCGTCGGTATCTTTGTCCCTTTGAGCACACGAGGCTGCCAGCTGGATTCAGATAAATTGCTGACCAAATACAGATAGTTTTCTGCTTTCACAAGATAGATATAAATTGGTATAGGCTCTGCAGAAGCCTTGCGAGATTTACTCTTTGTCGAATGTTCAGATGGAGTAGCCGCTAGGCTTTCAGTTGACACTTTAGTTGAAGCATTTCTAAGAGCATCTTGCTTATGAAGCAAATACATACAGCTATTCACATTCACATCTAGCACTTTACTGGGTACACCAGCCTGGGTACACCTGTAACTACACTCATTGTCACTCGTTTTATCAACTGTACCCACCATATATAGCATATATACCATATATGCCCTTTGTAGCTGTACAATTATAGACTGTAGTCCCCCTGCCTTTGTGCCTAATTTGTTGTTCCACCATTAATCCATTCATCAAAGGTCAGGGCCCCCACAGGACCACCACAGAGCAGGTATGATTTGGGTGGTGGATCCTCAGCATTACAGTGACACTGTGTTAGTGTGTGTTGAGCTGGTATATGTGGATCAGATACAGCAGTGCTGCTGGAGTGTTTAAACACTGTGTCCATTCATTGTCCACTCTATTGGACACTCCTACCTTGTTGGTCAGTCTTGTAGAGATGATAGCTCATCCCGCAGTGGTCACAGAATTCTACCCATAGGACGCTGCTGACTGGGTAGTTTTGGTTGGTAGACTATTCTCAGGCCAGCAGTGTTTAAACACTCCAGCAGCACTGCTGTATCTGATCCACTCACACAGTGTCACTGCAGTGCTGAGAATGATCCAACACTCACGTAATACCTGCTCTGTGGTGGTCCTGTAGGAATCCTGACAATTGGAAAAAAGGGTGAAGGGGTTCTTACAAGGTGTACAGATAATCAGATGGACTACAGCCTGTAATTGGAGAACTACAAAGTGCTTCATTATGGTAAGTGGAGCTGATAAAATGGACAAAGAGTAGGTGTACTTAATGAAGTGCTCAGTAAGTGTACATGTATGTGTTCTGAATATTTCATGGTGCTGTTTAAGTAGGGATCTTAGTAGGGTGTTATAATTTTCAGTCATTGCCATCAGTGGCTTAAATAGCTATTTTTAAATCTAATAGCGTTTTGAGGTAGGAAAGTTGGTCTCCTAATGCACTATATTCCATAAAATGCATGCCTATTTCACATGACTGGTTAACCCAAATGATAAAAGCAAATGGTGGAATACACAGTTACCAGGCTGGTAATGTAAGGTGATGTGAAACAGGCGATTAGCATGTGTGTTTATGTTTAAGACTTTGACACTTTATTCTGGGTAAATTTCAAGCAACATGTTACTATGAATTTGTGGTCTATAACAAACATTGCAAAGCCACTACTTTCCCAGCACTTCCTCCTAGCCATCACTTCTACTAATACCGCCACCAAAAAGGTCTCTTTACTAACTAACTAACTATACTTTAGCAGTATAGCAGTATAGAAGTTGGTTCCATATAGAACTTTTGAATGGGTGCTTCTTCAAAGAACGTTAATGGTAAACTGAATGGCAAAAACCTCCACAGCATATAATAGTTCTGTACCAATTTAGGGTTCTTCACAGAACCATGCCTCTAAGCCATGAACCTTTGAGGAATCTTTGCCTTCATAAGCGTAGAATACTAGGCCGGTCAATCTCATTGTTCCTGTAGCTACACTACATTCAGCTTTTAGGAGATACCATGAAACAGAGAGAACAAACCTTTAGAATGTCAAGAGAATCCTTCCTGAGGTCAGCTTCATGATCAATGAGCAAAAGAGAGAAGAGCGAAAACAAAGACAAAGGGGAGGAGGCGAGCGCACAAAGATCTGGATGTTTGACCTTTGCGAGCTTTTGTTCCACGCTGTATCAGAAAGCAGAAAAGAATAATAGTTTGGTCATGAGTGGCCAGGAGGGGGATGAAGACGAGCTGGGAAAAGTCTCACCTATCGTGCTTTTACACTTCAAGAAAACAATGAACCTCCCAGAGGAAAGGAGACCGCATCAGCACCTGCTACCACATGCCAGTGACGAAGATGAGTTTTGATAGTAACCTGTAGAGAGAATGACCTTGTGTGGATGTGTGTGCATGCACATGCACGCTGGACGTTAAAAGGTCAAAACTGCAGTTTGAAACCCCCACATTTCTTTGCTCATAGCGAAATGCGAATCGCTTGAAAGGCTTGTACCTGCTTACATCTCTTTTCTACCTTGCGCTGGTGTAGCCTGTCCTTTTCGCTACCTTTGCTTCTTCTGAAAGGTGGTATTTAAAAGGGCCATGTAGCATTAATTTGATCCCTGCGTTTTACTTTCATTTCTTTCTTTATTTATTTTTCGCCTTTAATTTCAGGTTACAGCTTCACTTGAGACACACAATGAATTTAATAAGAGGGTCTCGTCCAGATTTCTCTCTCATTAGCTCTTCTGATCTTTTTCTTTCTGGCGCGAAACATCTTCATTTTGGTTGGTGAGAGGGAGAGATCAAACGCTCTAAAGAGGAGATGGGAGAGAAAGATTTCGTGGATGAATTAGGTCCCGGATTAATAGATATTTCTGGAATGGCCCACCGCCACTTCAAAGAATAACTCTGGGGCGAGAGATATGGATTCATTTTTTTGAAAGGTGCGTCATTGACCGTTTGTGTGTCACATCTCTGTAGAAGGAAATATTGATTTTCTCTCACCATTTTCTAAGCTGGGCTATTGAATATTAGAGTATAAAGGACAGTCTTGTTAAATCGCCTTCAGAGGGGTATTTTCGCATTCTTTTATGCCTAAACAATGTGAATTTAGCTTTAGATTGGCAGGATGAGTTCAGGTTGTACTGAGCAGAGAATCAGGCGTTGCCTTGGGTCATCAACAATAGCAACTACTACATAACTAGGATTCTCCTTGTACAGAAAAGCTCATTGATTAAGAAAGAATTGCATTAAATGAGTTTATAGAAAAATAAATAGTTTTGATACAGCAACTGTCAATCCCCATATGCTAAATCTTGCAAGGTACTTATATAGTGGTATAGTGTCCTAAGGTTTGTTAGTTTTGTCTGCTTCTAACTGGTTAAGTCTAACGTAGCTAGCTGGTAATGGAAGCTTTAACATTGTGTAAACCAGGCGTGCATTACATTTCCATTAGATTACATTACATTTACGGCATTTAGCTGACGCTTTTATCCAGAGCGACTTACAAGGTTAATCATATTACAGGTAGGCCAGTGCAGTGTTAGGAGTCTTGCCCAAGGACTCTTACTGGTGTAGCACAGCATAGTCACTCATCCCGAGATTCAAACCCCAGTCTCCCACGTGTGGTGGGGGCTAATTGGCGGGTAGTGTTGTTATCCACTGAGCTACACCAACCACTGTAGGTACTTGGTTAACCCATCCAGGTGTCAGTTTTCAGCACTGAAATCACCATATATCAAATTCAGGAAGTAATGGCCAAGGATTTATCAAAACAGTGTTACATTTTAAATTTAACATTTTAAAGTGCAACAGTGTGCTTTAATTTGCAGTTAAGTAAGTATGTTCAGTTACACTGGGCTACAGCAATACACAAGAGTCCTGACACAAGCATGCTGCCATAGACTTGTTGTTGAGAATGTGCCTAGCTACCTTAGCTGCCATTAGCTAGAAATACAATTTATGTTAGTTCACCACTGAGGATAAAAAAATCTTTGTGTAGGAGATAACATGCAGGGTCAGCAAGGTACAGGCAGTTCTGGGTGTCCCAGGGAACCCCTGAGTAACCTGTTGGATTTCCCTGAATCTTATGAAGTGAGCTGATGGTTATCACCTTAAGGTGGGAGACAGTGGGTCATTTTCATATAAACTGCATAGCCACTCCATAGGTGGGGAGACAATTTACATTTTCTGTAACAAAAGAAACCATCGCACTTTCCCCACAATAACAGGCCATTTGCTAGAGCTTAGTTGAGACCATATGAGAATAGCAGAATTCAGAGGATTACATTAGAAAGGAAAATAACGTATGTTGAGGCTAGTTTCTTTCAGAAGTTATGCTGGTTCAGGGGGTTGGTAGCACCAAAGGCAACTACACTCGCTTAGACAGACATTACAATACGCCGCAGTATTTCCAGTGGGGGAAACGTTAAACCAAACATTGAATTAGCCAGTCAGTGGGGCGCACCAAAACTCAGTAAGTATTTTGCATATGCCAGATTATTACCATCTACCATGGCACCAGTCTAATGTAAGTATTAGCTTATTTAAGGTAGACACTGAAGTTTAATGACCAAAACCTTTCCACTGGCCATTTTCAAATAATGACACATTTTCAAATGTACGCTGCTGTGAGGTTTAGTGTGCTAGCACCAGCGTGCCACATCAGTGGGACTGCAGTTTTTTCCCCTTCATGAAGTTAACCTAATAACTGTGCATTGACTCCTGAGGATACGCTGATGTGTAATTAGTCAGGATGTGCGTTCCGATTTCTTGAATTTTGTCCATACTTCCTTTTTTGTCTTACTGCTCAGTTTCATTAAGCAATGCTTTATTAAAATTAATTTTACAATGATGTTTCTACCAAAGAAAATATGACTGCTAATGACAGATCAAGGTTATTAATAAACTTGAAAAACATAAACAAAAAGCATCAGAAGAAGAAAAAAGGAGCAGTTATTTACAGCTCTGATGTCTTGCCTTGCTGGTTGTCCCTCAGGCTATGACAGGATGCCACAAATCTGGCTGCTGGCAGAATTATTTGAATCCTCTCTCCAAAATGTTTGGCAGTTTATTGCTATCAGTATGCTCCTGAATCTCTCTCTTTCTGTCGATCTGTCTCTCTCTTTTTGCCCATAGCTGCAGGTGCGTTTGAGTGACATTTTCTTGGTCACCAACATAAAAGTATATGAATAATTTACAACATTTGGTCACATTGCCCTCTTTACTAGCTACTGTTGCATTGTGGGTTCAGCTCAGTGTCAGTCTGAAGGGCCTGTCAATCAACAGTCGTGCCTTTTTACAAGCCTCTCCAAAGAATAATAAAGGAAGGACATGTTGACACCTTACCTGCTCCTGCACCCAGCGGGAACTGCTGGGAAATATTCAGATTATCTGAAATAAGGCAGCAGGATTGGCCATGTGCTGGGTCATTGCTGGAGTCTCAAGGCAATGGGTCATATCCGTAATTCCATTAAACGGACAGATCTGTGAAGGAAACCGTAATGAAAATATTGAAGTTATAAATCTGCAGAATGAACGTAATTGTCAGTATGGAGGAGGATTGTATGGAACAGTAACAGATGAACCATCATTGTTCTATGAATCATAGTTATTTTCATGGAACTCTCAATTCTAGGCGTCAGTGTTCCTCAATGACATCTGCGTCTGCATGGTCCAGTTTTAGTAGGAACTTGGCAGTACTTTTCTGGACGTCTGCACGCTCCTACTGCACACTCATGAGAACACAAGATTAACAATGTACGCAAACATAATTCAAAACTCATGAAATCCTTAGAAATACAGGACTCTATAAATCTGAAGCAGTGCAGCATGTTTTCTTGGGCAAAGTGGCTTCTGCACGGCTGTGTAGCCTCATGGTGTTGTGATGAATTGGGTACCAATAGCACATATTTGGGGCCATAGCACATATTTACAGGCAGTTTCCTACATAAAACTCTAGGTAGTACATTTTGATCACCCCATCAAAGATGCTACCAGCATTTAAACTACTAAGCTGAGAGCAGCTTCCTGTCCACGTGGTATGGTCTGTCCTGACAGCTGGTATCTGGTTGTTCATATTTTCAACTGTAGGGAGATGACCACAGATTTGTTTTTCATTTTGAATTTTTCCAAATTTCCTCACATCTTTTCAGGTAATGGAGTATCAATAATACTACTGATATTAAGCAGTATCAGTTTTGTTATCAGTAAATTTATAACAATATTCATCCCTAATGTTCAGTTCATTAATTTAGAGATGTAGCCTTGTAGCCTACATGTTTGTGTTTAATAATATGATTATGATTATGTGCTGTCTTCGTTATGTGCTATTACACGTCTTTTGGAACCAAGGTGAAAATTACAAAAAATGGTGAATTGTCAAATAATATGTAAATGTGAAAGTAATGCATTTCCTCTTACATTTTGTATCAGAAAATTATCATATTGTGAAGCAACAATAGCAATAGAACAGTATTATAAGTGATGTATATCTTTACAGCCCTACTACTTAGACAGTGTATTTCTATGGTATGAATCTAGCAGCATTTACTTAAAAACTACAGAAGCAGATTTGTTTATGTTATGCTTAATAATTAAGGTCACTGTTCAAAATGCATCTTCCATAAACATTGACTGGAACATTAGTGGAAGTATAAAACTGATGGCTGAGGACAACATTTGAAGGAAGGTATGGATACCCAATTCTTTCACACCCCCGGCACTTTTCTGCTCATAGTTATACTAATATCCACAATCGAGCTATAAGATAAAACCAAAACTGAAACCTACTGTGTTGCTTTGGTTATTAAAAACAAATAATAAACAAATACAAATAAAGTATACCCTGTCAGGAACCCCCCACCCCGCCCCACTCATCAAAGCTCTTTATTAATTTGCTTTACTGAGAGCAAATAACTGACTTGCATGTGACACACACACTCCCTATTCTCTGAAATGTGAAGCTGTTCCAGTTCTGTGGTGCAACATGTCCAGGTGGCTGGAAAACGAGGCCATTTGCACGGAGGTGTGGAACACAGGCAGTAGGGGAACGGATGGTGTTTATGAAGCAACATGCCAACCTTAATATAGTAAGAGAGCATTCATTACAAGAAACTACAATTAATTAACTTGTAGAGAGACACTGTAACTATCTGCCTCTCCAGGTTTTAGAGAGTGCTGGGTCTGTATTGACAAAACTGTCACAATATCAGATCATTTTTAGGTTAGCATTAATACAGTGTTAATGAACAGTGAAATGAAGCTTGCTGTGCGCTGCTACTCTATGGTGAAAGAACATATCACTGACCTTGGTACTGTGTTTTGATTGGCCTGTTTTCTTCTCCTAAAATAACACCAAAGAACACAGAACACAGTATTAAACAGAAACTAGGTTTCCGAAAAGTGAAACTTACTCTTTTATTTAGCTTGTGTATATATTTTTAATCAGTCTTTCAGAACAGTTTGAAGCCCTCTGCAGATGCAGGCTTGTTGTCTGAAGATGCTGCTAAAACATAAATAAATCCATTTATATCAGGGAGCGACAGCAGGACCCACATAGCACTATTGGCGATATGTCGTCCAGCACTTGTGGAACGCTTTATTGTGTTTTCACTAGTCGCTTGTAACATAATTTCTATAAACATACAACAAAAGAACCAAAATGACAGAGAATTAAACATGAAAACATTTACACGACCACAAGGGACATCTGGAAGAATTATGCAAATAATAGCAGCCAAAGAGAGCCAGCGCTGGGCTTCAGCAGAAGGGTTTGGTCTGGCTGCCTGAAAATAATACAGAGGAGCAGATAAAACGTTCGAGGGAGATAAAGCGAGGCGGAGAGGGAGGCAAATTAAAAGCTGATTACCCTCCAAAAAACACTCTCCGCGCTATCCGGAGGGAGCCATTCGGCATGGCGGAGTGTTTATCAAAACTGTCTCCCGCTGAGATCCCCACCATGTCTGAAAGTGTTCAGTCCAGGGGAACAATAGCTTAGTGGACAGCGCCTTCCTCAAGATGACATTTCTATTTGTGTCCTCCCTTTAACTGTCATTTTCACAGCCATTTTCAAGGCCAATCCACACGTCTCCAGTAACCTTTCTTTTTTTCTTTTCTTTTTCTTTCTTTTTTTTTTTTTTAGTTTTTAGGTTCTTAGGTGTATTCTTTAAATTTCATGAAGTATGGGCTTTTTCTTTCCTTGTCTCCTTCTCTCTTACAACCACACTGGAATCTGGCACAAAGATACAATACTAAGGCTGTCATTACTGATTACATTGCAATACAGTAATCGCTCAAGAGTGATTAAGAAGACAGATGCATAAAAACCGACTGACCAGCCATGCATATCTTACAAAGATGTCAAAGATGGAAAGACGTCAAGATGGAAAAGGTAAACTACCAAGCCTATGAAGGGAATAAAAACACTGAGAGAGCGAGGCCAAATATGCTCAGATTCCAAGACAACATGTTTGGTCTCGCTCTCTCATGGTGGGTCAGATGGTCCTCCCTCTTCCCTATCACTCAGCATGATGCTAGCCAACATGAGTGTTTGTCAGCAAATGAAACACAATATGCAATTAGCATTAGTGTTGAGCTGTCGACTGGCATTGAGTTAGCAGTGATGCGGTGGCTCTTCATATGTCAAGGAGGAAGCACATGCTACCCTTCCCCCTTCCCAGCGTAGTAGCATTGTGTGATATGGAGGAGCTAGTGGGTGAAATTGTTGACAGCTAAATTGGAGAAGAAAATTAGGATTAAAAAAAAAGAAAACAACAAAAATCCACGGGCAGAAAAAACTTACTGTAAGTTCAGCCAGGAGGAAACTGTCATGTAATTATCTCAGATTCATCAGCATCACACAAACACAAAATCCCTCTGACTGGCAGGATGAGCGCCATTCTCATCCACTTGCCTTATGCTGTGTATCATAAACATGCCCCAGAAGAGGCGTTGTAGCTTAAGGCAGTGTGGACTTATTACATTGTGCTGAAAGATAACAGCTTACACCGCCTCCAGGCCTGTCTTTTTAAAAACAAGATTATTCGGATGAGCCGTGGCTTTTTTGTAAGAAAGGAATCCATATAAAATCCTGAGGATCCATATAACAACTTAAGTTTTACTTATGCAGTTTGCATTTACAGTAATATGTATGTGTACAGGCCGATACTAAAACCATGATCGTATATATCTGGTTCTTTCTTTGTGGGATGAACAGCAGCATATAAGCAGAGCGCCAGTTTTTCTGTTCTGATTCAAGCCACATCCACAGCATCCTCAGCAAACAGTCACACATGGCTAGATTCTCTAAACATAAATTCATTCATGAACCGAAAGCTAATATGACTTGAGTATTACAAGCTGTTGTCTAAACAAAGCCTAAGTGGTTGCTTTTGGTTTTTGGAAAGAAAAATGTAACTTTTAATTTTGTTAGCAATACCCAAACACACATATTCAAGCGTGTTGGTGAAGTTATGAGGGGTGTAAGAAAATATCGATTAACTGCAGTAACAGTTTAATTACTTTAAAAGCATAATTGCACAAGTAGATGCATCCAGAAAGCATCAACCAGCAGGAATGAAACTTAGTGGGCAGGTTTGACATTGTGAGACATGCAAGTTCCACACGTGGCAGTGTAAGTGATGTAAGTAAGTAAGTAAGCAAGCCTTATCTCTGTACCTGACCGACCCAACACTTACGATAACACAATACATGCCCAGAAGGCCTAGTCTCAGTCCACCTCCACCCCTACCGCCAAATCTGCAGGAACTGTGTGAGAATATTCAAGCTCACAGGAGACCATCAGGATCTGCTACAACTCAATGCTGAAACGTCTGGCATGTTGGGTTAGCAAACATGGTGGCCTAATGCCATACTGAGAGACACTACAGTCTAAACTTACCATCAATTATTGTTTCTGGTGACCCTTACCTTTCTTCCCAATAGCACTGCAACATTTCTTTTGATGATGAGTGTATAAATAAAGTGAGGTAAACTGATGTTTTGTGTTCCAGGTTGCTGCTTGCATGTATTTAAATGTCACCAGCACATCTAACCAGGCTGGCAGCTGAATGTGTTGTAATATTAGTGTTTGTCAGAGCAAATAAATGACTGTATAAATAGTTTAAATAGATATATATTACTATATTTTATCAAGTCTACTGACCATATAGGTAGGAACATGTCATTGTAGAACTGGGCAGTGGAGCTGATTAAATAGACTGATAAAAAGTAATCCAGTGTTTGAAGTTAAACGCAGTTTGTATTGCTTGTGTGAGGGTTAATCCTGTTAATCCCACAAATTCTGAATGTTTTTGTCCTGAAAATGAAAATCGCTTGACACTTCAATACAAAATATATAAAAAAGTCTTTGGAAGAAATAATGATGGGTTTGTATTTGTTTCATAACAGAATATCATTTAGTCTATCTCCTATGTTAGCGTCACCAGCACAACTGGTGTTGGCTGTAAAGTCTGTCTCTGTCTCTCTTTCTTTTCTCTCTCTCTTTAAAATTCTCTCTCTCTCTCTCTCTCACATCAACTTCAAACACCTCCCACTCAATTTCACCATATATTTTTTTTTCTTTTTTTTTCCCTTACTTTCTTTCTTTTTCTTTTTCTTTTTTTTTTAACGGCAGCTACCCTTTACATCTTGGGAACATTTCATGGCCAACAAGTGAATAGAAATGGTCCAGAATTATGTGACGGCTCAGCACATTACCTTACATAAAAAGTTCAGAGCATTTTTCCTCCTCCTATAAAGTCACCATGTCAGTAAAGCGAGGTTTAGTTACCAGTGATGATATTGTAAGGTCAGAGATAGAGAGTGCTGTTTGCAGTGATATAAGCATTCATGTTAAAGGTGCTGTACGATATGGGGGGAGGGGCATGGGGGCCGGAGTTGCATGTATACTGCTTTTTACTGTCTGGTGTTGTTACGAAAATGAAAAAAGCAACATGCTTACCAAATAAGTACGAACAGTGGATGATTTGAAGGTGGCAACTGGTAAATGTTAACAGGGCTGCTAACTAGAAGAAACAAGCATATTAGGGATAGGTAGCATACTAACAGCTCTGCCTACCACAGAACATGCTGGATTCTGGGTAACACGACTTTAGCTCAATGATAGCTTAGTGAGCAGATACAGACCCAAGGATATGAGAAATATGAGACCCAAGAAAGTCCAGTGACTGCTGTTGGAGAGAAAGATGAATGATGTGATGATGCATATTTGTAGCTGAGCTGCTATCATGCTTAGTTTTTCTGAACTTTGTACCAAAAAAACTGACATCATTTTAAAAACACCTTTTCTGCCCATTGAACATACTTCTCTCTTTAAATAACACAACCAGAGTCCAGTCTGCCTGATATGATGGCGCGATGCCTGCCCTGATCAGCTGTGATCTAAGTCCGAATTAATTGCCTTCTTCCTAGCGCCAGTTTGTGTGTCAGGATGGCACTAAGCTAAGTAAACACATCTGAGCCGATGGCAGTCCTGACTGATGGATCATCCAAACACAGAATCGTGTATGACTTCAAATGAGGCTACTTTGATTCAGACATCATTTCTGTGACACCGGCTACAAGTGGCATCACATTAATCCACAAACTATGTAGTGACTGATCTCACATATGCAGTCCCTGTATGAAACGATGTAGCTCATTATCAGAAACAGGGAAGGGCTGATGTTTGATGGCTGGTGTAGCCACTGCTCTGAATCTGTAATGGGCATAACATGACTCATACCATTGTGAATACCACTACGTGGTTGTTGAGTGAAAATCACCACACTTTGTTATTGTACCTTTTGTACCAGTTGTGTGTTCCTTAACATACTAGAGGTATATGGTGTCAAATATAGTACTATAGTAATATACTAATATAGTAACATATGTAATATAGATAACCTTTTAAATAGATATTTTAACAGTTTAATGAAATTTTTTAGCAAAGATAGTACATATGGCACATAACTGCGGTAAATCCCCTGTTTCTAATTCAGTGTTATGTCTTCTAAATCCACAATGGGGCATCCAGCATATATTATCAAGCATAACCAACTAATATAGTGGTTAAGTCAGTGAATGTGAACCTGGGAGCCGTGACCTTCGAGATGGTCATGTTTGACAGCCGTATAACCTACAATGATCTGCTGTCTGGTAGAGGGATGGTAACCAACACAGGCTTTTGTTTCTAGGATTATATGTTAAACTGTTGTGTCATTCTCCTCCAAACATGTTGTACTTTCCAATGACATAGCAGTCTCCTGGAAACATGTTGAACTGTCCAATGATGTAGCGTTCTCCTCCAAATGTGTTGAACTGTCCAATGATGTAGCGTTCTCCTCCAAATGTGTTGAACTGTCCAATGATATAGTGTTCTCCTCCATATGTGTTGAACTGTCCAACGATGTAGCGTTCTCCTCCATATGTGTTGAACTGTCCAACGATGTAGTGTTCTCCTCCATATGTGTTGAACTGTCCAACGATGTAGCGTTCTCCTCCATATGTGTTGAACTGTCCAACGATGTAGCGTTCTCCTCCATATGTGTTGAACTGTCCAACGATGTAGCGTTCTCCTCCATATGTGTTGAACTGTCCAACGATGTAGCGTTCTCCTTCATATATGTTACGCAGTCTAAGGACATTGTAGTGTTCTTATAAGTAGCGCCAGTCATCTGAAGATCATTTGATTTGCCCCTACCAAGAAAGTAGTTCTACCTGTTGTTGTTAATCAGCTTATAGAGAAACGTACATTTTTAAAGTTAGAATGTCTGTGTTGCTAAAACGCAGTTGTATTCACATGTCCCCATACAGCTTTTAGAAGTTTAGAAGTGAAAACCAAAATGCCATTGTCAACAGTGCCATTTTTTTCTATTGACTTGTGATAGTGTTACTTAGCAATTGCTAGGAACTGCAGCAGAGGTAGTTTTAAACATTCAAATGGGCGAATATGCTTTTTTTGTCGGATGTAGAATATTCAAATGTTCATTATATAACCTACAATATGATCTGACAACCTTGTGATAGCAGGGTTCTCATGCTCGTGCTGCCAGGTTAATATGACATTACTAAAAATAAGTCTGTTTTTGTTTTGATGTGTTTTTGATGTGCTTAATGGGATCACTATCCCTTCTGTTCACTTCAGGCAGGAAAAAGCTATTGATGTGGCAAAAAGGTTATTGCAAGATGCCACTCGAGTAGTCTGAGGAGAAAATTCAGGTGGAGATGCTCTTGAACAAAAGGTCCTTCACATATAATTAAAAAAAATAGTTTGTAAAAAATCTGTTGAAAGGTTTTAAGGGAACAAATGGTGGTTCTTCTGTGGCATTTCTCCAAATAGCCTCTTTTTGGCACCTTTATTTTTAGGAGTGTGCTGTAGACCAGGGCATGTATTTATGAAACTTCTCAGAAAAGCAGTGTTGACCTAGAATCTGTTCCTGTCCAAAAGTCCCAGTAAATAAGAGAGGACTCCGATCCCTGAGCGTCACATTGCTGCTGTGAGAAGCTCTGTGAAAATGTCCCGTGATTTAAGTCCTGCTGAGAACTTCTGGGAACACACTGTGAATTCTGTAGAGAAGAAGAATCCAGCCACTAGGGATGGTCTGTAAACAGCAGTGAAGACGGTGTGGAAGCAGCTCCTTTGAAACAAATACAAACTTTATGAAGAGTGACAAAGCAGAAATGGCCCTCAAGACCACAAGAAGAGGACCTACAACATAATGCAGAATGCTTTTAGATGTCCATGTCCTATAACTTCAGTCACGTTTTGCATGATCATTGATCATTACAAAAATGTGTGAACATTTTCTTTTGCTAATTGGCGTATGCAGACACATCCCTGTTCTACAACCCTCCATCTCTCACCTTCATCTTCTGACACTGAGCTGTGCAAATGCAACCACCATGACCCTGAAACAATCTCAGCTGAAGAAACCTACGTACCCCTCTCTCCCAGAGAGTAAAAGGGAGAGTGATAGAGAGGGGGAGAGAGGGAGAAAGCTTTGCCTCTCTCTTATTTGTTACTCAACACTCTTGGCCGGCACATTGTGAGGAGGAGAGAAAAAAACAGGGTTTCAATTTGATTAAAGTAATTAGCGGGCGTTTCGGGTGGTGTGGTAAGAAGCTTTGGAGCGAAGTGCTCCAGCTCAGCGGTGCCTTGTATTTGTAACTGCTTTTAACCTGCACACCTCTCAGCAGCAACCTTTAAACGCAGGCTGAGAGCTCATTTTCTGAATTGCTGTTGTGGTCCCCCGTGTCTCAGGTGGACACAGCAAGACTAGTGAGCAGTTCTTGTTTGTGATTTGTAATGGATTACATTCTTGTTGTTTCCGTACCGCAAGGGTGTTGTTTAAAGCCTGTCCCACACAAAAGGGTTGTTACAATCCTAACCGCTGCTGAAAACATGAAAGACCCCACACATTTTGACACGTTCCACTGATTTTTTATGTTTTGTCATCTTTCAGTCATCACAGCCCACACACTACAGAGGAACTTTAGACTGACAGCAAGGCATCTTACTGTACGAGTTGTT
Source organism: Prochilodus magdalenae (assembly GCA_024036415.1). Classification (NCBI taxonomy): domain Eukaryota; kingdom Metazoa; phylum Chordata; class Actinopteri; order Characiformes; family Prochilodontidae; genus Prochilodus; species Prochilodus magdalenae. Next base: position 743,963 of record JAMWET010000100.1, on the reverse strand, counting down.
TGTGAATTAAGAAAGTATATTCAGTCTTCTTACACTGGAGATTAGGAATTCTATTCAGCTGAGCTCTTTGTCTAGCTCAAGTGTGGTCGTTGGTCTCTGGTGCATGTCAGTACAGGGATCCATATAAGAGAGTCTGTGTTTACCCCATGGGTGTGGGTTTTCATATGGTAGACGGTGGAGACATACCAATATTAACATTATCTTTGGAGAAAAATCATATACAGGAGTTTTACTGTCACAGTAGAGTGACTTAGGTGTAGTGTAAGATTCTACCGACGGGGCATGAACCTGGTTTCTGTTAGCTCTTGCATCGTTGGAGTAATAGTCTGTGAAATAATATGATGCAGCTCTTGTACACAGTCGAGTCACATATTATATTAACCACCAGCTAATATCTAGAGTAACGGCCACATACAGCATGGACAGCAGCTAGACAGGCTGGAGGTGACTCTATAAGGTTCTGGTAGGTTGTTACAGGTATCTGGAGTCATGCTGACAGCAGTGCATTCCACAGCTGCTGGTGGGTGCATGGGGAAGGATCCATAGAGCAAACACGACAGTCATGGTGGTCCCACAGATACTCAGTTTGATTTAAATCTGAGGAATTAGGGGACTAGGGTAGTACTTGGAAGTCTTGGTCATGCTCTTCCAACCAATGCTGGACATTTCTAGCAATGTCGCATTGTCTTCCTAAAAGATCCCATCCACCTCAAGGAAGACAATCAGCATATATGTTCAAGGATGGATTCATACCCAAATGGGTTGAGAGTGCCTTCCACATGGATGAGCAGGCCCAGAGAATGCCATGACATCGTAAGTAGGAAGTGGTCATAATAATGACTTGACTGTGTATATGCACCTACTCAGCAAAATTCCATATTCCTTTATTTTGAATGAAGCTACAGACGTATGGCATGCTACCATCTGATTGCCTGAAAGTCAAGGGGCTGTCTGAAGGATCACATCACATCGTGCTAATATTGTACATACCGTTAGACATACAAGAGCTGATCAGTGTGCTTACACTAACATGTTATTAGGGCTGACCTCATGGGTGAAAGAGCAGTCTTTTCTAGATCACTATTCTTTCTGCACTCCATAGACAGATAGCCAAATTTTGTCCAGGTCATCATGTTTCTGTAGATATCATGGCATAAAAAAGGAGAAAAAACATCAGGATCTTTTTCAGCTACCAGAGCACAAGTCATAGGAAGTAAACTAACTAGTGAGTAACCACACTGATTTAAAATGAAAGCCTGTTACCTAACGTCACCAGCCTTTCCACTGTAAACAATAATTATGACTTTTTCGGCGGAGGCAAATCAGCCGGAAAATTGGCCTGATTACCCTGTAAACAATAGTGTGGGCCAAGGATAATTTTGGGAATGACTCTGCAGTGTTCAATGGTGTTTGAGCCAGGATGCTTAAATAATTGTATTGCTTCAGTAAAAAGAAATGACAAGTATTACAGTATGACATATTGTGGTGTTGGTGTAGAGCAAGTCACAGGGAAGCCCATACTTCTGCCACGAATGGTGCTTTTGGACTGGGACTCTCACAAGCTTCTAGAATCCAGCATTAGCCAGTTGCAGATCGCTGTGCAGTCCCTTCTTGACTATCCCTAGCTACCCACAAGCCATTGTCAGGTGTATGTGGTGAACTGCACCTGGGTTCGGAGGGATGAGCTTCCTTCTTCAGTATCACAGTCCATAAATATTTCATATCTCCAAACATGCTGTGCTGTTAAGTTAGCATAAGTTCAAAAATGTGTGCGCTGTATGAGTCTTGGAGGAAGCATGTGCCAGCCTTTACCCCCCTTGGTGGCATCCTGATCTGGGTGGAGACCTAACAAGCAGGTATAGTACTAGTACTGTTGGCTGTGGTGACCTATAAGGACAGACTCTGGAAAAGGTAGTAAAATAGCAGAATGATAAATGGCACACACATTTGCATGCAGTGTGTACTCTGATTAAGTACAGGTCACCTTCCTGACACAGAAAGAGGGCAGCACAGAGCAACGAGTCACAGAGCTCTCTGCTTCACCGAGCATGACGGCCATTGTCAGAAGTGACAGAACGGCTGGTTCATGAGGGACGTGGCTGTGGGTGTGTGTTCGTGACAGCGTATACTTGTGTGTTAGGATTCTCTCTATCCTCTTGTCTTTGTCTTGTGTTGGTTGGCTGGCTGAACAGAGTGTTCTCTGCTTCTACCTGCGTTGCGGGACAAGCCGAGCGGAACAGAAAGGCCCTCAGGTTCCAGACCTGCAGACCCTGCCAGGCATTCCACCATGTGTGTGTGGCACTGGCCCTGGCATGCCAGGTGGACTCGGTCAGGCATGGGGAATGTGGAGATAGAAGGCGATGGACAGTGCTTGCCTTTGGGCCAACAGGAGCCTGTGGAGAGGCTCTTACCAAAGCCTAGCTTTGGAAAGAGAGAGTCCTAGATCTGCATGCCAGGAAACCACATTACATTCCTGTTCAAAATTCTTGGTCTGTGTCAAATTCATTTTTAAAACCATAGCTCTACATGTCAGGGAGATTACGTTATGATACATTGTATTCATTTTTTAAATCCTAGCTCGACGTGCCAGGGAACTATATACATTTATTTGCAAGTGCATGAGCATGGTTACGATCGGTGGTTGAAATGTGAGGAGAGATTGCACAGAAGGAGCTCTGGAACACAAGCTGGGGCTTCTGTTTTACACTAGTCCCAACTAGAGTTAAAAGGATAATGGTTTCAAACCAAATTGCTGTTTGAAAGAGTGTAATTTTCAAATTGCAAGAGCTTTTACTTAGGCCCCATTTTATCAAACACATTGTCTAACGTTGTAAGTGGATACATTTAATCAAATAACACTGAGCTTGTGAACCACCTGCAGAGGAGTTAATCAGAAATAACACCTGCATGCAATCTATATGAAAACCATACGGCAAATAACTGCCATCACACAGTGTTCAGAATTAGTTTAGGATGTTTGGACCTTTATTTATAGAAAATAATCTCAATTTCAGAAGAATTACAGATAGATATTAACTACAAACCATTTTAGTCCCAACCATGGAGGTTTTATAGGACCAGTTCATTTGAATGAGACGTACTTAGTAGCACATCCACACCTGGAAGTATGTGTCGTAGACCTTGGCATCCTTCCTTTATGGAAACTTTATTTCAGCACCAACATTTGAGCCAGCAGCCAATTAGTGGTCATTTTCGCATTGATGACCACAACAGAAACAAGGAACTGATGTGTCAGCAAAGCTAATTGCTGTCATTAGGCAATTCTTCACTCGGTGGTCTTAAAACAACCAAGCTGTATTGCTTGACACTTGACCAAATGAGCAAAGCCTTGGGGCAAGGAAAAAAATCAGTTCCTCTAAAAACAATCACTAGATAATAAAACAGAGACAGAAGTAGAGACAGCACATGCATGTTTCTGAGAATTACTAGGTTATTTTGAGCCTCTCCTTGTTAATACCTGTTAATCGCACCTGTTTTTAAACGTGTTTGAAGGGATCAGATTTTCAGAAGTTCTGGTGATAAGATGACAGCACCATCAGCTTAAATCGTACCAAGGTTAAATCGTACTGAGCAGCTCCTTTCAGTCTGAAATGGCCTTCAAAGCTAGAGGAGGACCCAGAAAATAATGGTAAATGCCAATAGCTGTTTTATGATTCATTATTTACAAACACCAGAGCGCTAAGGAGACATATCACACTCATATTCAGCATTCATCATTTTATTTTTCAGGTATGCTGCATTTACCTGCCCAGTTTTACCAAAACACAGTATTTTCTTATACTGTATGTCTGTATCATCTCATCCACTATGTTTAACCACCAGAATGTTGAGATTGAGTTGTGAGTTCTGAGATTAACATTACGAGATGACGTCACTTTGTAACAGAAAAGGACTATCATTCCAATAAGACATTTTAGGCAGCTGAGAAAAGTGGTTTCTCTGGGATATACCACATAAGAAAGTTTGGAATCTGCTGTTTAGACAGAATCTCAATTTTCATCATGCTTTTGCTATTGCTGGCAGTAACTGCAACCTCTAAGGGATAATGTTGGGCACGGTATTACATACACCAACCATAGATCAGTATTGTTTATTGCATAATTACCTTATTGCAATTAAATACAAAATACAAAAGCAATACATTTTTTTCACAATGGTTATTTTAGTTTTATCTCATGTTTTGCTCATGCAGTTTGTGACTTGATGTGTTTTTTGTTCTCTCGGTTTTAGGCCAATATAAAATCCAAAATAATAAACAAATTTATTGGGATGCCTTAGATCTTATCAAAACCACAAAAGTCCAATCTTCCGCTGCTATATAACACCTTAGGAGGCAGCAGTGAGTAGTTTATCTTTATTTTATGCTTATTAACTCCTGTAGAGGCCTGCACTTAATACTGTTTGATTACATGAAATTTGCTCACCTTAAGCGTGAGTTGCTTAATGAAAAACCTCTTGCAACTTGTTTGCAGCACCCAAGCAGTTAAAAACATTTCCACCAGTTTTCTGAGCTATTCCAAGTCAGTTGTTTCCTGAGCCAGCCTACAGCTGTTTAAATTGCTGCTTGTGCAACTGTTTATTCTTCTTTGCTAGCTTGCTGCATTTGCAGTCTACACAACTTTTCATGGAATTAACTGAATGTGTTGCATGCGACTTTGATGCAGCTGTCACTGCACATAAGTTATGTTGCACGCAACTCACCATATTAGTTGTGGCATTTGTGGTTGCGTGGTATTATCCAGTTCTTGAGGCCCGGTTCTCAGATGATAGTCTTATCATCTGAAAACAAAAGTGGTACGAGTCTCTCGCCTCTTCTACAGTGTCCCAGTGAGAGCAGGACAGCAGAATGAGCAGAGAGGCTGAGAGAGAAAGACACACAGGCGTGTTTTTGAGTCGCTCTGTGACCTTCAGCTCCTGTGGAGAAAACAAATCGCTGGCGACCTCCTCCTGCCTTAATTCATCGCACAGGTACTTGCGGTAGCACGGCAGGAGAGGGAGAGAAAAAGAGAGAGAGAGAGGGCTAGAGAGAAAGAAAAAACCCAACTGGCACAGACTCCACTCACACTCAGCTGGATGTGCTCCTGGCACGCTTGTACTCTTTGCGCTCTCTCTCTCTCTCTCTCTCTCTCTCTCTCTCTCTCTCTCTCTCTCTCTCTCTCTCTCTCTCTCTCACTGTGTCTCTCTCTGTTTCTCTTTCTCCCTGGTTGGCATCTCTCTCTTACAGTGCCCGAGCAGAAAATGGTATATTTTAAAATATACATCGATTAATTTTCTTATCCAGCCACGGTGCTACCAGCACTTTAGTGATTCAGTGCAATCTCATTCTAATAATTCAATTCATATTATGATTGCCTCTCTAGAATGTTAACATCAAGTCATGAAAAAAGCTTTTTTTCACAATGAATAAAAATAATGATATACTGTATGTGTGATATATGTGGTTTTATGTTTAGTCATACACGACCAAAGCTTACGTTTACTCAAACAACTATTTACAGTAGGTTAGCCTAATGCAAAGATATATGAGCAGGGTGCGCAATACAGGAGATTCAGGGGTGTCATGGACCACCTACTTCACCCATTGTGCCCAATGTTCTTGCATGTTCAGCTGCTTCTTCCACAATCAGTGAGCTTCTGTGTTTTTGATATTCTTTACTAGCTAGAGATTCAGTTCTGGTCCGACTCGGGATGTAGCAAATTGGTTTACCCAGCTGGTCCTTTATAACCTAGTGCAATGTGATAAGCGAGCAGCCGTCTAACACTGGACTAGCACAGAGACAAGGTGCAATACCAGGTGAAATTTTGCACACAGCATAGACTTAATAATATTATAGGTTTTTAGTATTAAACACTGTAATAAACAGTTTCCTACAGTCACTTGATTACAGTGCTGATATCACTTATCACAAGGCAGGCAATGATAAGAGCTAGTTTACAGCACAGACTAAACTAATTTCATTAAAACATACAGTATGACGTATGACAGAACATTTAGTGCTCATACTGAAGGGGAGAACAGAACGTATCATATCATAGCGTATAAAATGTATGTAAATAGGGCATTTTACAACTGATGTTGTCTCAAAGCAGCTCTACAGAAATTCAGTAATAATAATTTATTAATGTATTAAACTGAAATTAAGTACAGATTATTATTCAGATATTGTTCTGTTTCTGTTCCAGAATCTCACACTGCCTCATGCATGTAGGTTTATGCTTGATTCATTCTTTTATCATGCTCATTGTTATTAATTAAAAGAGCAGTATGCTTAGTGAAAGCTGAAAGGTTTAAGGACGTTTTTAATGAGAATATGTTAAATTCATTGATGAGCAATGGGACAAACACTTATCCTAAAGTTTGGGAACCTTTAGATAGACTATTAAAAGAAATGAAAAAGTGTTTAGAGGAGTTGGCTAACGGTAAAAATGTGCTAAACTATTTCTGATTTGTAATAATTTGTTCTGTCTCTATATTTTCACACTCAGGATCACTTTCTGAATGCAGTTAATTAAAAACAAGACTGAAAAAAACTAGGAAAAAAGTAGTTCAAAGTAATGCACTAAACTCCTAAACTGCTTTGCAAGTCCTGAGTCATTAATATTAGTGCCTTCAGTATTTGCATGCAACGCTAGCAGAGCAAAGTCAATAGAAATGATGGACTGTTTACCCAAGTCTACCGTTGCTGGCTCAGAAGAGAATCTCAGCACTTTTTAGTCCTATTTCATAGAAGGGTCAAAGGGTATCACTCATGTTTATCTTTGACTGAGGCTGAAGGGTTTATTTTTCCTGCCTTATGACATGTGGCTTCAGTGTGATCATCACAGGGTCTAAGGGCAGAGTTCATCACATTATTGATGAGCTCACCGAAAACAGAAAAAACAGCTTGGTTCTTTCTAGGGACAAATCGTAGGATGTAAACGGGCTTGGAGAACCACATCTGCCTTTTTTCACCCAAACCAACCTTCTGTGTAGACAACAGAGAATAATTTGAGATGCTAAATAAATGCACTGTGTGGCAATCCTAACTAGAAAAAAAAGGAAATGTTCAAGCGATAGTTTGGCAAGAAATCCAATCACTCAGTTTTAGTATGTAGGGCAAAACCCAATTTATGACAGGAAATATGATCAGCTGCTGTTGGATTCAAGTAAATATTTTTCTTTATGGTTGCTTTAATACAAAGACTCAACATTGTCATGTGATGGAGACATGGGTTGTACCAGTTCCCCACAAGAACAACCATACTCTTCCCATGCTGTGTGTTAGTTTGGGAGCATTTGTTGTGGGCGAGGAAGAGCAGGGGAGAGAGAGAGAGAGAGATAAAGAGAAAGAGAGGGAGGGAGCATTCTGGCTATATGCCCTGATAGGAATCAAAGCATGTCTGTCCGAACAAAATGCTTCAGCGTTGGCTGCGTTTCTCTGTTGCCATGCCAACGCTCCACCCCTTGGCAGCAGTGGCCAGGGCACGGGGACACTTCAATGTTTTCACACGCTGCCTTAACTCTCTAAGAGCAAGCCTTCACTGGCCATTATTAGCTCTTTTCTTTTACAGCAAATTAGGGCATGTTTGTGTTAATAAGCCTTTTTGCTGAAGTCCAAGTTTTTGCTCAGATCTGTTCGTTTACATAAATGTTCATAAGGGACTTTTCCAGCGAGTGCCGCAATCTTCCAAACAGTACATTATATAAAAGTCAGAATAAAATAAATACATAATGAAAGACAATCAATCTAACGACCAGTCTTGTGCTGTGTTCCAAGGGTGTGTTTACAGGTCTGAGTCAAATCTAAACTCTAGTCCAAACTCTAGAACTAGAGGACTCTAGGTTCTAGTCCAAGTCAAATCTCGAGATTTTGGGGTGCCAAGTCAGTGACAAGTCATAAGTCTCTGAGGTAAGAGCCCATGTCGAATCTCTGTGTGGAGTCTGAGTTAAGCCTAGAACCTCTAAGTGTGGGTTTAAGTCATGTCTTGAATATCTGCAGGGCAAGTCTGAGTTAAGCCTTGAGCATTTGGGATGTGAGTCTAAGTCCTGAGTCTCTCTGGTGTAAATCAGAGTTAAGAATCAAATCCCTGAGTTGAGAATCCAAGTCAAGTCTCAAGTCTCTGAGCTGTGAGCCAGAGTCAAGTCTTGACTCTCTGGTGTGCAAATCAAAGTCTCTGAAGTGCTGGTCAAGTCTCAAATCCCTAAGGTGTAAAACCGAGTTAAGTCCTCAGTCTTGTCCTAAATCTATGGGATATTAGTCAGTGTCGAGTCTTGCGACACTGAGTGTGGTTCGAATTGAAGTCAATCTCAGCAGCAGGTATGAGTTAACTAAAGATGCAAATCATAGTCAATCTTGAGTGTTGAGTTGTGATTTTTTAAATAAATAAGTTAAGCCTGTAATTGTATTTGTGCAGAATGCAAAATCATACAGGGTACAGGCCTGTATTACTGCCTCAGTTACAGCTTTCTGTCTGGGTCCTGACTGTGTACTTGTTTGCCTGATATGGACAAGTCGGTCTTGGCATGTTCCTATTGCTCTCGTCTTTATGTATTCAATATGAATGTGAGTCAGACTTAAGTCTCGAGGTGCAAGTTTGAGTCACATCTGAATTCTCTAAGGTGTGCATCTAAGACAAGTCTTGAGCTTCTCCGGTGTGAGTCAGACTCAAGTCTCTGAGGTGTGAGTTAAATCAGATCTGAGGCTAGGGACAAGTTTGCAGTGTAGGTCTGAGTCAAGGCTAAGTCTCTGACGTGAAAATCCATGTCAAATCTTGAGGGAACAAGGCTCTAAGGAACAAGACAGCGTCAAGTCTAAAATCTTTGTAGTGTGAGTCAGATTTAAGTCCTCTTTCGTTCAAATCAGAATCAAATCTCAAGTCTCTGAGGAGCAGGTCAGAGAGTCAAGTCTCAAGTCTCTGAGGTGCAAGTCCAAATCAAGTCTCTGAAGTTCTCGTTAAGTCTCAAGTCTCTGAGGTGAGAATACAAGTCGAGTCTCGATTCTCTAAAGTGAGTCTGTGTTAAGTCTTGGGTCTTGTCTTAAATCTCGGGGATGCTAATCAGCCAAGTCTTAAGACTCTTAGGAATGAGCAAGAGTCAAGTTTCGAGTCTCTGAGGAGCAGGTCCGAGTTAACTTTAAGGGTGCAAATCAAGTCAAGTCTGGAGTGTTTAGTCATGAACCTTTGAGCAATTAATTAATTAAGCCTATAATATAATTTATGCAGAATGCATTGCAATAAAACGTGTACAGGGTACAGCCTCGTATTATTGCCTCAGTTACAGCTTTCTGTCTCGGTCCTGACTGTGTACCTGTACACCTGACATGGACAAAAACGAGTCAATCAGTCTTGTTGTGTCCCTGATACTCTCTTCTTTATGTATTCAGCAACTACCTGCATGAGGAAAATACAGTAAGTCAGGACATTGCTGCTTAGAAGATTTCTGTAACCTATCACAAATTGATTTGATCAGATTATCAGACTAAGAAGCTAGTATATGTGGTCTAACAGCCTTTTTTTGGAAATTGCCTTCATATTTTGCCAGTTTCTAATGCTACATGTACATTTATTGCATGTAGCACATAACTTATTCGCGTTTCTCTTATTAGATTAAAGATGTTTCTAACTCGGTATAATCTAATGCTTGTGATTTGAAGCCATGCCATACATGACACATGGGTGTCTCTGTAACTAACGCCACATGACAGTGACAAACTGAACTGCAAAACCAAAAGGCTGTATGTACATTGTCAGGTTTTGTACATGCTGTTCCTCAGAGAAGTTTACAGGCCTTTAGTCTAGTCTTGGAGTCGAGTTGCATGTGTGACTCGGGCCCGGTTCAGTCTACGGGGTAAAGCTCCTAGTTATCTTAGTTATAGTAATCTTTAGTTACCTGTTTTCAGGCCCAACGTCTACCTGGAAAAGACCTTCAAAAGACATAACCATTTCCATGGGATCACCTCTCTTTCCTCAGACAGAAGTTTCTGACTCTACAATGAAACTACTGGGATGTTTGAATCCTTGTCTGGCCTATACAACCACAACATTGCTTGAACAACAAAGTCATTCATCTAGTGAGAAATGAGTATGGTGCCCACTGATGTTTGAAATCTTTCACGCTGGATTAGGGAAATGTTGAGTGCGTTTCTTCGTGATGGAGGGCCGTCTCGGCGCACTGTTTATTAAGCTTATGTGTGCTCGGAGGCTGATGCTTTCATCAAGCGGACTGTTTTTTCTTCTTTATACATGCAATTACTCCCAAGACAAAACTGTGAAGTAAGTGAGTATCTAGTTGATTAATAGATTATGTGCCTGTTGTTCTGACAGGAAACTGAGCGGTAAATTGGATCGATAGCTTGATAAAAATTTTGTTGTCCCGGAATCCGGAAGCCTCCGCCCGCTCGTGCAGGACTTTTGAAAAACAGCTCCCCTCGCTCATAACAAGCGATTTGTTCCCTGGGTGATTTATGAAATCAATTTGTCTTTTCATCAGCAGGAGGGTGGAGGAGAGATAAAATCGGTAAGACACGCTCTTTTTCTCCTTCTTCCTTTAAGCCAGGCAAGAAAGAGAACAGGAGGAAGCTGGAAATTATTCGGGCCGCGTTTGGCCTCCAGCATAAATTGCACGTAACGCAATCTGCACAGTTATGGATTCTCCACTCTACGACTAAAGCGTGAGATGCACCAATGTCTGCTTCACGCTTTCAGTCTCATAAATTCTTCTCTATTCTTCACGTATCCAAGGACATTCTTCATGTATCTATGGTCTGCTGGCTGTTGTGTGATGCAGACACCAACCATGTACCGTCAGCAGTTACAGTCAGCTGGAGTGAGAAGAAAAACAGGAGTTATGAAAGTGACCAAACAAAAAAAGAATGTGGTTGACAGCTGTAGAATCCAAATGAAAACCTTGAATTGAGTCTTTATTTATCCAGTAAAAGGTTAAGTTATAAGTGTTAGCAGGTCCCACATCACCACTCCTAAAGCCATGGAAACTTGAATCCAACCTTGCTCTTTTGTGTGCAGAGTATAGATACGTCAAGTGTTTGGGTCAGTGAAACTTTCTGAGAGGTTAAGCGAAAGCTAACCTAGCACATGTTACTGAGCTATTCAGGCAGCTCAACTGTCTTCCTCATGTCTGCTCGTCCATTTGTTAAACAAATCATGCCAGCATTACAGTGAACAAGAAGCTTACCTTCTCTAAAGTGACACTATGTAATGTGGTTTTGCTTCAGTCCCCCACAAGCAGGGGAATCATTTTGCGAGTGCGTTGATAGACTACTTAAAGGCCACTCAAAACTTAGTGATAGATGTGAGTGAATTCCCAGCTGTTGTTATTGCATCTTTACCAGTGTAATGTTGATTTTGCCATTTAGACAAAAGCATTGAACTGGACCTTCCATTTGAGCCTGTGTGAGTGCAAGCAAATACATGCAGCGAGTGTGGATCCCCATATTTTAGTGTTCTTTTCCTCTGTACTCAGTAATGATACTTCTATTAGTTTGGATGGTAAATATTACGTAGTGAAAGTTCTCATTAGGATGTTTTAGTGTGGACCCAGTGTAGAGCCCCCTCCACTCATTTGTCCATGCTCTTTGCTTTTGGGTTTAGTTTTGCGTCAGGGCGTCTCATGGTGAGTGTGTTGAATTGTGGGCTATCAGTCACATTTGTTCATTAGAACATTAGGACCACTCCTACGCAGTTCTTAGACATATCTGATGCCACATACATATCGTTGCTGTCCAATGAAAAACATGTATCTCCACTTTTGTCCATTTTTTTTCCTTTTATGCATCATTTGAGCACATCGGCCGCTGTTTACACCGAGTGAGAATCTCATGATGAATGGACCAACCGAAATGCCCCAAAACTGCTTGGAAAGATACATTAACATTAAAGTTTAGGTTTTTGGCCTCTCCTGTAAAGTTGCAATTTTGGAGATGTTTGTTTTTCTTTGGACAGTGACGATATATGTATGTATGCGTGTGTGTGTGTGTGTAGGCATATACGTATTTGTATGCATGTCTTGATGTTTCATTTAACACATTTAATAGATTTTTTTTTTTATTTGAATGTAATTGTTGCATCAAATGTGCAATTGTGTCATGTTCATCATGTTTGTGCATTGGCAGAAAAAAACAGAGCCCTGCAGCTTTAACCATGTCTTTCAGGAGCCGGTAGATTTGTGTATGATTTTGCATATAGTTCCTGATATAATTCAGTGCTACCTTTTTCCCACTACTATATTGCAGAATGTGTTTTGACTAAAGTAATTACAGTCTTTAAGAACAGCAGCACTTTAAAGGAGCAATATGTAAGTTGATTAAAACAAAATGCTGTTTTTTGTTTTTTTTTTAAATTGTTTTAAAATGACCTAAAGTAATAATGCAGAGGTATCTACTGAGGTTACTATGCTAGTCGACTACCTCCGGCCCATTAGGTGGCTTAATACTACTTTGTATCTCAAGGCGCTAGTGAGTCACTGTAGCTGATGATGGCGAGTAAACAGATCTGATGCTGAACACTGATTCTTCAGACTGGTGTATAAACAGGGGAGGAGTGAGGAGAGAGGAGGAGGGACTGTGTGGAGAATGAATTGGACATCTTGTCAACTTGCATATTGCTACTTTAACTTGAGCTATTTTGAATTGAAGCACTTGACTTAAGAGGAGCATCTAAAAATATCCCATCATTCTCCATCACTCTGCTACCCCACAGGAGGGAATGCACAGCTAACAACCTCACAGTGTGAGAGGCTGTTTCAGGCTGGACTTGTTACAGGGCTAGATCAGTCTTGTTTTTGTGCTTCTAAAATTCAATCTAGAATTTTCTGCTTGTATCAGCCCGATCTCCATCTCTATCCCCTCTATCTGCAGCCCAGTTTGAGTAGCTTTTGGAGAGGCTAGCCTCACAGATGACGAAGCAGAGAACAAACTAATCCTTTCGACGTGTGTCAGAAAGCATGGCTTGCTCCGTCAGCTTGGTTTGTTGCTGTGCCAGCAGCAGAGGAAACAGTGATTGGCTAAGTGAGTTTGTGTTGCGTGTGGAAGTTGGCAGAAATCGAGTAGAAAGCTTGTAAAAAAGCTGCTTTTTCGCAGAACAAAAAGTTGTCTCTGGCGTGCGAGTTATACATGTATCTGAATAAATGGCACAGCTAGATCCTGCCGGAGAAGGTGACATCAGTGTTGGGAGTGGTAGCCAGAAAGAGCCTTTAGTAAAATGACCAGATTACTGCGAGTTCCTAAACTGTATTTCGAGTTTTCGGATGAATGTGTTCAGATGAGTGTGTTGCTCTCTCTCGCTCTCTCTAGCTCTCTGGGCGTGCTAAGTAGACCTGTAGTAGTTTCCCCTCAGGTGTTTGTGAGGGGACCATCTGCTCTTGTTAACGAGAATATTCTCAGGGCTCGGCCGCCACACGGCGCAGCCAAACACACGTGATTCATATCTATGCACGCAGACTGTCAGGCACAACATGACCTAAATGAGATTTCCTCAAGAACACAGCGCTCCAGTCCTGCCAAACATGGACTCGGCTCGCGCATGAAAATGCAGTAGGTGATACGGTGCGTGATAAAAGTGCAGGAGATTCTGTTTTTTCCACTCAGAGGCAGCAAAGCAGTGAATCGGAACAGGGCAGAGCGTGTGTCAGGCCTGCTCTGCTCTCTCACTGTTTGCTTAGCCAGCACTGGACCCACAATGAATCTTTTATATAAGACAGCTCCCACTTCGACTTTCCTAGTTTAGGGGATTCGGGTGATGCCCTTGTCATGACAGCTTTCAGAGCCAAGTTCATTTTTTTCTCTTCTTCTTATTCTTCTATCTATCTATCTATCTATCTATCTATCTGAATGTCTATCTATCTATCTATCTATCTATCTATCTATCTATCTATCTATCTATCTATCTGAATGTCTATCTATCTATCTATATATCTATCTATCTGAATGTCTATCTATCTATCTATCTATCTATCTATCTATCTATCTATCTATCTATCTATCTATCTATCTATCTATCTATGGTTTCTCATTCACCACTTTCTGTCTTTCTCTGTCCACTCTTCCATCTCCTTTCTATCCATCTTTGTTTTTCTTTCTTTCACTTTTCCATCTCCCTGCCTCATTCTTTTCTGTCTTACCTTTTTTGTTCTTTACTTTTCCCTTGTTTCTACATCTCCCTCTATTTCATTTGCCTTTTTTTCTCTCCATCTTTTCTCTCTCTCTAATCTTCTCTTTGTCTCGCTCTACTCCCCATTTTTCTATTTCTTTGATTCTCTCTCACTCTTTTCTCATTCTCTTCCTTAACTATCCCTCTTTCTGTTTTATTTCACTTAGTTTCTTTCTCTTTCTTTCTTTCTTTCTTTCTTGTTTTCTTTCTTCTAAGTCTCTCTCAGTCTGTCTGTCTTCTTTGTCTTTCTTTTCTCGTCTGTCCTTCTCTGTTTTGCCAGGGATTGATTTAGACTGGATAAAGATCTCAGTTGACAGATGTGTCCTATAAGGAACTGCCAAGTGAAATGCATGAAGTTCTGTTCTTAAAGTTGTAAACAGGAAGTTTAGTCCAGCATGATTTGGTGGTGAAGTTTGTAGTGCTGTGACTCATTAGCAACTTGTTCATTTGAGGAGACAAGGCTGTCATGTACCGTGTTCTAAATGCATCCCAGAAGCAGAGTAGACTAAATGTTCCAGCTATATATCGCTCAGACCGCCAGCTGCTGTTGTATATCTAAGTGATATAAGCATAACATCTAAATATTCATCCTTCCCACTCTCTTCTGTTTCCCCTTTGCAGTGAAGTTCAAGGCTTGCCATCTGACCGAGAGAATCAGCTTCGAGAGCAGTGACCCAAAGTTCGGTGTCCAACCAGACGGCTCTCTGTACACACAGCGAGAGGTGGCTAACCTGTCAGAGCCCATCCAGTTCATGGTGACGGCCAGAGGAAGCAAGGACACACATATTTGGGAGACAACGGTCAAACTGGCCCTCGCTGGACACACACTTCCTACCCCCATCAACCAGGTGATGTATGAGCATTGTAACTGAGATAATATGAGTTCTGCTAGTATTGTGAGTATGACTGATGAACATGTAATAGCCTTCTAATGGCACACTGGCTTGTGCAAAAGCCCATTTTCAATTCCTCATTCATAACTAGTTTATATTAGTACTTGGTTTCAGAGTAGTTATAGAATATTCATAATACTTACTAAATTAGTGATGAGACGGTTAATTAAGTCTAAAGATAAATAGCTGAATAATAAGTCTTACAGGCTTAGCCTTGTATCAGCAAACATAACCTGCTACTGCATGGTTGTTTTATTTAATTGTGCATTTTAAGTACCAAATGCTGACCTTCCCGAAAAATGTTTACCTGACCTCAGTGCTCCAGGTATGCTATCATAAGCTCTCATGCCGCAGGGCATCCTTCTGATTTTTGCCTTAGTTTCACCTTGATTATTATTCAGTAACTGCATGTTGAAATCGAGTTATATGATCCTAAGAATAAATCCACATGCTTACGATATACTGCTGAATGCCAAAATATATATCTCCACATTTAAACACTAAAGTATATTTGCATAATCCTGAAACTCAGGATTATGGTATCATTTATACACTTTAGCTGAAAACGAGTTTATCGACATATACTACAGTACACTTAATAGCACATGCCATTTTTAAATCAAAGTATTCAGTAGCTATTTCTAAATCTGCTTGACCATAAATCAATGATCTCCTGAAATGGAAAGAATTTGGAGTTTTCTTCTTGTGTGATTCTTAAGAAATGTGGATGTTACGAAGTGAAGTACGTGAGATTTCAGGTCTGGAACTAGGGCTGTGAGGGTATGGAGTTGTATGTCTCTGTGCTGATTAAGCAGTGTATCCCAGGAGTTTGGTCACATGTGCTGTAGCCTATCCAAGCGCTCACTGGGCTTAACGCAGAAAACACCCTGGACAGGCCCCAAACCATCACAGATTTTGAAATATATGTTTAAATAAACAAATATATGTCTAAAAAATATTGTAATGTAATTTTTTTTTTTTCAATTTAGTCCAACTTAATTCTGACTCCAGATCATTCTGAATGACATTGTTTGCAACATGCATTTTAATATTGGAATTTCCTTTTAACATAGCACCATAAGATATATTTTGAGAATAAAAATGAGTAACTACACAATTTGTCAATCTTAAAAAAAAAAAATGCTCAAACAAAATGGAGAAAAACTTTGTGTTACATGTTTGGTTGTTCACTGCCAGTGGCACAACCCCACTCTCCCACACTGCTCCCTTCCACAAGCACGTTGGCGTTTTTAAATAGTGCTTCTGTTGTTGCAGCATTTTCAGTGATTACATGATGCAGCTTTAGCATGCACACCTGTAGTGGTGAATCTGCTCAGCCTGATCTGTCTGAAAATTCATTAACTTTAATCAATGGGGGCACAGGGTGAGAAAAATAAGGATATGCATGGGCACTCAGGGCTCGGTAGGGGCTGGGTAGGTGACACTTTGTTTGTGCACGCACCCTCACACCACTTACAGTCAAATACTCAGCCTAGTATCAGTCTGGTATCGTCCAGACATTCCAAACTAGTGTTTTTAAATGAAGGTAGATACACCAGCTTCAGTACACACCTTCCAGACAGACATTAGAATACAAACAGCACAACAGGACTTACAAGCCAAGCACAGTGTTAGTTTATGGACTGTTCACTCAGCATTGTGTCAGTACTGTGTTAAATTTAAGCCACTTTTAGATGACAGGAAGCCCCGTTAGATGATTAACATCAGTCAGAGAAAAAAAGAAAAGCAGCCAGTCGTTTAGGTTAACTAACACTAATGTTACAGGCTGGTCGTCTTTGGCTGACTAAGAGGGGAAAAGCCGTAAAGTGATGCCAAGCGTGATTAATGATGGTGAATCTGGAGCTGCTGGCGTTGAGTTCTGTGGTGAAGCATAAAGGTTAATGGCAAACGTAGAATTAGCGAAAAAAAAAAGAATGGACGAGATGGAGGCGAGCACATACCTGCTAGTTAAGACAATAGTTTGAATGAAAGGTATATACAGAAAATCTGAAAATATGCTGGATGTGATCCTGGTATGATAATGTTTTGAGGAGGAGTCATTTTTCAATAGAATTGAAGGATTTACCTGCCATCGAGGAACTGGACCGAAGCAACTACCTTGTCTTCCAGATTTTCTACTACGCAAGAAAAGAAATGAAAGCATACAGAAGTGTTAAGGCATACAACTTTGTTAGCGGTTGGGTCGCAACCTAGAAACAAACATTCAACACAGCACTTCAGTTTTCCCATTGCCCCTTAAATGCTCCTGCAGTTACGTGCTGGCTGCACAGTTTAAGGCAGAATTGGAAAACTAGTATTACCAACCGCCTATTACTAGTGGTAATACACAGTTCATATGCGGGTGTGCACTGCTGATAGATTAAAAACAACAACACAACCCCACTAACACTTCAGTTCAAACAAGAAGCTCATGTCAACTGACCACAGGCAAAGGTTCATAAGCCATTTTGACTGCCTTTTTGGTTGTCTACTTGCAACACCCATCCCCCCATGAAGAACAACTTTTGGTACACCAAAAAAAAGCTCCTTGTGGTTTCTCAGTCAGATTGATTTTAACCCATTGGCATTTTGAGAACAGGTAATAGAGCTTCCTCTGTGACAATCACTTCCTGCCCTCCATCTGCAGTTTGTGCCCCAACCTATTAGGGATGTGCATTCAAAAGAAATTTCATATTTGTTTTTCCACAAGAGTTGAACAACTATCCATTTCACTGCAGGGAAGGAAGCAAAATAAGGAATTTGGCTAAAATCAGTACATGGCTGTGGCTATACATATTTAGATGACGGTGTACATGCTTTTATTGTTTAACAGGCAACAAAAATTGGTAGGGAAGCAGCGCAATGACAATTATTATTATTGGTCAAAGCCTAAACAAATTTAGCCGCAGGTCGAATACCGAGCCTGTTTTTTCACAGCCTTTCATTAATTTTGCCACTGTTTCACCATTGCATAATTAGGTTTTTTTTAACATGACTAAACTTTAATAAAAAACTCTTATTTAACACTGAGCTTTTTAACCCCAGACATTTTTTCAGATGACATGCCAACAAAGCACAATATGGCTTGAACATTTTGTCAAAAACAAACAAACAAAACAAAAACGCATGTGTGCTGCGTTTACACAGAGCACCTCACTCCACGCTGCTCGCGGTTTTATTGTGTTGTTGGAAAACTAGGGTCCATGTTTCTTTAAGGGGGCCCTGAGGAGATGCTGCCTGTGTGCCTCACTATAACGGCTCTGTTCTGTTCTTCACTCTGTTCCGTTTGGCGCGTTTAAACTGAATAAAAGCGAGGAGACTTCAGCGTGCCCCGGTGTGACTCGCTGTGGAGAAATAAGGCGTTAACGTGGGTATTAGCCTAGCGCTTTGGCACTAACCCTGGAGCTAAATAAGTTCCAGTCTGGTTCCCATCTACATCCAGGAAATAAAAAATGTAATGACATGATTAAAATGCCATTGTTCGGGGGAAAAATTATTTAACCGAATAATAATACATTTCGGCCGAATAATTTTGGTTGTGAAACATTCTGTGCATCCCTAACAATTGGTAGGTTGTGCTAGATACGTGACGCAGCTACAGAGCTAACAAGCCTCAGAAGTGTCACGTGTTGCTGATGAGGACTTGGTATTTTCTCTGCAGCGGACGGAGTTCTGATCTAGTTGTCAGGTAAATATAGTTTTATTGTTTCTGGGTGTATCTAACAGCTTGAGTGGTGAACCTAGTTAATGGTACAGATTGTGCCTCTGCCTGCTCAGCCATGTCCTTAACTCTGAGTACTTGTCCACATGGTCAGGCTACGGCACTTGTCTTTCAGCAAATTGCATTGGCCTGCATATCTTGTGCTCCAGCTTGAGCTGCTACATATTTCCGTCCAGCTTCCCGGACACAAATGCCCAAATACTGATTACACTGTTTGAATGCTGACACCTCAAATGGCTCAAAAGTACCTGTGTACATCTCTAACCCGGTTTCGAGAGTTAGACTGGAGTTAGAAATGATCTCCTCAAAACACTGGGTCACCAAGACCAGAAGAAGCTCCAGCTCCATCTACTTAAGCACTTTAAATAGAAGCCTGATTGTGTTTAGTCACCTGTTGATCAGTCGATTTCTCTTCAGACAGCACTAAATGACAAATCTAAGACCAAGCCGCCACCCACTTGTCTTTCCGTCCTCGTGGAACCTCTCAAGCATTAAATTCTGAGACATATCCCTCATATTCAACCCCAAATTCGATTACGGAAACCATGGCTGGGAGAGAGGGAGAGAAAAAAAGTTCAGCTACCATTTATATTTCATACCTTGTAAAGCATGGTTTTGTCCCCAGGCAGTTTAAAAATACGAAGTAATATATGCGACGTGGGTGTCTGGAATGTAGCGGTGGCGTTTTAATCAGAGCAGGAGCGGATTTGCGTGAAGGAAGCGCCGAGTCGGGATTAAAATTCTGCCGGCACCACGCACAGCAATAATGGAGTGCATGGAATAATTGACATTGATTGAGTTAATGTTGCGGCCCGGCTGAAGCCGAAAAGGTGATGTAGCGGGTGCAGCGATGTCGCTCTGGAATTGTTCGCCACCCCCCCAAACAGCACCCGAGAGATTCAATAATAGAACAAGAAGTAATTGTGTTTTAGCAATCATCAAAATTTGAAAACCAGTTGCTGGTTTTTGCAATTGATTATTTCTTTTCTTTCTTTCTCAAACAAGCACACACTCGCAGTCTGTCTCCCTGTCTGCTTCTCACGGAACGGAGCTCTAATTTAAACCGAGTGCTGCTAGCGTACTTTTAACTCTGGGCAAAATACCAAATTGCATAATGTCATTTTACTATGCAAATGTGCCAATTGACTTTTCAAAGAACCGTCAGCCCTAGACATGTTACTCTTGTTTATCCTGGCAAATCAACAGCTATAGATATCCTGACGTGCATGCGTTCATTAGCCGACTGTTTTTTAGGATGCCTTTGAGGGGCCCAAAACCATATTCATTTATCTTGTGTATCTTAACTTTTTTTCCCCCACTTGATCCTTTGTTTGTATGGATTTATGAATCAGAATTAATTAATTTACATAAAAAATGTTCCTCTAATGAGTTCTATGACGTATGAACTTTAGGGTCAGTGTTTTAACCAGGAACTATGTCTTTATGTTGATTGTCCTAAGCAAATATATTTATGAGCTCATCTGACAAACACTTAGTCACCTGTAACTGACATGTATGTATGTGGCATGGACTGAAGAATTTTTTCGGATGTGGTTGACATCACTGTTCAGCCACTTTTGCGTCAAATAGTTGCCGTCCCTGGCACAAATCTGAGGAGAATTTCCTGTAGACTGGGATTTTTGCCACTGCATGTACCATACACCTGATTATTCAGCTACTTCCTTCACACTATGGTCTTTGGCACGCCCAAATATAGTCACTCCTTTTAGCCAATCATTAACATCTGCTTTGGAGCCGTTTTCCAAACATGGAACAAGACATTCACTGCACTGCACCACCTCTTCTCCTTTTTCATGCATCTGCAGGGATCTGAAGTTTGTTCAGTCTTAAGCACGCAGTGTGGCTAATTGTTTGTCCAGTGAGCTTGTAATCACATTTAGAATTGGAGACGTGGTGGTTTATTACTGTTGGGATGAGCCTGTGGCATAGCCAGAAATTCATATTAGAGAGGCATGGTTAGAGGATGAGGGAACCAGCTAGAAGGATTTTAGAGCCAGAAAGTTCATTATAATGTGAGACTGACAGCCACCAGCCAGTTATCTTCGTTATGGCCTTAATGAGATGATAAATAAACCATTACCATAATCAGACAGGAGAAAAGCATTTTCAAAAAATAAACACCAGCCTCAGTTCCTTACCTTATATTTTACCTTATACTTAACAGGCTAAACTGGCTAGCATTACTGCTCATGTTTCTTTTCGCCTGTTTTATAGTAATTGGACTTTGTTTCCCATAGTAAACAGCAATTGCTACATAGTTAAATAAGTGGTCTATTTGAACTAACACAGCTTCGCTACATTCTCACCATCAGAAGAGACAATTAAGGACAGTGATGCTGCCTTGTAAACTTTGCATGCTGATAGTATCAGCAGTAAATCTAAGGAAAGCTTTGTTCATTTATTTTATTTATTTAGGTAAAATGGTAAAAAAAAAACATTTGGAGAGTGATCCCCTGGCATGAGCAGCCATGTTGAACATGAGGACATTTAATGATTTTAGGATTAGGAAGTCGTAAGTTTTCTTTTTTCCTATCCAGATCAAATTGGTCATAACCTAGACAAGTCACAAGGATTAGTTGTTCTCATGACATCCCAGCAACAATTTCAAAACATTTTTTTTTAGCTAATTGTCATATGAGTATAGCATTTTAACTAGGGAATAAATAATACAGCTTAAAACCTCAACAATGGCTGCACATTTTGAAACTTGTATTTCAAAGGAATGTCAGAAAAATGTTGCTTTCCCTGAAACGTGCTCATTAGTGCAGATCATTTATGTCATTCCTTCCATCAGCCATTCCCAGTTTGGGCTGATGTGTTTCTCTGAAGGTTTGAGTTGCTGTGCACCTGCTCTGTGCAAACGTCCTTCCCACTGGCACGGGCCTGTTCCTGCATCCAAAGTGACCCAGAAATGACAAACAGAGCGGCAGGATCTCCAGGGAGCCACGGGAGCGTGGTCTGAAGAGCCCCTCTTGCCATGTCCTGAAACCCCTCACATGTCTCTGCCTTCTGTGCAGCCATTTAGAGGAGGTCTCCCATGCCACTTGTCACAGACTGCTAAAGGACACACATACACATTAACACACAGACGAATGTTCTAAATGGGCTTTGGGATTAGAGGGGGTTGTCGGTGCAAATGACCACCCACAGCTACCCAACCCAGATCACTCTGCTGCATGGGCGGTTGGTCTCATGATTACTAATAGACCTCCTATTTATGTATTCACTCGGAGACCTGCTTTATACTGCTGTATATGTTCATAACTCTTTACTAACAGGACACTGCCTCAAAGTCACCGTGGACGAAGCAATCCTTTCTAAACAGTTCACTGTCCAAGTTTGGAGGACGTATGCCGCACATGTGGAAAGGAGAATGATGCCTTAGAGGATGAAGTCTGGCCTGCGAGTGCATTTTTGAGCCGCTCTGAGAAGTGAGAAACAAATGCTTATGGACAAACAGCCTAGATCAATGGGCTACACAGTTTCTAATACCGATACAACAGGAACTTTCTCTAAGAGACAAATAACTTTATTTACCCTATAATAGATACAGGGGTTGGACAATGAAACTGAAACACTTGTGATTTTAGTGTGGGCTAAATTGGACCAGCCTGGTGGCCAATCTTCATTAATTGCACATTGCACCAGTAAGAGCAGAGTGTGAAGGTTCAGTTAGCAGGTAAGAGCACAGTTCTGCTCAAAATACTGCAATGCACACAACATTATGGGTGACATACCAGAGTTCAAAAGAGGACAGATTGTTGGTGCACGTCTTGCTGGCGCATCTGTGACCAAGACAGCAAGTCTTTGTGATGTATCAAGAGCCACGGTATCCAGGGTAATGTCAGCATACCACCAAGAAGGACGAACCTCCACCAGCATCACGTAGTGACCTGGCCACTATCCTGCAAGAAGAATGGCTTAAAATCCCTCTGACCACTGTGCAGGACGCAGTATATGTCATTCCCAAGACGAACTGACGCTGTATTGGCCACAAAAGGAGGCCCTACACCATACTAATAAATGATTGTGGTCTAAAACCAGGTGTTTCAGTTTCATTGTCCAACCCCTGTACATGGACTGTCATTGCAGTCAGGCTGTGTTTTCCAACAGTCAGTGTTCCAACAATCATTTGTGCCATTTGCTAGCCTTTGTCAGTCAAAACCACAAACCGTAGCATGTTTATAAGCTCACATCTGTGATTTTCATCTGATGCTGAGAAAGAAGAGTTACTGTTGACCAACGCTCATAAGACTAAATGACCTACATATGTTCTTTCAACAGATGTGTGCAGCAGTCTGGAAGTTGTTTTCTTCATTATTTTTGTCCTTCTTTTACCTTTTTTTTTCATCAAACATTTGCAACTGAACAGTATATTTACCCTCTTGAGTATCCAATCACGCTGCCATCATCAAACTGGTGGCTGGTTCAAGATGTCACTGCTTAAAAACAAAACCACTGAAGGTACTGGCTTAGGAATGCTGTGCTAGTTTTTGTTTGACGTTGATAGACCAAGTAAAAACAATGAGAGCATAATCTAAATTTAACATAATTATATATATGTTTGACTTCTGTCAAAGTATGCGCAACGGGACTGGGCTGACATTGCATTCATCTGAACATCTTTGCCCTTTTTTGTCATATAAAGAAACAAAACATGTTCTGATTCCTCTGACTCTGTTGTACAGTCTAAGTATATTCGGGGGTTGGGGAGCATCAAACTGAGTAGAGGGTGGAAAAGAGAAGAAGGAGAGAGACTGACAGAGACAAATATGCACTGATTCGCTGTAACATTAAAGCCACTGACTTGCATCTAGTCTTACTGTCCATTTTCTCATATCCTCTCATCATATAGGAGCACTTTGTAGTTCTACACTTACACGCTGCAGTCCTGTTCCTCAGCATACTTGAATAGCTCCCTGTTACCCTGTTCTTCAATGTTCAGGACCCCCACAGAGCAAGCATTATCTGGGTGGTGGATCGTTCCTGAGCTGACTTGGTGGTGGCTTGTTAGTGTCTTTTGTGCTGGTGTGAGTGGATCAGACACAGCAGTGCTGCCGGAGTGTTTAAAAACCTCAGCTGGACTGAGAATAGTCCACCAACCAAACCTATCCTGTGGCCAGTGTCCTGCGACTACTGTTGAAGGACTAGATAGTGACCATCTAGGACTGGGAAATATTGCCAAAAAATTTAATAGTGATTCTTTTGTTTTTTCTAATATAAGGCATATAAAAAAGGACATGATCTTTTTTTTTTAAATATCATGTTAATTGAAATGACTAAATATGTACAAACATACTGATAGCACCACCTGTAACTATCAAAATGATCAAATAATGGTGACTTTTAAAAATTCTTTCAAGTAACTTTTTTTTGAAAAAAGATTTATTCCTTTTTTATTTCCAGAATATCAAGCAGTTTCCTGAAAGCTCATAAGCTACCCTCACTTTGAATAGTGTGCAAACATGTCCTCCCTACATTTCAGTTAAGGAAAATGCTAAATCAGGTTTCTTGAAAGGAACACAACCCTATCTTCTGTTTCAGGCTTGAGAGATGCTTTTTGGCAGGTAGCCGTGCTTCTGCCTGCACTGAAACCTCGTTCAGAAACAGCACTGGTTGTGGATATATAGAGGCATTTCTATACAAGGTTTCCTGGATTGGAGACATTTGTTTTATGCAGTTGCCACCAGTGAGGTGGGCCTGTATCAGGATCTGTGTCAGGGAGCATCAAGTAAGCAGTCAGCTCATCTTTGATTTTGTCCTCATGTGACTGTGGAGTCTCTTGGGCACAACTTCAGGTTCATCCTGTGGACTGCAAGGTTGCTTGCTTGCTGGTTGCATCTGAACAGTTGTGTCAGGCTGATCTGTGTTTTTGCCAGCTAGTGGAGACATCAGCTCTGTAATGGCTGGCTCTTTGATTTCTTACACTTTCACTTGCTCCTATGTCTGTATCCGGGGATCCGTGAGAGAAGCAATTGATAACAGTTAATTTGTGGCAGGGTCAGTCTATTTACTGTTGGTGTACTGAAATGTGGTGGTCGTGATGCATTTTGTGAGCTCAGTCGTACCCGCCGTTTGACTGTAGAGTGCTGTTGTTATACAGATGAGGTAGCGCCTATCTCAGCATTCAGTGGGCAGAAGGAATGATGGTGCAGTGGAAGAGCCATCTTACCCTATCCAGCAAGAGAGAGATCGTCATGCTATCTTGGACTCCCAGACACAGATGGCTGTGGTATCACTGGGATCTGAACTCGCAGGCTCCTGGCTAGTAGACTCAACCCGTACACTGTTGCAGCACTCAGGAAGCTTGGTCACTTGGTCTTTAAGGCATCAGCCTCAAGGCTCTCAAGGACACCATAATGAGGGGGAGTTATATTTGTTATGGCAAATCGAGTTAAGTTCTGATTTCCGTATTTTCATTTCTGTTAAGGCATAAATGCGTCATTTGTCCATTTTGATAAAAGCTGAAGTTAAGAAAATACCAGTGGTCATGGAAAAAAACAGACTAGTTTAGATTCATCAGACTTTTTTTCTCCCCTAAAAACACAAGAAGAGTCACTTTAAACACTCATTCATGCAATTCAGGCTGTTGTGTTTTTGTGTTCAGGTCCATTAGGAGCCATTAAACCTGGTGGAATCATTATTATATCTCATTATGTCATTATGGCAGTGACTATAATAGCGCCTATGTACTTTCCTACCGCTTCATGCTTCATTTTTAATGCTACAGTGACGGTTGGAAATTAGGCTCAGAAGAAAGAACTGCAGCATACACTACATGTGTAGAAGCCTTTCTAATTAGTGAATCCAGCTACTTTAAGGTGCATCTGTTGCTGACACGGGCATTTAGTTTGCACTCACACAGCTTCTGTAACTTCCATAGAAAACATTAGAATGGGCCACAAAGTTCCAGTGCCTAGCTCCAGCTAGAGGGATATAAAGTAGAACTGCAGTCTCTGGAGTGATAGGACACCATCAAGGTCTAGTTGCATTTGTGTACTAGAACTAATCATTAGTATCAGCACCTGGCCTCACTGTTTGAATGCAATCAAATCCTCACACCACTGTTCCAACATCTACTGTGAAACCTTTCTAGAACAGTAGAGCTACTGCTACTGCTGTAAACACTTGATTACAGAGGAAATGTTAACTGAGCAAGAGGCTACAAACTGCTGGACATGTACTATAATTAACCAAGTGTTTCTATACTGTGTGTTAGACACTGACATTATTTGACACAGGGGTGCTTAAAGTAAAGATGTCTCAGTCTCAGTAGTTGTTTTTAGCTTTGGTCTCATACCAATGACCATAAACTCTACATGATGTGGCACAGTTATCTAATGTGCATCAACTAATACACCTCTGCTAGGACTGTGTGGTGCCAAACATTACCACATTATAAAATTATTCAGCATCAGTTTGCACGCTATGGTGCCTTTGTATCACAGTTTATGGTCTGAAGTCACAGTTGTCTGTTCTGCATCATGTCTCGGTACAAAGCCAACAACATTTTGCTCTCAGTTGAGTAGGTGAAGCAGCAATAGAGCGGAAATTTCGTTCCCTCTTTGGTGCTGCAACATGTTTTATTAAGTCTGCTTACACAGCTCTCAGTTTGGGGTCCGAAAATACCCATCCGTGACTGCTCCCTCTGCACCGGCTTGCATTTGTGTTCGGTCTCTGCCCTGGACATGTGTTTGTGTAGTCAGATCGCCTGAAACTGCTCACCATTCAGTCAGTACTGCACCGTTTTGGATGGCAGCCATTTCATAGTGGACAATTTGATTCCAAGTCGATTCATTAAATATGGATCGCAGTGCAATGTGACTTGGGATACAGTGCGACAACCATGGCTGAAGTTTACATATTTCACTTCGCAAGACGTTTGGCCTATAAATTATTTGGTGAGGTAGTGCCAAAGGCCACAGGCAGATCTTAAATGTGTTTTATAAGCCTAAGTACACACCACGTTTCTGTCCTGTTAGAAAGCATTGCATATACAGGATTATGTGCAAGTTAATGTCATTTGTCAGGATTTCAGTACAGTTTAATGTAGTATGCACATCTGTGTTAAAGTTTTAAAATGTAAAAGTTGCACTGCAGATCATACAGTCAGTTTATGAAAACTAAAGTGCAAACAGTCCATTCAAAATATGTTGTTCTTGTTATATAACTAATGCATTTGCCTAAATCCCCCCATTTAGCATGCTGAGTTTAGCCCCACAAAGCTAGCACTGCTTTCTGAAAAGGCACCATATAGGCACTCATAACACTGGACAAATACATGTATCAGTCTTAAAGGCACAAATCAGTATGTGGTTTGTTTAATTCTAACACACAGTATAACGAAAAATAAGTGTTGAAGCGGAAAGCTTTCAGGATACCTAGCCTGTAATCTTGGGAGCCTGTCAAGTCAAAACTTAAACAAACACAGACCTATCAGCCAATAGGTAAAGGTGACCACTGTAAATTTGTTGGATACATATGTATATAAATCTACTTCCTTATCTGTTTTACAACTGTGTAATAAATAAAATTCAGTATTATTAGCATGTAGCTGAGGGCAGCACGTCTGGGTACTTTGCCACTGTGCCTTTTTTTGTTTGTTTATTGATTTAAACTATTAAATAGCTGGAAAAAAACACCTTCCTGATTTACAGCTGTTAGAAACCCAAACCCTATTGCCTCGTGTTGTTGGTGGTCAATAATTGGCATTGTTATATAGCCTAGAAAGAAATTGGAGGAAATTAGAGGTTGATTAGTGTTTCTTCAGTCTGCAGCCATTAAAGTGAAAATATGATGGTAACCGCTGGAGATGCAATATCCTGACACACATAACTACATTATTGACTCACCTGGTAATACACTTGTCATCTGTGTCTTTTTCTGTTTTTAGGAAACTTTATTTTGCTGCTTTGTTCGTCTTTCCAGTATGACATTTTACTGTTGAATTATTGCATTCCTAAAATGAACATGCTTAACATGAGGTTAGTGACCTAACTAGCAACCTGCAATCAGCAGACATACTGTATATACCGTTAGGTAACATAACTTTTTTTTATTTTTATTTTTTTAAGTTTAGGATCTCCTTGACTTCTCACTGTGTTCTTCCTTTTCAATGCACCATCAAGATTCACTACTTGACTTTTATCATTATGACTGTTGCCTTTAACATTATTAACTTAGCTGTGATGAAGTGCCACAGTTTTCTTCTTTTATCCTGAAGCGAAAGATCTCATTTTTTGGTCTTTGTGGTCATTTGGACAACAAGGAGGTACCGTATGCCTGCTCTCATAAATAGTAACATAGCATAGATGAAGGATTATTTCACTGGCTAACATTACTGGCATGGTCAGCTTGGCTGTTGAATATTGGCATTAGGCCCGCTACTTTATACATCTGAAGTTTTTACATTCAAGGCCCCAGACACCATTGGAAATATGATGACTTGTCTCTACTGCTTTTCAGCTATACTTAGCTATATTAGCATTCCTTGAATAACATTCTGCAACACTAAAAAAATGTTAAAGACTATACTGCAGTTGGCTGAAAGAGGGATAGAAGGAACAGGGGGCTCAAATACCTGATCCATTTCAACACTCATTTAGAGGGACAACACCAATGGCCAGAACTCGGTCTCACCACTCTCTTAGGCCTTCTTTCTTCAAGATAAGCATTGACCACCTATTTATTTGCTGCCATGTCTATAAAACTAATCCAGATCAAACAG
The DNA here is from genome assembly GCA_024036415.1 of Prochilodus magdalenae. NCBI lineage: Eukaryota > Metazoa > Chordata > Actinopteri > Characiformes > Prochilodontidae > Prochilodus > Prochilodus magdalenae. The sequence goes on along the minus strand of JAMWET010000100.1, from coordinate 715,438 downwards.
AGTTTTAAATAGGAGTTCTAGAATATGGTCTCTGGGATAGTACAAAGTCAGAGAAAGTCTTTAATTTTTCTTTGACATCAGGGGTATGTCAAAAAAAAGGTTTCCATTTTTTGTTATGTAATTTTATTAGCAGGCCGTACAATTACACAGACACTTCACTGAGATGCAATGGCACAAACAGCCTTGCCCCTGTATTCCACTTACCAAGTCCTGAGCAAGACAGCCTTACTGAATTAGTGGAACTGTGAAAATTGAGTTTAATCAAATTCACTGCAGATTTACAGATGGCATTGCATGCAAACCACGATCTTGGCAAACAACGCCGTTAAGATGTAAATACGGTATACAGCTCCATACCTTTCCAAGTTCCCCCTTTTTTGCAAAGAACATGCTTGTTAAGAGGGACAGACGTTACAATATATCAATATATGTTTGTTATAAAAACATATGTATGGAGCTAGGTAGGTTTTCAAAGGCTGGAAAAAAGATAGGAAGCCATTGCATTGTAGTCACCAGAGCTGTCAATTCCAGCTGACAGCATCAGAAACTGATGTGACCTTGTTTTTGTTTGGACATGTCATGTCATGCTGATTTTTATGGAAGCTCATTCCCTCCAGATAGAGATATTGTAGGCTCGCTGTTTGTGGCAGCAGTGTGTCAAATATTTTACATAATATCTCAATATAATGACTATTTTCTCAAAATATTGACTTGTCAAAATACGACATCTCTGAATAATGACTTATTTACTGTCTTGAAATTTAATAATGTATTATTTTTGGAAGTAGTCTCTCACAACTTTAGGAAAACAAGCAGTGATCTCAATATTTTTAGACATTTTGTTGTTTTGAGATGCTTAGTCAAATATTAAAAGAGAAAAATGAAATGCAAGAAGAAAGAGAGAACACCAGTGACCGGTCCTGCAGATCTTTTAATAAAGACAAATACCACAGTTTTGTAAACAATAGGAATTGTATGTTTGCTATATTAATGAATGAAAGTAAAATAGATTCATTGTCAGCAGCAGCATCATTTGTGGCTGATTTTAGGGCTACTGTTGTCATTTACTTCAGTAATCAAGTAATCTGTTTATTGTGAGCGTTAATCAAGTAAACTTGTTTTTAAACAAAAGGATTAGATAATTAAAAATACATTTTATAAATAACAGACAATAACCTTTACCATAACAGTTTCATGCCTTTCACAGCTCCCACACAGAATGCTATTACATAAAATAGAAAGTTTCTTGTTGAATATGTGTTTTTCTTTTATTTGAATTAGTTCATATAGTGTGTCATCAAAAAGTGTCACCCCCAAAGGCCTTGTGTACTTTTTTTACTAAGCCTAGTTATACTATTTTACTATTATCAACATTACATATGGAAACTCAGACACACGTAGGTTTACTGATGGTTTTGGATATTAATTTAAATGGCTATATTTGTGTTGTGGGTGGTCCTCACCACCAAACACTGTAAGCAACGCTGAGTTTCTTCTCTTCTGAATAACTTTATATGTATGTTTGAACTGCTGAACCAAGCAGACATTTTAAAATAAGTTTTGTGTCACATCCTGCCTAGTCCTGCTCATCTGTTCAGTTCATTAAATCCTTGCGCTTGCATCCTGACTCCCTGTCTTTTTAATTGCAACTGATAGAAATCAAGAAGGTTCACTGTGATGTTTAATCAGCAACACAGCTTAGTTCATTTAGGCCAAAATGCAAAACCATTCCTGAAAGCATGAACTCATTCCCAGCAGTGCATTATTTAGAGGCCGTTAAAAATTGTGATGCTCAAAGGTATGCCGTCATGTGAGGCCTAAAACGTCAGTCGGAAAGGGAATGAATGTGCTTCACTGGTGTGTAATAGGAAAACTCCAGACAGTGTTGCATGTGGAATAATTCTGCCCGGTGGAACAATAAGCTCCAGATGTGTGCAGCAGGGCTGCGGGCTGACTGATGCCCAGACGGGCCTCTCCTTGGCTTGGGAGAGGAGGGGGAGCCAGCTGGCTGGGCTGGTGCTTCTGGAGCTTTGGAGCTGGGGGGGAGCTCAGGGCAATCCAAGCAGCCATTTCACACTCACTGACTCCTGAATGCATGTGTGTGTGTGTGTGTGTGTGTGTGTGTGTGTGTGTGTGTGTGTCCATAGCCCTTACAAACACACATACACACATGCACATATGCACACTTCCCCTCTGTCAGCTGCTGCATCCCATAGCACAACGGGCCTGTTCTGGTTTATTTTTCCGCGCCCTCCTTTGTAATCGTGGTGTCGTTTGTTGGCCTGCCAGCAGAATAAGTCTTTTCATTAGGCATGCTGTTGTAAGTCGGCGTCTCGTGCTGGCTTTGCCATGATATGATGCATTAGCCTGCTCTGAAGCCAGCTAGGCCCCTTTTGGCAAAGACGCTTGCAGGAATGCAGGAGGAAAAGCCAGGGCGAGAGCTGATTGGGTGAGCACGGCCTATTATCAGAGTTGTCCCTTTTTGTCAGCTGAGGCTGCTGCTGCTTCTGCTATCTGCTGTGGAGAGAAAGAGGTAGAGAGAGAGAGAGAGAGAGAGAGAGAGAGAGAGAGGACGAATGCTCAGTGTTAATGAACAGATCTGGGTGGAGAGAGATAAGAGTTTTATCAGTGTTGGAACACATTGGGCCAGGGCTGCATGGCTGTGTACACATGGCGGAGCGCTGGAGCATCACTGTGACACTCCTGCAGAGTGGACCATGGCTTTAGGAAGGTCACACTAGTGGGCAGCAATGGCAGCGCCTGGCTTCCATAGGCAACTGTGATTACTGCAGCTCCACAATACAGTATGTACAATCCCTTATTAGTCTTCATATAGTACTGCAAATACTTCTTCATAACAAAAACACAACACACAGATACTGTCTACGTAAACACCAGTATAATGACCAAGTAGGAGTCATTTAACAGCATTAATAGTCGCTGGTTTAAAGGGGTTTCTAAAAGGCTTGCTGAGGAGCTCATCTCAAGATGCCAGAGGTGATGTCATATTGGGAATGTATGTCTATGGACAGTTTGATAAACTTTTGGTGCTGGATAGTGGGGCATGGCTATGAATTTGCAACAAGCAGACACTACTTCCGTGAGGAAAACTGTCACTATATGGAGACTGCTAAGCTGGCAGCTTGCTTGTGGTAATTTTAAACCAAAACATCATTTAATACAGCAAAAGTGGAAACCTTTTGCATGAGTCATCTTCAGCATAAAGCAAAATTAATTAATAAGAAATAATACATGTATACAGCACCACTACAATAATTATACAGTACAATGTATGACTGTGGGAGGTCCAGAAAGAAATTGCGGTGGAGGTGAAGTGAGATTCTGAGTGGATGTTGACGTACTGTTCTGTGTGCATGTAGTCCTGCTTTGTGGAGCCATCCATTGGCTTTAACAGGATGACACACGAATGGGAATTGATGCTCTGACTAAATGTCCGCAGTTGTGGCTATTATGTCAGTCAGGTATAGCGATAAGGCCCATCCTAGCTTACATCACACGTGGATATATAACGTCAGCACGTGTGTTTCTAGTCACAAACCCTGTTATTGCACTTTCTTGTCATTGTCAGAAGCTGCACTTCCTGTTTATTAACCAGTACAATAATTGCTTGTGTTTGAGTGTGTCCCAGACATAGATGCACTTAGACACACATGGGCAACATGCTGAAGGATCCTTCATTCCAGTTAAAAGAATTTGGCTTCCCGACAAACTAACAGTCTTGGCGAACAACTTTTTCCTAGAATCAATCTTAGTCGAGGTCTTAGTGCAGCCTTATACCTGGTGTGCTAGTGCATAATGTCAAGAGTAATATCTCACCCTCACAAGTCAACTTGATCTCTAGCTGTCTTTTTCTTTCTGCTCCATCGTTCTTCTCCCTCTCTCTCCCGCTTTCTTTCCATTTCACCCCTTTCACACAATTATTCCACCTGCCACCCATGAAAAGCTAGCCTGCAGCCCATCTCTCTTTCTCTGCTCTGTGACACTCTCACTCTTTCTCTCTCTCTCTCTCTCTCTCTCTCTCTCTCTCTCTCTCTCTCTCTCTCTCTCTCACTCGTTCTTGCTCCCTCTCTCTCCCTCCAACAGCAGATACCAGCAAATGTTGTTGATGAGCCGAGGTGAAGCGGAAGAGATTTTATCAGCGCTTCACATCTGCCCTCCTCCTCCATCATCCCTCGTCCTCTCCCGCCCTCTCTCTGCCGCAATCATCCAGCCTTCCATCCCCTGAGCCTGCCCCCAGCCCCTGCACTCAAATCCAGCACACCGTGAAGAATTAAAATAAAAGAGAGGAGGGAGAAAATACAATATGTTTGTTCAGGTTTGGCTCACGTATTGCGAAGCACTCCTGCTGACAAACCCAGTTTTTCTGGCATTGATAGGCTGGTACTTGAGCTGACAGCCAGGGACAGACAGACAGACAGACGCAGAGAGAGAGAGAGAGAGAGAGAGAGAGAGAGAGAATGCTTCGCCCTTAATAGATAAATCATTGTGGAGTCATCAGGCATCAGGCATGTGTGAGTGGCCTGAGAACTGATGTATCTTACATTGATTCTGATTTACTTTATACTTAAATAGCATCACTATTAGTGGTGTATAATATTCCAGATCAGCCGTAGATCATCATTTAAGGTATTAGTTTTATAATTTCCATTATACCATTGTACACTTATCAAACATAACATTAAAACTACCCCAATGTATCTACAATGTTAATCAGTTATATCAGCTCCACTTACCACTTAGGAGCACCTTTGTGTTCTACAGTTTCTGCTTTGTAAGCACCCCATCACCTTTTTTTGTTTTTCTCAATGGTCAGGATACCCACAGGATAGTTGCTGAGCAGGTATTGTGTGGGTGGTGCATTAGTGTGTGTTGTGCTGGTGTGAGGGGATCAGACACAGCAGTGCTAATGGAGTGTTTAAACACCTCAGTGTCACTGCTTGATTGAGAATATCCCACCAACCAAAACTATCCAGTCGACTGCATCCTGTGACTAGAAGCTCTGACTGTACATCTACACGCGTGAACAAAATTGTTGGTACCCCTCCGTTAATAAAAGAAAAACCAAAAACATTTAATATGACAAAAGTAATAATAAATAAAAATTCTATGAAAATGAACAAATGAAAGTCAGACTTTGTTTTTTAACCATGCTTCAACAGAATTATTTAAAAAATAAACTCCTGAAACAGGCCTGTACAGAAATGATGGTATCCTTTACTTAATATTTTGTTGCACAACCTTTTGAGGCAATCACTGCAATCAAACGATTCCTGTATCTGTCAGTGAGACCTCTGCACATCCCAGCAGGTATTTTGGCCCACTCCTCATGATCAAACTGCTTCAGTTGTCTCAGGTATGAAGGGACGGCATGTTTCAGCTCCTTCCAAAGATGCTCAATAGGATTTAGGTCAGGGCTCAGAGAAGGCCACTTCAGAACAGTCCAGTGTTTTCCTCTTAGCTGTTCTTGGGTGTTTTTAGATGTGTGTTTTGGGTCATTATCCTGTTGCAAGACCCATAACCTGCGACTAAGACCAAGCTTTCTGACACTGGGCAGCACATTTCTCTCTAGAATTCCTTGATAGTCTTGAGATTTCATTGTACCCTGCACAGATTCAAGACACCCTGTGCCAGATGCAGCAAAGCAGCCCCAGAACATAACAGAGCCTCCTCCATGTTTCACAGTAGGGACAGTGTTCATTTCTTGATATGCTTCATTTTTCCATCTGTGAACATAGAGCTGATGTGCCTTGCCAAAAGGTCCATTTGTGTCTCATCTGTCCATAGGACATTCTCCCAGAAGCTTTGTGGCTTGTCAACATGTAGTTTGGCAAATTCCAGTCTGGCTTTTTTATGTTTTGTTTTCAACAATGGTGTCCTCCTTGGTCGTCTCCCATTAAGTCCACTTTGGCTCAAACATCGACGGATGGTGCGATCTGACACTGATGTTCCTTGAGCTTGAAGTTCACCTTTAATCTCTTTAGAAGTTTTTCTTGGCTCTTTTGTTACCATTCTTAGTATTATCAATTTTCCTCTTGTGTCCACGTCCAGGGAGGTTGGCTACAGTCCCATGGATCTTAAATTTCTGAATACTATATGCAACTGTAGTCACAGGAACATCAAGCTGCTTGGAGATGGTCTTATAACCTTTACCTTTAACATGCTTGTCTATAATTTTCTTTCTAATGTCCTGAGACAACTCTTTCCTTTGCTTCCTCTGGTCCATGTTGAGTGTGGTACACACCTTGTCACCAAACAGCACAGTGACTACCTGTAGCCCTATATACAGGCCCACTGTCTGATTACAAGATTGTAGACACCTGTGATGCTAATTAGTGAACACACCTTGATTTAACACGTCCCTTTGGTCACATTTTTCAGGGGTACCATCATTTCTGTCCAGGTTTCATGAGTTCATTGTTTTTAAATAATTCTGTTGAAGCATGGTTGAAAAGCAATATCTGACTTTCATTTTTTTATTTTCAATATTTATTATTACATTTGTCAGATTAAAGTTATATCTGTTACCATTTCGGGTTTTTCTTTCATTAACCGAGGGGTACCAACAATTTTGTCCACGTGTGTACATGGTGGACCAGAAAAGTGGCAGTGTCTAATAGGTGGACCAGAAAGGTGGGAGTGTCTAATAGAGTGGACAGTAGCTGGACACATGGTTTAAACACTCCAGCAGCACTGCTGTGTCTGATCCACTCACACAAACACAATACATACTAACACACCACAGCCATGTAATAATAATACCTGCTCTGGTGGTCCTGACCATTAAAGAACAGGGTGAAAGGGGGATAAAGTGTACAGAGAAACAGATGGACTACAGTCTCTAATTGTAGAACTACAAGGTGCATCTATGCAGTTGGATAGTGGATAGTGAGTGTAGATTCAAGGAGGTGGTTTTACTATTATGGCTGAAGGATGTATGTGCAGATAACAATGCAAAACACACTATGATGCCCTTAACATTGTGTGACATTGAGAACTGAGGCATGTTAGCCACATTTGTAAAAAGGAGCAGACATCGGATTGTAATTGAGTTAATGAGTTTAAGGTGGGAAAGGAGGATGTCAGAGAAAGCCACTCTTTTAGGGAACTTCCTTTAGCCATTAGCCTAACACAAACTTTAGCTAAATTTCCATGTGCTGCACCTGTAGCACTTCAGGGAATGCTGTTGGTGCTGTGCTGCAACTCAAGAGGCTCCACAGCTTCTCAGCCAAACCAGAGCTAAAACTGATAGTGTCATTGACTTCTGAGGGTCTTGTATTAAAGCTTGAGTGTAAAAGCCTCTGCATGCTGGATCCAGATTGTTATAGAATGCTTGGGATAGCTGATAAAAGTTAGGTTTAAGTTAATTTACTTGTATACATTTATTGAAACGTCACTAATCATTTGGCATCAGTTTGCTACCTCTTTACAGACTAGCTGTTTTCAGGCTAAACCATACATGCTGAAAAAGTCTTGGCTAGTTACACTAGCTTTGGTAACTTACCAAAGTGCTCAGAGACTTGACTCATCGGTGTTGGTTTGTAGGGTAAAATTGATTGGTTTAATTTTTATGACCTTAAGAACCACATTTGCCTTTGTCTCGTTAGAGTTAGAAAGCAGCATTGACCTCCATCTATGAATTGTTATTTTCTTTGTACACTGCTTATTAACGAGAGGACATGTGCTGTTGTTAATTTACAAGAAAATGTTTACTTAAGCATCTAAAATAGTGTTATTTGAAAAATATATATATAATACACTGCCATACAAGCCCAATCTATAACTCTCACAACAAACCTTATAATTAAGTTTTGCTTTCATTACATTTCTTTGCATTTAATAATACAAGTTGCAACTTTAATGTTTCATGTCAAATGTACAAATGAAAGTGTTCCAAGCTTTTTTGGGATGAAACATTATTCTGTTAACGTTGGGTCCAACCAGCTGAGTTGACTAATGATATCAGGTGATACTGATGTCCCCTGGTGTTACTGATATCTGCGATAACATGCCAATTTAGCAGACAGTTGTTTAAACTGTTCTGGAATACATTCAGAACTGAATCTGAACACAAAACGACATCAGATAATGGAACAAAAACATGTAAATGTATCCAAATGTAGCCTCTGTTATACATATGCCATATTACTGCACCAAAAATGTTATGTTCTGAAGAAACAAATAAAAGATAATAACCAAAACTGCAAAGGTCTATGAGCATCTCCACCTCTGCTGCTACAGCATTAGTAGACTTAATGCTGTGAGTTGTTGTTGTTTTATTTTACAGTAGTTTAAAGGTGATTCAGTTGAGACCTGACAGACATACCTGTCAGTAAAGCAGTTCTTACATGCAGGGGGTTATAAGACTAAATATTCTCCAGAAAATAAAATGAAAATATTTTTTCCTGATGGCAAAATGGTTTCAGTGGTAGATTTGGAAAGTGAATCGAGTGGTTGCTTTTGAGCTGTACATATCACAGTCCCTGGTTCCATCACCTCCACTTTATAAGAATCTGAGTCAGTAAGTTTTTCACATCAAAACACTCTGAATGGCTTAATAAAGATTATTGACATATACAATTTTAATCTGAAATATAGATTTTAATGATTATGTACATTTAACTGCCTAAAATTGTTTAGCATACAATAAATATCAGAACATGTTTCCTTCCCCTATAAGGTTGCTATTTGCAAGATAGTTGTATTATAACACCAGGTGTTGACACAATATAATGTCTGTTTGTTTGTTGTCATAGTAGTGTTTATAATAATGGAAGTATTACATTAGTTATATACAGTGTATTTACATAATATACAACATTTTTGCATGTTAATTCATTTTCAGTTATCAGCAGTTTCAACAGTGCCTTTCTCACTTGTATTCCATTAAAGCTCATTTAACCTTTGAGTTGAGAGAAAATCATTGCACTCTGTAAAAATCCCCAAAAGTAACTCCTGTACATGATCATGCTATTGCTAGAAGGACAAAACTTTGTTTCACAGTGTTCTGTAGTTTTTATTAAAAGTTAAATAGATTTTTTTTCCTTCTGAAAACAAGACAGTGAAGCATTTAACTGGTCATCGTAGCCCTCTCTTTGGCCTTTGGATCATGTCAGGGTCACTAGCGATTGACACTTTTCCCCCATCACTGTTATTGAGGTGGCATTTGATCATTCTTCTTCTGTTTGGTACATGGCCATGCACTTGGGGGAGGAAATGTCATTGCATGCGTCACTGTTGAATTGTTCTGTCATATCAGCTGGCTAGCACGAGCTTGGCTGCGATTTGTCACGCTGATTGGCCCTTTGAGTGGGAACCCCATGGCTGCCTTAATAATCCTTCTCTTGGACACAGGTGTTCTCACAACGAGCTTAGATTGTTTTGTAGCCTCGACCCTGACAAGGGCAGTTACAAATGACAAGAATGACCATGTGATGGTTATGGAAGGAAAAAGTGTTTGTTCGGGAAGCCGAAATTCTGTTTCATCTGGTGTTTCGAAGTGCCAGCTACATTCTCGTTTGCAATGGTGATATGTTTTCTCCTTTTGATGAGTTGCAGTCTTGATTTTCCTGCCAATTTAGTCAGTCAGTTCCCGGTCTAGTGCATCCCTTGTGCAACTGTATCACCCATCCACAAAGCACACAAATACTTTCTTCTAGTACATCTGAAGCATGCAAATGCATCTTTTGAACTACAGCCATTGTCTGCAGTTGCCTTAACATGCTGGGAGGAGAACATTAAACGCATGTCACAGAGAGCATTTAACACTGACAGACATCCCTGATTGGCTGGGTTATTACTTAGCAACAGTGAAAGTAGACCCTGTTGTCCTTCTTCCTGCAGCTCTTGGCATTTGTATGTTTGTGGATCCTTACACACAGATGCACATAGTACTGCTGGATTCAAATAAACATTATTTATATATTTTTTTAAATTAACAAATGTAATTAAATTAGGATTACGGCTACTTACTGCTTAAAGAATGTCTAACAAGTCTGATGTAGGTTTGATTGAAATGTTATTGTTATGTGTCAACAACGTCTGAAACTGTGGGATACCATAGATGATATGTTGTGCAAATAAGTCCAAATTAGATACTTTGTTAAGGCATGATGATATCCATATAATATAAATATCAAACAGTTTAAAACATAATGTATAAAATACATGTTTTAATTTTAAAAAAATTAATGGCACTTTTAAAATCTAGGGATTTAGAATTTTAGATTATTTTGTTGTCAAAAAATGCAAGTTGAATTTCAAATTTCATTACACCTCCAATTATTTTTTTTTATAGATTGGCGGGGAGGCTGGTTTTCACCTGAGATCCCACCACAACCACTACCCCAATCCCAGAGTCATCACATTCCCACGACGGCACCAGCGAGGCTCCTCCACCAATGGGCTGCGGCGCCAGAAGAGAGACTGGGTCATTCCGCCAATCAATGTCCCTGAAAACTCCAGAGGTCCCTTCCCCCAAATGCTCGTGAGGGTAAGTGACAGTTATGTGTAGCAACCTATGTAGCTATTATAAAGCAGTGTCTCCCAGAGTGGGTTGGTCTGCAAACTTTGGTTGGAACTTTGGAAGTTATGAAATCTTTACTTCTGTGGCTTCTGTTTTAATACTCACACATACTTTGTTACTCGAGCTCAGTCATTTATAGAAGATGTTTCAGAGCGACTGTTCATTTATTAATCAGTCGCAGGAATCAATCATATGAAACCTGCATGAATAATTTTGTGCTGAACTACAAAACTTCAAAATTTGGGAAAAGAGACTGTTCATCACAACAACACTCATATATTCTGCCTCTGTGAATTATCATTAAAAGAACACACCCCTGGTTCTCAAGCCTTCCTTGCCTCAGACTCAGACGTGCACTTCAGAGCAGCGGGCCCTCTGGGCCCTCATTCTGGTGAAGTAGCAGGGGACTGGAGAGGTTTAAAAGCACGGCATCACAGGTGAATGTTGTCGAGAGCCTTCATCCAGACAGAGCTCCAGTGTCTGCCATAGAGAGCTCTCGTCAGGTGAAGAGATGCTTTATATCTCTGTACCAGAGTAAGGCCTTGACATGGAGGAATAATCATTGATGGGGTTCAGCATAGGCCACTCATCAATCTGCTGCTCTGGTTTCCTTAAGAATCAAGGCAAATGTGGAACTGATTTATTGGATATGGATTATATACTGTTTACACTCACTGTGAGCACTTTATTAGGTACACCAACACTACAGTTACAGACTTGACAGTCTTGCAAGCCGGACTTCAGCTTGTCAAAAGAAAGTCTGGTACGCTTTGTCACTTAACATGCCGATGAACTCAAAGTTAAGTGGCTTTTGGGCATAAAAATAATTGTGGTGCTTTTGTGTGATATGTCGGGGCAACCGATTATCAGAACTTACCTTTTCTGCTAGAAAACTAAAACTTCAAAAGTGCAGAGAGGATGTGTAGGAGAATTCTAGCACCAAAACCAAATGATTCAGAGACTCTTTCAAAACATCATTTTGTGATTCGGGAACTGTTTAAAATTAATATGCGCACTAGCCACCTAACATTAGTGGGTAGCAGAAAATAAATGTTTTCCCCCAAAAAATGTGACGTCGGCCTGGAAAATCAAGCAGATGCACAGTATATCCCGACTAAAAAGATTAGTCCTGTTAAAAAACAATAATAATGGGTTATTTGGCCAAACTTGCTTTATCTGGATGACAAGGATATCTTGTATGCCCTCTAAATAAGGGAAGCATCATAGGACATGCAAATTGAATAATTGAATCCTGTCCCATTCAGGTTATAACAGTAATGCTTAAAGATGTGGTGCCATGATGTTGTTCAGTTCATTCGCTGAGTCCATTTTTAATCCATCTACTCCCAACAAGGAAAAAAAAATAGAGCTGGTTTACCAAACTGGACACTGGACATGGACTTGTAGATAGCCCGTCAAAAGGCTGATGGTTTAGGCCATCTTAATACACAATAGCAATCAGATAATCCATACTTCTGTGCCTCTGTGGTCAAGGTGTGTCTGAATTATGCTAAATATATTTAAATTTCATTCTTGGTCTTAATCAGAATTCCCAATTTTATGGACTCATCTATCTGCTGCTCATCATTCTAGATGTTTCTAAATTTGATATAATGTTTAACAGCTTCCTACAAATTTGAAACCCATGGCATATTAGAAATACTTTGTGTATCTGTGTGTATCTGCAACATATTTGTTTTTTTTTTTAATAATAAACAACAGTGATTTGAAGCGAAGTACTAGTGCTTTAATGTGAGGATGTGTTCGGTAGAGGATAAATGTAGAACTGATTTGGGTTGTGGATTCAAACCTCCCTCTCACTAGTTTGCCTTGCTCTAATTTTCTCACTGGGATGCTGCTCTAGATTCAGTTTTAGAAGTGTTTGGATTCTTATTTCGTCACTGTCCAAAGAAAAACATGTATCTCCATTTTTGTGGATTTTTACTTTTATGCCTCATTTGATCACATAGGATGCTGTTTACACTGTGTGAAAATTTCATGAAGAATGGACCAACAGAAATGCCCCAAAACGACTTGGAAAGACGTCTGGTTTCATTGGCTTCCATTCAAATGAAATGAGGTTTTTGGCCTCTCCTGTAAAGTTGAAATTTTGGAGATACCTGTTTTTCTTTGGACAGCGACGATTTGTTAATAATCAATAAATAAAACATGAGTAAATAAATACAATTTAACTGAACATACAAATGTGCAGCTGGTTGGCGTGTGTTATATATAGAGAGAGAGCGCGGAGGCTCAGCTCCATCTTATCTGTCCTTCAGCCTCTCAGTCTGAGCTGAGCTGTCCATGGGCAGCCTTCATCCTCACCTACTCCCTCCTGCCCATTTGTAGCTCTCAGATTACACGCGGGGATTACAGCAGGCTCTTTACACACACATACACAAACCCAAAGAGGCCAGATTAACCACTAAAGCTCAAGCCACCCACAATGATGGAGCTCGCGAGCGTGAAAGGAGTCTGGAATCGGCTGGAGAAATGTTTTCGATAACCTCGTGCCCACCTTTGCCATTTAAGATGTTTGAGCTTAGTAGACCCCACTCTCCGGGTGTTTACTTGTAGCAGGTCTTCTAAGACCCTGTTTTTGGTGGCCATTTCTCAACAGAGTGTTACAATCCAGGATTGGACAGGATTTGGGCTGCAAGATGCAACATCCAGCTGCCAGAGTGAAATACATTGAAAGCACCCCTTTCTGTTTTTCTTTTTTTTAAGTAGTGATTTTAACCACAATATTAAACAAGGGTAATTGTACTGTAACTAACTTTACCACTTCACGAAAGCCAATAATACAGTAAACCTTCATTTCGTCTTTAATTAATGGCGACATGGAAAAAATAATACGGAAATTAATTATAGACATACTATGTAACCACTATTGCTTTTGGAAGAAAAGCTTGTATCTCCTCTTTTGTCAGTTTTCACTTTTTCACAGTGGTGGACAAAGTACACAAACCATGTATTTGAGTTAAAGTAGAAATACCCAAAGTAGAATATTACTCCAGTAAAACTAAAAGTCCTTCTGTTAGACTCCCACTTGAGTAAAATACTGAAGTACTTACATTCAGATGTACTTAAGTATAGAAGGCAAAGGTAACATGATTTATTATGGCTCTAAAGTCCTGTAATCATTGATGGAATAAGAATCAGCTCACTGTACGTGAAGAGACTCTAATGTCACTCTCATTCCGCCAGTCTTTAATAGAAGGTCATTAATTAGTCTGTTATACACTGATGTCTATTTAGAAGCACAGACCACTTAAGGAGAACAGTTTCCCTTGGGTAAAAGTTAAGTTAAATTTAATAAACAGGTTCACAAATGGGTTTTGTCTTCTTCATATTGCATCTGTAAGTCTGTAAGTGTTAATAAGTACTGTAACTAATTACACATACTTCTTTACTATATACTGTCCACCATTGCTGAATGACCACTACAAAGTTGATGATAGGATTGAGGTAGTCCAAAATAACAGCTAATTTTACATCATTCCCCTCATAAATATCCTAACAGCAGTGCCTCAGAAAATCAACACATTTAATCACCTGCTCAGCCTTTAGCATATATCTGCCCTTGTCCCAGCTTGGACAGCTTTTCGGAAAAGGCATGATATAAGTCAATCAGAATTGAGGTCATATGACCTCATACATATGACGGCCTACCTACCCCTGTCTGTTTATGTTGCTGTTATAATAAATGTTTCAGCTATAAATTAGGTATAAATCACCAAAACTGAAGTTGTAGGAAGTGTTTTTCCCGACAATTGCACAGATAAACGACATCATTGTCTAAACCAGAATTGGCCTCTTCTGAAAATCAGAAGACACTCCACATAGTCCACATACAGAAAACAGTAGTGCATTGCCGATCAGCTTCATACAACAGTGGAAAAAACAAGAGAATAAACAAAACAATATAGCCGAGTAGGAATGGATAAAAACCAGCAGAAGAAATTCATATACCTCCAAGAGGGGGCAGAGAATTTTTCATTAAGCTTGAGAAACCAAGGCCCCGACATTACATAGAGCCTTTCAATTTTGATTTTAAAGCCGGAGCATTGGCCCCTACGACTTTTGACATCTTTTTTCCTCTTGCTCCAGCAAGAGCCTCATGTAGTGAAGTTCACTGCAGTCCAATTTAGCAATTAACCTTTGGAGTGTAATTACTTCTTTTCATCAGTGCAATGAAGCATCTTGCTTCCCCGGTATGAGGCACGCACACACTCCTCTCTTCTCCCTAATCGGATAGAGCGCGGAGAGAAAATACACGGCTCTGTCGACTAATCTAATAAACAGTGCGACGCGCATTTATCATTGTTTGCACTTTGTTTATCCCCAATTACCTCCAAAATAGAATTCCAATAAAAGCCCCCCCCGAACACCCCTCCCCAAATGAAAGCGGTGAATTCATAATTTACTGCCTGCTTCCAATCAATCTGCACTGTCCCCCCACCTCCCCCTCCTACATAGTCCATTAGCTTGGAGATGAGCTAGAGAACACAGTGCGCCGTGCCAAAATCAGCCAGCTTTTCACTTTGGTGAATGTGGTGGGTGCTTGTAGTATGAATAGGAGGGTGATGCCGCAGATGGGGACAGGAGCTAAAGTTAAAACCCACTGAAGAGTCAAATTGCTTGGTTTTATCGCCAGTTGTTGGATTACATTGGAATGCAAATTTGAAAATGTAAAAAAAAAAAAAAATACCTGGAAATTAAATAAAAATGGAGGTTTCTGACTTTTGTTCATTGTGACCAAAAGAAATTGAAGAAAGGTTTACTTTCTAAAAGCTAACCAATCAGACCCTGATTCTTTCCATCAGTTTGATAGTTATTGTTCCTTCACACCAGGATTTAGCATTAGCCTTCATTCATCCATAAAGCATAATGCGTTAGCAAACACAGCATGTCAGCACTAGTCACTATCTTACTTATGTCTATTGCCAGCTGATTATCTGCTGGTAATAAGAGAGAAATTGAATAATGTGTATTTTAGAAAAGCTGCAAAACAATTATTTGCAAGTACTTTACCAATGTAGGATTTAATGAAAAGAAAATATGTACTTACAGCAATATCGATATTTACATTTACATTTTAGGGATTTAGCTGACGCTCTTATCCAGAGCGACTTAGAAGGTTTGTTCGTTTTTACAGGTGGGCCAGTGTAGTGTTAGGAGTCTTGCCCAAGGACTCTTATTGGTATAGCTCAGTATTTGCTACCTAGACTGGGATTTGAACCCCCGTCTCCCACATGGGGTGGCGGCTCCCTGGTGGGTAGAGGTGTTAACCGCTGAGCCACACCAACCACACAGCATAAAGCCTATTATCTACACCATTTACTTATCAGGATTTCTTAAAATACGAAAAAGATCTTATACTCTAAATTATCCAATCTTAAAATCCGGTGTAACGGATGTGTAACCGGTTTAGTGCATGGTGGCTAAATCTAAGTAACACTACATTGATCTGGTGTCATAATAGTTTCAGATTATCTTAAACTACCGTCTGAATCTTCTTTAAATCATTTTCATGAAGACCTATTAGGTATAGCGTTTAGTGAAATGTTGAATGTTGAAACAGGCTTTATGCTCAGTAAACCAAAATATCTTGATGAGATCACATTTGATAATGTGATTAAGTCCAAAGAGATGAGCAGTCTGTCTTACAAAAGTCTAGACTGGATGTGTATGTATGAGATTGATTAGCTGAACTTAAAATGTTGTGAAGCTCTTCAGTGCAAAGTTTTGGAATGTTCTGGATGGTATAACTTCTTAAAAGTAATAAAGTTGTCTTGGAAATATCTTTCTTCACCTTTCTGTTCTCTCAAAAAGTTATATTTTTCATTTCTTTTAATCTGTCTGAATTAAAGGGTTGTAGACGAAGGAGAGCTGATTGAATCTTCTACATACCAATCTAGTCTAGTAAATGAATCTTTAAATAAAAGGGCAGGATCTAATTGATGGCGATTAGGATATTTTGGCTCATTAAGATTTCGTTTTTTAGCATGAATGATGGAACGGCAGCTAGTAGACGAATTGATGCATGTGGTCATGCTCAGACCGAAGCTATACAAGATGAATTTTAAATATGGCTGCCCTGTTAAATGTCTCTTGAATGTGAGGCTTCTTTGGGAACAGTACGACCCACTGGTTGAGAGCGGGAGAGAAAGAGGCTACAGGGAAAGATGAAGAGTCACAGTTCTCGGTGGGTTTGAGAGGTGAGAGGAAAGCGTTAGTTTCAGGTCGTTTGACAGACCTGTGTGACTGCCACCCCCCTCCAATCCTCCACACAGATTTTCCATCCTTCCTCCTGGCAACAGGGGCTGTATCCACTGAGACTGAAACGCTATGAGAAAATGATGGAAAGAGGCAACAAAATCAGCCCTGCTTTTTCTTATTATTAGGCTGCACATGCCTCGTATGTAGCATACGTGAATGCTACACGAAACACACTCAGTGCCCACACATTATGGTCTGAACTCGGGTAATTACAGTGCAGACTAAAGACCTGAATATGGAACATGAGCGGTCTTTGGGCGTCACTGCTAAAGAAAAGGCGAAAGCGCTTTGGGTTTCACGTGAACTCATGCTGTCTGAAGGCTAAACACCCACACAAGGATGAAATCCAGTTACAATCGAAGCAGTGTGCCGCATGATTATAGTTCCAGACCTCAAGCGGCATTTCAAGCGGCAGACATAATCAGATCACGCTCGTTCTCTGACTAAAGCCATAGGTAACCCGCAGCATTAGCGCATTAGCACTTTAGCACTGGTGTAGGTGTCCAGCTGGAGCTCTCACATCAACCTCCTAACATGATTAGAGTCAACGAAAACAACAGTCACAGGGTCGGCTATCCACAGGGTTTATGTACATTTCAAAAATGACGCATAAGTGCCTGGAATTCATCAGCCGGCTTCGAAAACCCATATGACGCTACCAAGTGTGGGAGGCGGCCTCCTGGTAATTACAGTAATATGTAACTTGTCTGAGGAGACTGAAAGTTCATTCTCTTTGAATATATAAGTGATGTGGGGCCCTATAGGCACATAATAACAAGTTAAAGAACTTGAATTGAGTTAATGCATCACTCTGCAGCTGCCACTGCCGAGCGGGCGAGAGTATGTGTGGGTGGCTAGGAGCCGCAAGTTCTGGGCCCTTCTAAATAACGTTCTAATATAGATGCTGACCGTACTTCAATACAGTGTCTATATTGTACCAAGATTTTGCTTAGACAGGAAGAAAGTTTTTATTTATTTATTTTTTTTTATTATTATTATTATTATAGGAATTTACTGTGACCTTATTTAAAGTAGCCTATTAGCAAGTTCTATTCTGATCACACCCACACACACTGCGCATCAGCAGAAATACACAGGGTATTTATACACATGCAGCATGTCTGTAGGCAAGTGCTGATGTATGGACTTAAGCTGTTTAGTTTACCTGAAGGTGGCTAGTTAGTGTGAAATAAGCAAAGGCGGCGGTAGAAGAACTGTCACAATGTTAAAATGTGTTAACATTCTCATAACCCTCCTTTATTATTAGCACTGTAATTCCTGCTCTAACTGGACATGCTGTGAATACGAATGCAGGGAACATGGCCGGAGGCCTATCACAGTCATACAATTTTAGCAGACAATTAATTGCCATATAAATAAGCCTGTATTGGATAAATAAGAACTTTGGTTGCTTTTGTAAAAGCTGTGATGTGTCTCATTAAACATGCCCTGCTTTATTTAGAAGCATGTCCATCAGTACAACAAATAAATATGCATTCGGTTCCCATGCTGTTTGTTGGCATAACCATGAGACAACATGATCATCGACTGATCAGGCGATTAAGTAATAAATGTGACCGCCCTGCATGTTGCCTTTCAAAAGCTTTGTATCTTGTCTAGTAGGATAGTATTGGCCGCTAGTATAGGACATATGGGTTATCTTATTAGCCCTCTAAAATCTCATAACACACCAATTTAACTATAGGTAATGACATTTAGTTGTGGAACAATGGAGATATTGTGTTTTTTTTTTTTTCTTCTTCATTTTAATCGGGGTTTTTTTTGGTTGTTTGTTTTGTTTTTCTGCTTTTACAATTGAAGATGAATTCTACTGATTCTTCAAAAATGTTTGGTGCGAATCAGTGTCACTGTGTCTATATACTATATGAGTATATGATAGTAATTTTATTTTTTACTAGCAGTGAGCCTACACAGTTTTAGTTTTTATGTGTAAAGTTAATAATAGTAAAACAATCCCAAAGGGGACTATTTTCACCTTCTGTGTATCAAGTTATATGTATCTTTCTGCCACGAAAAAAAAAAAAAAATCCAAAACCATCAGTAAACCTACACATTAGAAACCTTCTAAAGTTACATTAACCTTCACTCTAAGTTAAGAATGTTTCTTTCTTCTGTAAAGTTATCGTTTGAAGATATAAGGTTTCAGTCTAACAGAGATGATAACGTAATATGCTGCCATGTAATTTGTAAAATGGTAACCGGTAACTACGGCTGGCTAGTATGACAATGTTTATGGCAATCCTGATAAATTACATCGTTATCATTGCTGTTAGACTGAAACCTTATATCAACAAAACTCACTAAAGAAAGAAACATTCCTAACTTAGAGTGAAGGTTAATGTACCTTTAGAAGGTAATGTGCTCCTATGTAATTTATCATGATTGTAATAAACATTGTCGTTTTAGCCAGCCCTAGTTACCGGTTACCATTTTACAATTACATTGTTAATAAAGACTTACCCTCCTGAGACCTCAGCGTCCTCATATGAAGACATTACATTTCTGCTTCTCTGCACCGTGATACTTAAACGTTGACCCTCTGGCCTCATATAAGGACATTGCTTTTTGCCAAAACCACTTCCTGTTCAAAGACAACGTTCAGTTTTTATACTTGTTGGGTCCTACTAATAACAAATAGCTAGGGGAAATTAAAATTGCACACCAAGAAAGTCTGGGTCTCAGGAGGTTAACACTGTGATGGCAAGATGGCTAAATCAACAAGCCTCTTGTTCTGTAGTCCTAATGTATGTTTGGTTTCTTATCATTTATACCATTTCAATAAGCAATACAGTTTCACATCCCGCTGGTGTCCAAAAGCGTGTGTGTGTGTGTGTGTGTGTTATAAACTAGAGAGCGAGACTGTATGGGTGGTGGCAACTAACAGAGTAGAAAAAGTGCACAACCAGCACAAACGTACCTCCCCTCTCTCTTTCTCCAACTCCATCACTCTCTTTTTCTCCCTCTCTCTCTCCTGCAGTCATCTTCTGCTTCTTTGCTCTAATTACATGTATTGCTCTTCCCCTGCTGGCACAGCCCTTGGGATTTGTCCATTGTCCTCATGCAGACACACAGTGGGATAGAACTGAAAGCAGTCATTAGACTGCACCGGCGTCTCCAGGGTTGCCTGCTTTTAAAAAAGAGGAGGGGGAAAAGTGCGTCGGCCTCTGCCTCTCCCATTCACTCTCATGATATGTGAGTGTAGGTGGCTTTTCCACACCACATATAATGGCTTTATTTGCGCTATTGTAAAGACAGAGGGGAATTAAAGTCATTGTGAATGTCTCGGAAGCTGCTTTAATACCATAAAGTGAACCGTATTCAGTGCCTGGCCCTTTTTTTTTAATTGCTTGGCTAATGCTATAATTGGGTTTGTGATTCAGTTCTTAACTTCCATTAATATTAATTCATTTTCTAATTATCTCATTTCAACACCGCTCTATTCCCCCCTTCATCCAGTGGGGGAACGGTTGGGGATTGTAGCGTGTTTGAAGACCATACCAGAGTGTCTGTGTGTGATGTGTTTTGGTGGGGTTGTGTGTACTCTTGCAGTATTGAATGCTGATCAGTTATGCATTACTCTATTCAATAATAACTGAATGGCTGCATGATTTATTACCAATGGCATTCTCGATGCATCTAGAAGTCTTTTGAAGTTCACACAGATTTTGTGGGCGTGTTCTTACTGTTTTCAAAAGCTCTGTGATCTCTAGGTCAGTACCGTGGTTGGTACATTGGTCGATAACAGCACATGGTTTAATGCAGTGGTCACCAACACTGCTTTTGCACTTCTCCCTTCCTGCAGACGCTTCTTCAGAGGTCGTTTATTAGGTAAAAGAAAGTTGGATTTGAGTTGGAGGTGAAACCTGCAGGTAAATGTCTAAGAGAAGGGTTTGTTGAATTATCAGATACACTTTTGAATATACTCTTCTGCATGGTGCTATGTTTTTGTTATACTGATGTTTTAGCCTCTTAATAGCAGTGCTGTCACCTGCAAGAGTAATTTTGGCCTTAGTTCTTTTTTCTTTTTCCATTTTTTTCTTACTATTCATTGACTATTATGCATACTGGAATGCACATGCCTAACCAGTAGTTGCTTTGTTATTAATGCTGAAAAAATCTATTGCTCTGAGCCCAATTTGCCAAAAGCATCTCCGTGTAAAGATCATTTTAACTAATGGAGAGAATGTGATGCTTGCTCTACCATTCATCGTAGTGCTTTTGGGAAACCCAGTCCTAATGGTGTGAAGGAAAAAAGTCCATGTAGGCTGTACGCTGGCTCTGGATGTTTATTGGCCAAAAAATATAGTGTTAGGGCAATGATGGGCCCTGCACATTGATCTTAAGTGTACATATCGATTATTTAAATAAAGCTGATTTGTTGTGTGTTGGATGGATAACAGAAGCTGCGTCTCTAAATGGGAGAGAGAACTACCAACACAGCACTGGATGCTGATAAGTGCTCGGCAGAAATGTCCATTGAATCTGGACATAGCTAACAGTAGCTAGCCTAGTTGGCATTAAGCTATACTATCTCTACCTTGTTCTTCCCGCCTCCGGCTTTAATCAGAGTCAGAATCAGGCTTATAAGCCAAGTATGTTGACACACACAAGGAATTTGGTTTCACCAGTTTGGTTTCTACAGGTGAAGATAACGCAAGACTCTGAAAGCTGCCTTTTTTCGAGCTCTGGATAAGTAAGTCAATTAAAAACATTGATATACACACAGAGAGAGGTTGGTGGCTTTAATCCCTGCCTGCTCTATATAAGAGTTTGCCTTGTGTGCCATTTGTGAAAACAGACCATGATTATTTCCACTGTCACCAAAAGGCTGAAATTTTGAGATTGAGTTTCCACCATATTGCCCAGCTCCCAATGGTCAGTAAAATGATCAACTTCACTGAACAAGCCAAGCAACAACCCCCGCCCACACCCTACACCCACACACAACCTAATAAAGAATTGTACCATACTTTATTGGAAGTTGCACTTTTTCTAATTTAAAAAGCTATAGTAGTTCACTACAGTGTTGGTGCAGCTTAGCAAGACCAGACAGCTTGTTTTAAATTGACGTTAGCCACCATGCTAACATTAGTTGACAAGTAATGTCACCCAGTGTGTCAGAACAATTTGATCTTACAAAATTAACAGAGACTTGTATCGAACTATACAGTTTCTCAGAACGGTGAATATGGTGACTTCAGTCTTGCTACAGTTGCCCCGAAAGAATCCAAATTCAAGTAAGTGCTTTGAATTACGTCTAAATTTATTACATTGATATACTGCATTTCTGAAAGTCAAGCAATGCATTACGCAACTGGAGTCTCCACAAAGATGTAAAATACTGGCCCACAATAACGCATTTTTATAAGCATCTTTATATTTATTTGAAGAAGTATTCTCTCAAGTTGTAGAAGTATTTATTTCGCACCTCAATTTTTCTTCTGGGGCATATACTCACAAAGCGGCACTGGTTAAAGATTATGTGGTTGATTTTATGTGCCTCTGTGAAATAGGGTCCCATTTTTGTGGTGGCACAAATACTGCTGCTACATCGTATTGGTAGCACTGTGCGATATTGGCATCTTCTTTCAAAGTGCATTTCCTTTTTTATTTCCTTTTGTCTCACATTATAACAGTGGGGGGTTAGTACAAGAAAATAAAGATGTCTTTTTTTATTATTGTTATTTTATGAAAGCAATGTTAATCTGTTTATGCCCTGATTAAATGTGTTGAGAATGTGGGTTTCTATGGGTTGTAATGTCCTTGATAATATTAGAATACTGTGGTTTGTACTAATGTTTCTCACACCATTCCTCAGGGACATTCCTCAGGGGATATGCTATCGTTTCCACCAACCTTACATACAACATACAGGGAAAGAACAAACATGGGTCCCAAGGGTTGGATTAAAAATCATGGGTTAACCAAGGCTTTATACAGCAGAGGTCTGATTTCTGAAAACTCTGTTTAAACTGTATTAGTTGAGGTTTTATGTTATCGTGAGTAACATCACTGCAATGGCAAATGAAAAATGGCGTTGTGGAAGACAAATGAGTATTGGATTTGCAAAAAACATGTGACATCAGCTTTTGTTTATAGCCTCAAATATGTTTTTGAGCTCTTTGTTAATTGTAACCTGTCTTTTCATATCGTGGCATATGTCTGCATTGATTAAAATATTGGGGAGGGTTTTTTGAGTTAGTTGAGCCTTCTCTTGATGACAGGTGGGGATTGTGGGAGAAAGAAGTTAAATTCTTGTTGACTTTTTTCTGCCAGCTGGTGCACAGTGATGTAACCCAAACTCAGAAGATATTTTAGAGGTAGACAACAATAAAACATTGAGAGAACAAAAATGGTTTTGTTTATGCAGAATTGCATATTAATATGACCACTACATAACACACTATACCATATCACAAACAACGAATAAGCTTCATTTTAAGCAATTGAACAATTAAATTTGCAAAAATCTCTCTTAACTATTGCTGCTGTGTTTGTCACATTTTCATTTTTCTTGGTGCAAGAATACACTTCAAATGTTTTTCATTCCAAAATCTACAGACTTAGCCAGATATGCCATGCAGTCATGGAGCAGCAGCTTGTTTTAAGTACCAGTAAATACAAATGGATCAGACAGAACCAAAACATGGTCAGTACTGGTAAAATCTTGTTGTTTGAAGCTGTAATATCAAATGTTTGGGAGTGAAACTGGGTCATATGCCTTTCAGAAGTATGAAGTTTACTGCTGAGAAAGAGAGAGGGAGAGAGAGAAAATTGGAGATTGTTAGGAATAGTACTTTTTGCCTTATGCTTTATTCGCCCCACCAAATTTCAGTTTTTCCCGTTTCTCAGCTTTCCAAAGTTAATAGTGCTGCTGGAAGTTATTAGAAGCCCAGTGAAGGCTTGGCACTAACAGTTATTTTCATTAAACACTGCAGCGAAAATGAAAGGCTGCATGCTCATGATTAAATGACGAAATATTAATCCTATACAGTCCAGTTAACAGTGAAGTTACTGGACAGGGAAGATCTGTTCAAAATCGCATTTAACCAAACCAGAACTGCTTTAGTAGAACACAAGTTTCCCAGTATTAACCAGGATGGCAGTACCGCTTTCTAAGAATCCTGTATTCATAACGCTTCATAATGCTTTTATTTATCCATAAACTTTGAGTGCATTTAGAAAACATTTAGAGTAAAGGATTCATAAAGTGTTTCCAGGGTGATATCAAGGGCATTGAGCTAGCCAGTGTTTTAAAGCAAAAAACAAAGTTCTGTTTTCTCCAATGCACTGGTTACATAACTCTCAGGGAAACTCTGTCAGGATTGGTAGAAAATCCTGTTGTATCGGTACATAACAGCATTATCCAAAACGAATAAGATCACTAGCAGATATAGGACTGGCATCTTTAGTGACACAACTCTGTGTAGCATGCTCCACTAACGTGATGCATAAGGATGGAACAGGAACATTGCAAATCTCATAATAGTCTTACCTGATGGTCCATAGCACTTGTGAGAGAACCTCAGACACAGATGTGCTGTTTCTGTTGTCTTTCATTGCATTACACTCACTATTTTGGCTGCTAATTCGTGGAGAACAGTCTGTCTGCACCTAATTTGCTGTGGAGTAATGAGTAATGGAATACATTATTAGGAGTAATGGAATACATTATTGGGGGGAAGAATTATTCGCTCATGTCTGGCTTGCGTCTCTCTTCAGCCTCCTCTGCTGTAGAGCTTTCTTGGCACTGCTTCCTTAAGCGATCCATTTTCGTGATGCATCATTGTGCTTAGCTCAGCTGTTTAAACATACAAGACAAGTAATATGATTGGCTAAGAGCTTTAATCACTATACTCCAGCCTGGTATGGAAAAAAGTACACACACACAGGCACACAAACACATACATACATACATACATACATACATACATACATACATACATACATACATATATTCCCATTAGCTGCACCTTTAACATTGTAACCAAGTGGCAGGCCCAATCACTTGCTAGGCCCCCCCGTCCATCTTTGTCTGTTTCTCATGTCAAATGATGTGACTCTAGAGTTGCCAGGTTTGCGTTTGGTCACACTGTGAGCATGTGCTACTTTCAGGCTACTGACAAAATGTGTCCTGGCCACCAAAAAGGTGTCTGCAGACGGTCAAAAATGAAAACACATGTGATGTCATGTCACTAATTCACATTCTTTTGCATGTGATGTAAAAAAAGAGATCTGGGAGCGAGAGATAAACATGAATGTTAGCTAAATGGTAAATGCACACAACAGTAGAAAAACAAAAAGGTCAGTCGCAAATGAGCTTTCAGGTGTAATGACTAGCAGGAGAACTCGTAAAGTAGCCCAAACCCAGATTCAATAAAGGTATTTATTGACACTGGTGAAATAATTACTGCAGTAAAGCAAAAAATAAATCTTAAAAAAAAGTTTTAACATGACAAATTAGGAATTCAAAGTAGAATCTCTTTTTCATAGGTTTACTTTAATAGTAGGTTTAGCCAGCTATGAAAATTTTAAAAACGTTAATCTACATCCCCTTTATTTATATGTTGGATAAAAGAATAAAGTTTTGATGTCGTTTGGCTGCTCTCCAGTCAATGCATTGATTTCTGGAAGTCTTGAATTATTTTGTCAGCATGTTTGACTGTGAGTGATGTAGTAATTTCATCATATTATTGATATTATAAGGCTTCCCCTAATAAAGATGTGTGAAATGCTGTATAATAACAACACCTGAAGCTCATGTAGCTCTGCTGTGCTATAATGTAAGCCTGCTATGTATGATGTGTTAGCCAGGCGGTTCATCTACACTGTTCTGCTTGCTCCATGAGTTCAGTGTGTTTGGTCAGGGTCGAAAGCTTTTTTCCGAGCCCAGGAAGGGTGCAGAGTACCGATCGCTGATCCTGAAATTGGCGTTCGCGTCTTGCAAACTCTGGTCGGCTGCAGGTGTGGAAGCTATTCCTTCCCGGTGCTGCGTGTGGAGTATCGTCATTGGTTTATTTTGTAAATGAACTGCTTTGAGTCGTTGCGTTACTTCTCTTTTCAAGCCTAGCCATTTGAAAATCACACTTTCACAGGACTGGAGAGAGGTGACTGTAATAAACTCACCTTTGTAGAGCGAGTGAGCATGGTGGAAAAATGCATGCTGACCTGCATGGCGATAATTTCCCATATGAGAGAGGCTCCTTGTTTGCAGGTGCACCTGCACAGTGAAATGCCATGTATCGGAAAAGCACTGTGGCTTGCGGCTGGAGTGGTAAACAATAAACAATGGTAAACAATAAAAAGCAGCAAACAGAAAGCAGCTTCTTCCTACTATTTTCCAGGCCTAACTGAGAAAGGCGACCTATGGAATTGAGTAATCGATCCACGGTTTGGATGGAATGCTTGTGAAACCATAGTGAACCCTTTCTCCCCCCAAACGAGCCCTGAATTGTTTCTAGGTACAGACTCACGTATTCAGGGCAGGTGTGAAAACAACCTTACTGCTCTGCTTTGTAGTGGTTTCAGAATAGTACAGTAGTTATGCATGTTTAAAGGGACTGCAGGGATGGAGAGCTGGTAGGCGGTGACTCTGATTGTGGTGAGGGGCCTGGTCTACAAATGTCAGGGCCAGTTTTTGGTCCCACATCAGCACAATATATAAAAAGAGAGAGAGGTGTGTGTGAGTGTGTGAGTGTGTGTGTGTGTGTGTGTGTGTGTGTGTGTGTGTGTGTGTGAGTGAGTGAGTGAGTGAGTGAGTGAGTGAGTGAGTGAGTGAGTGAGTGTGAGTGTGAGTGTGAGTGAGTGTGTGTGTGTGTGTGTGTGCTGCATGTATGGTTTCCCCTCTATATGTAGAGCATATACATGTTTGTGTGTGTGGGTGTGTGAGGTTTGTTTGTCAATATATAATAAAATAATTGATCACCCAACCTGCCACACCCCTTGTTGATGCAGTCTGCGGACGCGTTGTTTCTCAGTCTGACGCTGTCGTTGGCTCTCAGTCTTTTTTCCTTCCACGTCCGCATGATCTTCCTCTGAGGATGTGGTGGTGAATTCATGCGATTTTTGATTTGATTTGCTCTGTGTCTGTGCAGATGGCTGTCTCTCTCAATCCCTCTCCTTTCTCTCCCCCTCTCCTTTCCCTTTTTTTTTTTTTATCGGCACACATTCCGTTCTCCTTAGCTCACATGCTGGATCAAAACAACTTTCAGGGGAGAGACAGAAATCGATCACGTTGACAAAAGATCCACGCGGCTGCAGCCTTGTCCTTCACACGTTTTCTTTTGGGCTGCGTTTTCTTCCGAGGATAAAAGCATCGCCATCCTCTCCACTCTGCGGACTTTGCGCTTCTGTACTTAATTTAAACAACTTGTTTTGCTGTGCTGGAAAGCAGCAGTGCTTTTCCCATCATTTCAGGCTTGTAAGCTATTGTACATCCAATGGCTATCAGCCTTGTCTTTTTCTGATGGCTCTGGCGCACAGTAGCCATTTCCAATCTGTCCTAAGTGTCTCCGAGTGCACACAACCTTGTAAAGAAAATAGCACTAAGAGCCTTTAAGATGGATTTAGACAGCCAGTCCAATCAGATACTTTTTCGCATGTCTGATGTTTTTCTGATCTTCTTCTTGAAGTCTAACCACATCAAAGCAGATCTGTACGATTCTAGTTTGGAGTGCATACACGGCCTCACCCGTTTTCAGCCAAGAAACACATGCTGATATGAATCACTCTGAAAAGATAGGTAATCTGGTAAGATAGGTAAAGTAAGCCTTGAGATCATAATTGGCTTTTTACCTTGGTCCCTGGTTGCATCCTGTTGTATCTATCTATAAGACAAAATTGCTTGTTTTTCCATCTTTTTCTATCAAACAAAGTAACTTTCATCTTTCATCACCGTAGACCAGCAGGTAGAAACAGTAATATTTATTAATTAATAGTGTAATTTTTCTTCTCTCCCTGCCAGCAAGACTCTGAGACCCTCTCCAATAACGGTCACTCTGTTGAACAGGCCTGCATACGTAAAAGAATAATGCGAAATGGAGACAATATCAATTACAACATTCAGTTGATACTGGCTAAAGAAACTGCTAACACGTCACAATAGAAAGCCATAGATACTTTAATCTACCTGAAGCTGTATGTATGAAATGTACTGTACATTATTTTATTTTGATTTCTACCTATGCCCAGTCTAGGAGCAGGATCGCATCACCACTTCAAACTCATTCACCTTCAACCCTTTTCCAAGTGCTTCTCTACTGGCGAAAAGCAACGCCAGTGTTTTTGTGTTTTGCTACTAATTTTTTTCCTTTGTTTTCTTTGCTTTTAAAGATGCTTCCTCATCCACCTATCATGCCTTTAACGTACCATCAGATCGGTGATTTCTTCACACTCTGATGATCATTTTAGTTCACTTTGGAATGCTTGTAAACTGTAATGTTAATTTTTATTTTTAGAATAATTATTTTGTTTAGGATTTGTTTTGATGAGTTTTGATAGCTTTTTCCCTAAAATATGTTTCAGATTTACCATAATAAACACTTGTATTACACTATATTAAACATTGACACCTCGTCCCTGTCATCACCACTGTTAAGACATTCTGAACATAGTGAACTTGTATTCACCTAACATTACTACAATAATGCTATAATAATGTAAGTATACAATAATGCTAATGATTCTTTTGCAGACGCAGTATCGTAGTTTGTGAGGTTAACCCTTGTGAGGTTAACCCAAGGTGAAATCATTGCTGGTTGAAAACTTTACCTAATAGCCTGCCAGAATGACTTGCCAGTTTTTGATGGACTCTGTTAAGACTTAATGTTTAGGGAACCAGCCTAGTGACCAGTTTGCCTCCCTAAACCAACAGTAACGACTAAAGTGCCCTTGAGCAAGGCACCTAAACCCCCAATTACTCCCCAGGTGCAGTGTATAGGGCTGCCCACCGCTACGGGCAGGTGTGTTCACTTCCCCCTAGTGTAAGAACATGCGGGTGTTTCACTGTATGGATGGATTAAATGGAATTACAAATTCCACTGTGTGTAAACACAAGTGGCAAGAAATGGCTCAAACTCTGTAGTCAGAGAACTATTGGTTTAATATAAGTTAAATTTAGATAATTATCACTACCACACACTCTACTGCTTTGTTAATGTTAACCTAGCTGTGGTGTATATTCACATTTACAGTTCTGGCTTAGAAAATAAAGTCTAAGTAAAACAACAAATTTGTGCCTCTTGTTCAAAATGCTCACTTTTACCTGTAATGTGAATGTAGCCTAAATGCACTGGCAGTGCAGCAGATGCAGAGAGTCGAATTAAACCCTGCTCATTAATCTTAGAGCAGGACCGTAGTCAGAGTGGTCCGTCCTTTCAGCTTTTGGCCCAATGAGAGACATTTAAGTGCACAGGAATAGACCCGGGTTTAAATTCTGATATCAGCTCTATTCCGTCTCTCCCTCATGTACCATCAGCTTCTCATTTATACTGATGACACTCTACTCTGAACAATTCATCCTGGTCAGGCGAAAGAAAAAGGGAAGAGGAAAGATGAAGCAGAGGGGGAGAGGGAAAAAAAGACTGGCGAAGAAAAAAAAAAATCCATATTTCAGAGTCCTGTCACTGCACTCTATTCATTTCCCATTCAGACTGAGATCCATAATGGAGTAGCCTGTGTGGCAGGGAGCGGCTCAGTCGCATCTGTTCTCTGTGGACTCAGGGATAAGCGCGCGCGACTGCCGCTGTCACCGCCTCTCACTTGAGATGTATTAAACCTGAGCCCCTCTCAGCACTGCAGGCTGTTTAAAAAACCACCACTCGGACTTGCTTTTCTGATGGGACAGTTTTGACTTTTCCTCTCCTGGAAGATATAGTATTCTAGTTTATTCTGGATGATTATTGATGGTAATGGCTTTGGAATTCATCGGGTAAAGAGGCCTATTCCAGTGCTGTCAGATAGAGGCCTGCACAAGGCGGGTACACCCACAGGTACTGATTCATTTTAGGGCACTGTAGTCTTTATGGGTAAACAGCTAACAGGTTGGGGGTAGGTATTATGGCTGGCATGGTGGAGTGGGCTTAGACACTAATTGACTGCTTGTAGAAGTGAATGGGCCAGCAACAAAGGGGCTGCATGTGTGCTGGAGAGGAAAGTCATGTCAGTTTATTACATAAGACAAAGCACATGAAGCTGTATAACATCATGTAAGTAACATGGAATATAATCTTACAGATTTTTTTCACAAGTGGTAACTGCCACCTGCCTGACGAAAGTGACATCGCACTGTCACATGGCTGCACCACCATGTCACTGGCTATAGCAAACACATGCGGGAGTTCACAGACCACCAACATAGCTCAAAGTAGGCATGTGTGGTGCATGTGAGTGGGCAAAGCTCACTCTACATTTAGAGGGCATCAGAGTGGGCAAGAATCAGTGTACATTTTGGGAGCATAGGTGGATGTGATTAGTGGTTGAATGGGGCAGGTGCAGGCATTATTAATCAGCCCTGTGCAGATCTCTCCTGTCAAAACTGCTTGATTAATGCGCTCGTATGATCAATTATTAATGCCACTATTTTTTTAATGGTGTTGGCACATTTCCTAGTTTTACTCTTCCCATCGAATAGTAGTGCTGAAGCCCACACACTGTGTGTTGCTTTGAAAGAATCTGTGACTGTAACTCTCTTGTTCAAGTGGCTTTTAAAGCAATAACTTCAGCACCTTCAGAAGACTATGTTTGTGTGAGAAATCGATGGGAAGCAGGCCAACAAATGCAACAGCAAAGTGCAAAGCTACAGTTCCCCTCGAGAGCCTCCTCTGTAAGAGTCCATGAGCTGAATGAGCTGGCTACAGTCACAGAGGCGGTGGAGCCATTAGTCAAAACTGCGCTCTCACAGTAAAAGCAACAACAACAACAACAAAAACACTAATGAAGCATTCAGACTATAGACATATACAAAAATTATGTGATGATCTATTTGACCCTAAGGCAATAATTGAGGTCATAAAAATAAATATGTACAATAAATATATACAAAATAATCATTAAGAGGTTTCCTTTAAGAGGTGAGTGTTCCAATATTGTGAAAATTCAGCTTAATTCTTTTATGTTGATTTTTAAAATAGCTTTTTTAATTTGTTTTTAAGTGAAGTTATATATGAATATAAATGTTTATCATAACAAAATGCATTTCTTTGTAAATAAAACAAAATCTTCGAGTCCACGTTTGCAAGAATAAGACTATTAATGAGTAAACTAGTAATTTGTCACTATTAATGACTCAAGATGGCATGCGGTTAATCATGGTTAATTATCATCAGTCATTTGACAACCTCAATTCATTTCCTTATTTACTCACTTTCCATGCATATGCAGTCTAAAGAACTGAAAATGTATTCATTCATCTTGAGCTAAAGTGAAGATGCTTAGTCATGGGTTTGTTGTTGCTGTTTTCTTTTTTTAATAAAGTAACCAGTTAGCGGTGCGTAGACACTAGACCACCCAAGCATGTAATGGTAGACACATACACTTGTAGATCTGAAAGACGAAACACAACTGGAGCAGGAGCGGAGTTAGTACAGTTTGAAATATTTAAGCCGGATACATTAGGAAGAAATATGGAGCATTGAAAGAAAATTACAAAAATACAGAGCCAAGTAAAGAATAACCAGGAAAACGAACCCCCATCCTGGATTGTCTTCCTGGATTGCCCTCTGCTTGTATCCTCCTATCCTCATTTCTATTGGTTAATGTGCCACTACTTTAGAATACATTGCAGCAGAAGCAGATATGGTTTGATATTCGCTGTTTGACAGAACATATTTCTCTGTCGGTGAGCATGTTTCTATTCTGACAGCTGTTACAGCTTCCTAGCTGGAATAAACTAATGGGTGCGTTTCTGACACCAACATTAATGCATGGTTGTTTGTTTTCTCCCCAAGTTAGCTTTGGTTACTCTCTAAAGATGTAATTATGTATTGAGTTGAAAAGTCTAAATATGTATAGCTTATTGTATGTTTTTCTTGATTTTGGTCTAATACTTGGTTGTCTTAACTAAGACATTATCGCCCCCTCTGGTACAAATGGGAACTGTCAAACAGCGTATTGACTACCAAACTGAATGGAGGTTTGTCAGGATTTAGGAATTTTTTTAGAACCGCTTGTCCTTACAGGCCATTTGTGTGCTTATTTAACAGTGTCCTAATTTAAGTCTTGCTTTGACAGAGATAGACACTCAAACGTGTCCTTCTTGTGGTGCTTTGTGATGATGGATGTCCCTCAGGCAGCCCAACATACCATGCTAATAGCGTTAAGTAGTTCCTAGCTAGTTTACTGAAATTTAGAACTTTGAAATTTGAACTTTAGAACCTTCTTCAGATTACTGCAATCATCTCTTCCAGCTCAGTGCTACCCCTGCCCTCCTTGCCTCTGTGTTTGAAATGCCTAGGTAAGCATTTGAATTTTCCCATCAGTAAGACAAAGGAGCTATCACCGCTGACAGCACTTTGTTGATCTACAACACAAAGGATCAAAGACAAGCAAACCACCTTGCGAGCAAGGACTAAGACGGCTGCTCGGGTTGCCCTGCTCTTGATGTTATATTTATACAGATTTGAGATTTGACTCAGAAGGGTATACCACAACAAAGAAAGCTCTGTCAAACTTGAGAGATGAAAAACACGGTAGAAGCCATGTGTCTAGTTCATCAATAAAAGTGCAGAAACTCATTATGTGTTGTCAGAGAACATAAAGATTATCCATGGTAGAGCCCAGTTGGGCAAATCGAAGCTATTTTGTTCGTGTTTTGAGTTTTGTACTTGATCTTGCACTCTTTTATTTCTTATGCATCTAGTTTGTTACCGATTTGCAGGCAATTGCCTTACTGCTCTGCCTATTGCCCTGACTTCAGGCTATTTGCGCAAACACTTTGCAGGCATTTATAGCCCAACATAACCTCTATCCTCTATCCTGGCCCCTCATTATATCTGTGTATGCTTCGTCGCTTGCCATTTTGCCTGCTGGCTAGATGCAGACTGGCTCTGCGGAATATGCTGCGTTTGTTTGAGAGGTGTTAGATCTACAGACAGAATCAACGATGCTTATTAGAGTCAGGGAGAGGTTTACAGATTGAATTCGATTAAGAGTGGCAGGGCTGGCAGCCTAGCCAAACAGAGTGCATCCCAGCGGAGACAAAAACATGCCTCTCTCTCTCTTTCTCTCTCTCCCTCTCACACACACACACACACACACACACACACACAGAGGAATGACTAGGTGGCATCCTTCCATTACGCAAACCTTGGAAGATCTTGGCTGAAGGCTGCTGGAAGGCCAAAATCAGTCTGCCGAATAAAATGTCACTGGGCTCTGATCAGCGTAAATTAGTTTTACAGCTATATGGGTTTCAGAAACCGTTACAAAAGTTTTCTGATATGTTTGTTTGGTACTGACTTGTTTATGTTGAAAGAGGCTCAATAAATAAAATCAAGCTACTCGGCAGCCTGCAGTCCAAAGTCTGCCCTGCTAAGAGAGATATGTTATGAAAACATATAGGTTGAAAGCAACATGTATAATTTCTCATTGTCAGAGGATCTCTCTCTGTGTTAATCAGGATTCTGCAACCTTTTTGTAGACACACTTACTCACTAGGGGCTGGAGTCATCACTGACAATAACAGCTGCAGGGTGTAACTTAATATTGATTACTCGTCACTCAAATCTCATCGCAACAAACAGAAATTCTATCAAACATGGCTTCTAGACTGTCAGTCAATACCAGATTTGTGTTCCATGGGATTGTAATTAGTTATATGAATGTGCAGAAAAGCTGCACTAGCCTGTCTTGTGTGGAAAGGAAAACATGCTTTACATTAGTTGAAAGCATTTGCAATAATTTCCAGGTCGTATCTGGATAAACTTTGAGCCTTGACTTTGGTTTACATCACTAAACGAGTGGATAAGCTTGGCCTGGATGCTTTCTTTGGCTTGGTGTGCATGAAGGCTGTTCTCTGCTAGTGTGTCCGCCATCTTTAGTTTCCTTGTTTAAAATCTCACCTGATCATCAGCACCTAACAGATGCACATCCACCCACATAGCTGTGTATGGGTAATCAAAACAGATTCTGTTTGCACTTGTGTAATGTGTGGTGGTCCATCTTCGATCCCCTCTAAATGTGGTTTGAGTGGGCCGATCATAATCCGCCCGCAATACATCTTGGGTTTTTTTTTTTTTACCACTGGCTTTTCATGCGAACACGTGAAAACGTAACAAGATGCAATCACAGATAACCATGTTAATGCAAACACCATTGGCATTCGTTATGCTGAAGCACAGAAAGTGAGGGGTATCACTAAGCTGACTACTCAGCTGGCTTTAGCTAGGACCAAAATAATTAAAATCAATTCTCTGTTCTTGTTGTTACCTTAGCCAACTAGCATGTTAGCTCATCATCTGCTAGGGAGGAAGTAAATGATGTGTGAGTGCAAATTGTATACCATTTCTCTAGTTACCTTCAGTGTTAGCATTAGCTCATCACCTTAATTTAAGAAATGGCCTTATTATTCTACTTCAGAATCAGAATCAGAATCTCTTTATTTCACCAAGTATGTTACACATACAAGGAATTTGTCTTGGTGAGAGCAACACGTATGACAAGTAACAAAAACACAGAACACAGATTATTTACAGTATTAAACTAAAGGAAAATTACACTAAACAATAAATAGGGTAGGGGATAAATTAAAAAAGTAAAAAGTACTAAAGGTAATAAAAAGCTGAAGAAGCTGAGTGATGTGAAAGAGATTTAGTTGAAAAATATTATATATAGAAAGTTACAGATGACCTTATTATTTACAGAATCTGACATGAGAGCCAAAAATGGTTTAAAATGTTTCACTTCACTTATTTCACTGTTTTTGATTAATAACGCATTTTCAGATTTATACCTGTTGTTTATCAATTGTACCTTATTCTACCGTTTTACAAGAAACAAGGACATGCAGTGTTATTGATGCTAAACACGGGCCTTATAAAGCATTATGACAGCTAATAGCACTCCCTTTTTTCACAGTTAACTGGATATCCAGTTACTCTTACATATACTCAAATGGCAAAATTTGTCATCTGCACATCCCTAGTAATCAATCATCTAATTGCATAATTAAACCTCGAGGGGTTAGGTGATCGTATCTAATAAAAGCATCCGACGGCAGTGCCGGATAATTATATTACCTTCCAGCAGTCTTTCTTGAAAGAAATAAAATTACCTGGCAGCACAATTAGATAATTCCACATGATGTTATTACTTAGGATAAAGAATAATACCTAGATATATGCTGAATAATCTTATAATACCTTCCCTAATAAGGAATATTACACGCATTGCTGGCCTTCGGGATCATTTCATTTGCCTAGATGCCATTTCTTACTATATGAACTCCAGTGCACTGGAAATACAGACAACTCACCAGCTAATTACAAAGCCCTTTATGAACTGAATAAAGTGTCTCAGAGGAACCACACAATTACAGATCACTTGGCCATCTGCAATGAGGGGAATTCAGACAGGGGATGTAACATTGGAAGATAATTGGACAAAAATCAAAAACTAGAAAGAAAGAGCGAAGGAAAAGAAATATGCAGTGCAGTAAGGATCCAGTACTTGGGTTGACTTCTACAGTTCTAACCTTTTGTTCTCCATTAGCCAGTATGCTAGTCATTCAGACTGCACTCCAGAGTAACTATAGAGATTGTAGCGATGGCGTAAAGATACAAGAACCCCACTCTCAGAATGTAATGGACACTCATGTCACTGACCACATCACGAACATGACCCTAAACACACACGACTCATCAGCCAGCTCTTTCGGCACTTGACTCTTGACTCCGTTAGCTGGGGTGAGGGCCTGAGTCTCAGACAGAGAAAACTGACGGCAGCAACACAATGTCATAAAAACAGTGAGGTCCAGAAATAAAGCTGTTCATGCCGGGCTCAGAGATAATGCAGAAGGTTTGCTTCCAGACTTCAGGCATTTTATCATGCCATTTTAAATGAGAAAAGCAATATGCTGTATTTTAAGCCTATGATTATATGGTAGTCATGGTTTTTGTCGTCTGTCATAGCTAGCTGGCTTCCATATTAAACGTAAGAGATGCTGTTAATTTATTATTTACAGTTTGTAAGTAGCTTAGTGTGATTTGGTGGGGTTTTTTTTTGTCAGCATACAAGCAACTTCATTTGGAGTTTAATGGTGGGATGAGAGAAACAGGAATGGTGAAGCGAGTTTATTAACAACTCACTTGCTGGCACAAAATTAATTTAAATGGAGACCTTTTCCATAGATTAGTTTCTATAGATAGTGTGTGTGTTTATATGCATAACTTAGCATAGTGGTTCAAGTCTTGGAGCTGAAGTAACCTTACCTTGCATAAATTAATGAACACCTCCTTTTTAATACCGCTGTTACATTCTGATCTATGGACTGGCTGAATAGTTTTATTTCAAAGTTAGAAGACAATTAACTTCAGCTGAAAAAAGTATTGTAATGAACAGCATGAAAGGGATTAACATTTGGTAGACCACTAACAAATTAAAATAGAGACCCCTGAGCATTGGCCCTCTGACAACCACTGTTGTCCCGCAAAGATGATTCCTTTGAAAGGAAAACTGGCTCAAGTTATTTTTCTAGAAGACACTGAATAAATAAAAATATATATTTAAGCTGCAGTGTAAGACCTTTATTACATGTAACATGTGTGTTTAGCAAACACATTTTAATATGCTACACTAATATGATAGTAGTAAACGTAACATGTACAGACCAAAAGGCTACATTTCCATCCAATCCGTTTCTACAGAGTGTTACAATTTAATCTGATCTTGTGTTTCTATATAAAGTGCGTCTCCCTCCTTTTAGCTGAAGTGAGAAAGGATTCTAACATGGCTCAATCAATCCTATCAAACTGCAGAATTCATGATTCTCTACAACCAGGTGTTTATGTGAATTGGACGTTCCATTCTTGCAGAGCAAATTATTTGTTTTCCCTGTATATAGTCTACACCTACATTTAAACATGTCCAATTCAAGATAGAACAGAAACTCGAGTAAGTAGCAAATTTGAGATGTAGATAATTGAAATAGTTTTTTGTTTCGAGTTAAAAACCAGTCATTTTAGTTCATTTACATCCAGACAGTTCACAGTTGTATTTAAATATTGTAGTCAGACAGACGTGTTCCAATATATTACCTGTTGCTACTGGACTTTCATATGGCAAAGGAACATTGAAAAGCAGAACCAGTGTTTTATACACTGCTATGTAAAAGCGGGTATTTGATTCAGCAGTGTGCCAACACTGTTGCTGTTTATTCTCCCACTCTTTACTTTAGTTACTACTCTTTATTCTTATTAATACTCTTATTTAAATGTGAGGATTTCACGTGTTCTAACTCAAGTTTGTTCGACCTTTTCACGTTTCAAACAGCTTAGCCTATCTACCATATAGGCGTAGGTTAATGAAACTTCAAATCTGCGTGTGTGTGTGCGTTTTGAAGTTGTGATAGCTGGGTTGTTGTGTTTGATTTAAATATATTTGTGACCTTCAGCACTTTTGTACATCAGGCTTATGTCAGTTGTCATGACAAGCTCATGCAGGATTCATGTAATCGCATCTACAGTATCTTACAGTAAAATGCTGTAAAAAGACTGTGTGTGTGTATTTCACATATTATACAGCAGCTGAACCACAGATTGCAAAACTGTATATATGACGGTTAATTCTAGAATTAATCATTGAAAAAAGATTAAGAAGATTTGTTTATCAATGCTGCTAAATGACAACTCATCAAATAAGCTTCTTGTTGAACTACTGAGCTGCTGTGATCTACATCTGGTTTGGTTTACTCCTTTGGTGACTTGCGTGAGTCCATATAGCTGTCAGGCAGAGGCCCAAATCAGTATGTAGCATGCTACAAACGAATCATTTATCTGCTCTGTGTGAATCAGTCTCACATCTTTCCCATTCTAGCTATTTTCCTCCCTCTTTCTCCATTCTTCACTAATGAGGAGAGAGAGACAGAAGCAGACGTTTATCATTAGTGCTCAATTCCAATGGTTCAGTCCTGCCCCGCCGCACCCAGGGGACTCCGAGGGACTATAGGAGGATGAACGCGACTTCGTTTATTCAATTTTATCGGTATAAAGAGTGTTCATTAAACGGCTAGCGCTAATGTGACTTATCCTCCCAGGTGGCCCTCCCGGCGTGGCTTTATAAATGCGCCAGAGACATCGAGCTCGCCCCCCAAGGCTATTGAAACTGAAGTGTTATCTGCATGATGGCTGGTGATGGGCATGTCAAGCAGAGGATGCCTTTTGTCTGGATATGAGAACGTGGATAGTGTGTGTCTGTGTGTTCTCAAGGTGTTCTCAAGGTGTGTGTATGTTCTCAAGATGCCGAGGCCCCTGAATTATTGAGCGAAAAGAAATTCTTTGATCCTTCCTCCTGCGTTACAACTCCGACACACATTCGGTTTTTAAAACGTTATATACATACATAGCGGATGTTGCCAGGTGATCAAAAATCCAAGGCCCTCTGGGGGTTTAAATTAGCATGTTGTCTTGTATGCCAAATGCGAGGAAAGTGTTAATGGCGTGTGGTGGTGCAAGAAAGCCCTGCTTCTGTTAAATGTACATCACTATGTTCACTATGTCAATAAATAAAAGCACCAATATGAAAGTCTAACAAGCAGCATGTTTGGATACATGTGTGCAGTTGCTTCGTATGTTTGAGCTCCTGCATATAAGCTCTAGCTATTTAAGTGAAATGGTATATAGGATAATAATAGGAGTTTAATAGTATGTAAAACATACAGCAATGGTAAAAGAGTAGTTTAGGCACAAAATCAAATATAGACACTTTTTCATTTACCCTAAACGTAATCCATCAGACAAAACAAGTTTGGAGTTCATATATTGCTTCTTTAGATTAGAACTGAAGAAGCTAATGTTTACATTGCCAAGAGCAAAAACATTTCTGTTATGCATCTCTTAACCCACTCAGATCGCATCCAGGTCTTCATTAAGTTCACTCAGACTTGTCAGTGTGGGTTAGAGTACAAAACCTTGCTGTGCATTCACACCCCACCTCAGAAGGAGATGTGTTGCTCTAGAATCAGTTTTTATGTCAGTGACCATTATAAATACTCAACAACGTGATCCAAGATTCGTCCTCAGTTTTATTCCTGCTCTGTAAATGAAATTTTTTGCTTATATTTGGTCCTCAGTGAGTCAGGTTGTGTCCTAAAACCCACTGACCAGTCTATGCAGCTTTAATTAAAATGTGAATGGCATTTGAGCAGGTTGAGAGCGGGTTTGTGGAAATGATTTGGGTGTATATTCAGGTCTAACTTAAATAAGCTAAATTTGAACTTTATACACATAATGACCAATCAGCTCCTTATGGGGTAAATGGGGAAAATGTCGCTTCTAATTTTCCTTTACGATTTCCATACCTTTTACTTACTCCACACGGTCCACTTATGTAAACTATTCCCCTTTATGCTAAAGGTGTAGGAGGTGTTTTATTGAGGAGTACTACAAGGCAGGCAATCAGGGCAGAGGATATTTACATATATTAGTCCTCATGGTAAAGTAATGAAAACAGCCTGTTTAGCTCTAAGGGATAAAGAGGTTGGAAAAGCGGCCTGTAAAATATATATTATAATTGTATTTGGTACACAAAAATGTATAAACCTCATAAGTGAAATGTGAGAGATGTCTGCATTAAATGAAAGGAGTTTTTTTTTTTTTTAGTGGAGATGCAGAGCACATGGTTTAGGTCATATGAAATTAAGAGAAGAGTATCACTCTCAAACAGCAGATTGATTTATGCAAAAAAAAAAAAAAAAAAAGCTGTTGCCTGCTCAACAGACACCGTAATTTCGTTTTCATGCATGGTTTCCAGACCTGCAACCCAACAAATTTGCAAGGATGTGGGGAAAGGGTTGGGAACTTTTTTTTAAGAGGTGCATCATTGGAGTGTGAGGTTTATTCCCTGCTTCTCTAACCCAGAGAGGTTTGCATGTTATTACCTTTGCACTAAATCCCCTCGCCTTCCTTAAATCTCTCCTCCAAGCAAAAAACCCTACAGAAACGCTGCCAGAGCCACAAACCTGGGAAACGTCTGGTGTAGCGCTCGCCGCGCTCGAGAGAACAGATTGAGTGATTTTTAGAGATGCGCTTAAGCATATCATCTCCACCGATACACACACCACTCAGCTGTCAACAGCTATCATCATGGAGGCCGCTATCGCCAAATGGGCTACTTTGTACAGCTGTGCAAACTACAATTACAAACACTATTTAACGTTTCAGAGAGCTCTTTCCTGCCAGAGTTACATTTAGAGTGAAATTATTCAATCATCTGTAATTCTTCTCCTCGAAAGGTGTTCATCTTTCCACCAGGCATTTCACCTTCCGGCAGAGATTAGTGAGCATCATTATACATTGTTTTTCATGAATATGGAGATAACTATATGTGAGAGAGAAATATGCGACACAGAACATCCATCATTTGCATTGAAGCCTGCTCGCCTATTAGTGGTATTCAGAAGTTTGGTGATGAGAAAATAAGTTAACACGTCCTCTTTAGAGAACAAATCTGGCATGAAATCTGACATTTTTCTGCAGTTTTTCAAGTATGATTTGTATTTGTATTCTAAGGAAACCAGGGGACAGAGACTGGTCACTGATTGAAAGGTGAATGGGAAAGCTTATCTTAATAAATGGCATCTGTTTATAGAGAAGAGAGGAGAAGCCAGTC
Source organism: Prochilodus magdalenae (assembly GCA_024036415.1). Taxonomy (NCBI): domain Eukaryota; kingdom Metazoa; phylum Chordata; class Actinopteri; order Characiformes; family Prochilodontidae; genus Prochilodus; species Prochilodus magdalenae. Next base: position 674,772 of record JAMWET010000100.1, on the reverse strand, counting down.
TGCTTGCTGGTTATGCTGCGAACAGAGTAGGGTCATCAATATTGACCCTCGCTTCTTTTCTCTTCTCCTCCGTTCGTTGTGGAGATGTGCACGGGGCAGTGGACAAAACAAGATTTTGAAAAAACGTAACAAGCTATTTTTGAACTTTTTGTCAGATTTTTCTGTGATTTTATCAGTGATGTCTGTGTATTCCCAGACAATGAAAGTTAGGGCTAATTTTTGTGGTTCACTGTGAGTGTGTGCTAAAACACATTATTGGACCACACATACTGTACTGGATTTTTATTAGGACTGATTCATTATCCATGCTCCCTTCACAAATGGGTGAAGTTGTTTTTTAGCTTGTGTCTTGAGGTTGGACAGCTCTCTCTCAAGCTGGTGGAAAATGTACTGGAACTGTAATTTGTAATGGGTCTTTCTTAATGCTACATGGTGCAGTTGGAAAACGCCACGGAACCTGAAAATGTACAGTGGGGTGCGAAAGTTTGGGCAGCGTTGTTAATTTTCCTGATTTAACTTAATTGTTTGGATAAAAAAAATCTGTTAAATATATCATATAGGGGACAAACACAGTGATATTTGAGAAGTGAAATTAAGTTTATATGAATTACAGAAAGTGTGCAATAATTGGTTACGCTGTGTGTCACTTTGTCCCCAATATGATATATTTAATGGAATTTTTTCATTCAAACAATCAATGCTTTATAAAGGTAAATCAGGAAAATTAACAACGCTGCCCAAACTTTTGCACCCCAATGTATCACTCTGTCAATAAGATTTGTAAATGTTTATTAAATAATTTAAGTTTAATCTCAATAAATATCAAAAAAATGCTCCTAAAGTTCTTCTCTTCAGGGTTGTTCATAGCTTCACTGTTTGCTATCTTTTGTGAAGGTGTTATGGGAAATAACCCCACTGATGCATGCATTGACAAAGGATATGCTCGTGATATATAGACAAATTACTGCTGTTACAGTAATATTGATGTATATTGTGATTATGCCCTATGCAGTATATTAAAATGCTGTGAGTAATAGACATGTTTAGTGCTCACAGTAAAAACTAATCGCAATATTCCTGTGATGATCAACAATGACCAGCCGATACAATGTGCAGCCTTTTCCTCTTCACTCCAGTCACGTTACCTGTTGTTCTGTCCACAGATCCGATCAGACCAGGATAAGGAAATTGAGATCCGTTACAGTATTACAGGAGCCGGTGCTGACCAGCCCCCAAGCGATGTCTACATCATCGACCCTGTTACTGGGAAAATGTCTGTCACCAAGCCTCTGGACAGAGAAGACAGAGCCTCATACCATGTAAGCATCACTACAGCCTCTACAGGAAAACTGTAAAGTATCACCTGAAACTGTGACCTGACAGGCTCATTCATCCAGGGGTGTGAGGTAGACCACTTACGAAGAGAACAAGACCATCTTGGTACTTCTTGCATTATAAGTTAACATATTGTGTAGAACAAACTCTTGCTGTTGCACATTTTAATAATCACCTTTTATTGCTGGATGTTAAATCGAGAGAACAGATTGAGTGATTTTTAGAGATGCGCTTAAGCATATCATCTTCACCGATACACACACCACTCAGCTGTCAACAGCTATCATCATGGAGGCCACTATAGCCAAATGGGCTACTTTGTACAGCTGTGCAAACTACAATTACAAACACTATTTAACGTTTCAGAGAGCCCTTTCCTGCCAGAGTTACATTTAGAGTAAAACTTTTATTGCTGTTGGATGTTAAATTAGCTAGAGGATATATTTTATACTCAAGCAAATGAATAAAACATTAATTATTATTATTAATATTATTAATACTACTACTACTACTACTACTACTACTACCTCTGCAAGTACTGATGATGCATACTTGATTATGTGTCCAGAGGCATCAGCATATCAGCAGTAGACATGCTATAGCTGATTTACTGGCCGGATCATTTGTTCGTACAGTAAGCCCCAGCTCTGGAGCGGAAGCAAAAACACTGATATTCTTAATTTCATCTTTGTATTTTACTGTCCAATACTGTGGTGTCTGCTTAGCTCAGCCTGATTGTAAGAGAGTGGTGAAATAAGACGTTTTATACTGACACCCACCTTTAAATCTATAAAAGTCTTTATATTTTTTAAACTTTTTTTCTTTTAATTACATTTCATTACAAGCTCTGGTGTCGCAGCATCTCGCCACCCGTGGCTGTTTTCACCATTTAACAATTTGTGCTGAGCTGTGCATGACAGATTGTGGGAGACGGATGGTCTCTAAGGACACACCAGCTGCATTCTTCTATTACGAAATGGAACGGAACAGTCTTCAGTAACTGAATCCTTAGGCTTGAGACCCAGCTGATTTCTGCATGCCACGGCAGATATAGTGTCCACCCTGACCGTGTCCGCCCAGTGCAGCATAGAGCCGCCGAGGTGCTATAAATGTGAAAGAGTATTGTGTGTGTGAAAACTAGTGTCTAGACATGTATATACGTATGACTAAAACATATACAATAGCCTATAATACTTCCACAGGCACGAGTTTATGGAAGTAGGAAACATTAATATTCAGACACTCTTTCATCAAAGAATTGAGCAGTTGGGCCATATTTGGTGGATGCCTTTCCTGGTACAGTTCTGAGAAGAATTTCCTGTAGACTGGGCTTTAGCCACTGCTGGTAGACCAGTATAACCATGCACTTCCATACACCTGCAGATTCAGCTACTTCCTTCACTTTATGGTGTGAACAGCAGTCACTCCATTTTCTGCACCGTCAAAGCCCCCGTCATTCTTGTGCAGCGCCATCATAGTATTTTTAAGTGACGTTAAATGAGTTCTTAAATCTTCGTTTGTGTCTCATACTTCGCCAACTCTGTTAACTGTAAAGCCTACTTTTGTACAAACAGTAGAAAATTCACCGTTTTTGAGTTGCGTAGTTTTTAAAACACTACTTTCTAGGCATCTTCACTCACAGCCACTCCAACAATCAGTCACTTTGTGATTTGAGTTGTACAAAGTTCTTAGCATCCATGCTGTACATTCTTTTCGCTTGACAGGTCTTTTCCCGAACAAAAGGCAAACTCATTTTGTTGCTTGTGAAGCAGAATTGGCGCAATAAAGGGTAGAGAATGCGACGCTGCACGCAACACAAAAAGAAAGCGAGTCTGAGACTTTGCTGAGTGTTTCTTGTTATAAGCCCTGCCACGTTCTTTATTTCAAACTTTTCTGTTTACATCCGTGTTTTCCTCTTGAATAATGTGGTGCGAAGGCAAGAAAAGCGGCAGAGAATTGCTTTGGCAAAGCAGGTTTTTACGCAGTTAGTCAATTAGATGGAAGTTTGGTGACAGTGTGCAGATGAGAGAGAGAGAGAGCGAGATTACTCTTGTTGGCTTGTCAGGGATAATGAGTATGCATGTCAGTCTGTTCTGACTCGACCAGGGAAACAAATAACAGCGCGACCCTGCCCTTCACAGCTTTCCGTCTGTCTCTCCTCCTGCGACACTCAACACACAGAGACCGAGCCCTCACTTACCTCTCTGTCCACACACACACACACACACAAATACATACAGTAGCAGGCATCTGTTTTGACACACCTGGTTGAATGTGCACTATATCCTAAAGTTTTCAGACAGCCCTTCTAATTAGTGAATGTTCCAGTGCCATGCTCTGGCTAGAGGGGTATAAAGCTAATCATTATAAACCTAATCATCCAGCATCAGTGCTTGATCTCACTAATGCTCTCATGGCTAAAATGAATCAAATCCTCACAGCAATGTTCCCTCAGTTGGTGTGAAGTCTTCCTTGAAGGGTAGAAGCTATTACTGCAGCAAAGGGAAAACAAATTCACAATTAATTCAGTAGCACCCGTTGGACATTGGCTGTACCACAGCCGGCATGCTTCTTGGTGGAGCTTGGTAGCTTGTTTTAGATTATCTAGAATTCACGTTTTTGCACGCTGACCTACAGTCACTTTCTTGAAACATGCTCATGCTAAAAGAGCATAACTACCCATACCAGTCTAGCTAACATTAGCTAGTCAACAGTGCACCGAGGGCAGTTCTGGAGACAGGTCACAACCAGAGACAACTGTCAGAAACAGTTCAATCACAACATTAAGCAAGTTAGCAGATAACCACCCCAAACACGCCACATATACTTCAGTAGTCTCATATATTGAACATTGTTACCAGTGTTGATAAACTGACCTTTGACCTTAGAAATTATTTGAGAGGAGGTCTAAACAGGCTAATCAGTATAACTCTGCCAAGCTGCCATATAGATGAACAGATCTCTATGAAAATTGTGTCCTGCTGCATTCTGATTAAATAGAAGCTTAAATGAATACAGTGGAACCTATTAATTTGTGATTTGTTGGTTTTGGCTTTTCAGAGCTAGTGGACCTTACAATGTCTTTACATAATTTCTGATTGAGGTTTCTTAAAACTTAAAATAAACATTTGTATTTTTTTATTTAAAAATTTTTACATCATTTGTTCAGTTTGCTCCACGTATGTAATCACTTAGGGTGAGAGGATATACTGTGGCATGTGATCTCGCTTGATTATATGAATGTGCATCTGAGCTTAGCTAGCCGCATTTCAATCTATCTAACATCAGCTACCAGGACCTCTAATCTATCTATGTATCTATCTATCTATCTATCTGGGGCCCTGTTGTTGTAATACCATTAACACTGGTGTGACAAATTGAATGTAGCTGATGGCTCTCTGGCAAAACTAGTATTATTTATATGTAGGGTCATTCTGGCTATATAAATAGCCTGCAGTGTATTAGACCCACATTTACATCTTCACTTATGATAGGAGCCTTTAAGTCAACTGCCATATAAACAGGTATTGGGCAGTTTACATGTTAATTAAGCTAACTTAGGCTAACTACTAAATTAGCAACATTATCGACATCACAGGCCCTCATGGTCCTGATTGAGATAATGCCAAAAGCATATGAAGCTGCATATTTTCATTTGCCATGGCATGTTATTTTACATTTTTGTTGTCTTCACTTTTATTCTAAAATGTATAAAATAGGAAAGGTAACATTCAGTAAGTAATGTTGAAATTATATCTAGTGGTCTGCAGGAAGCCCAATGTGCATTTTTAGTGTGGAAATACTTTACAATGAAATGAATTCCACTGCAAACTGCGAAAGACTATGCTTAAAGCAAATGTCTATTCATTTTCAGGGTGCACTGAAGAGAAAGAATGAACTGGCACAGAGAGAATGGTGTTGATCTTTTCTGTTGAGACATTTATGAAATGTCTTTTTTTTTCTCTCTCCTTTTTGGTTTGAGTTGGATGTTTGGTATGGCAGGTGTCATCAGATCTTCCAAAGAATTAGTCAGAGTTTGTAATATGGAACGTCAGCTACTCGCATAGCTCACCCTCACAAAGTCAGTGCCATCCCGCCGCTCTGTATCCCAGCCAGAACCCCCAGCAAGTACCTTATTTAGACTTTCCTATATCCGTTAACAGTTCTTGCTATGGAAGTTCATTAGTTCATTCATGACACAGTATGTACATGATGAGCCCTTCATAAGATGAAAGCCTCAGAGTTCTCATAAGTTCTCAGCCCCAACATGCAGCTAGATCTTGAAAATGACCATTAGACAGCTTGTTCTCTGTTTTTGTTTTTATTCCCCATTCAGAGAGTGGTCTATATATTCCTGCAGGGGAGGTAGACTTGCAGGCCTAAACCACACCAATAAGTAGACTGTAGTCATGTAACTGGACATAATTCAGATGGAGGGCAGAACATGAAAAACAGAATGAATGGAGATGGAGGCTGTGTTGTGCTAGTTTAGACAATATTACAAAAGAAAGATACAAATGTAAAATCTCAACATGTTGGACGTACGCCTTATAGTATAACACGGAGCGATTTTTCAACTAAATTTGCATGAATTTTAAAATGATTCTTGTGTGTTTGCCTTTTGTGTAACTGTTAACCCTGCTGTAAGTGTTAAAGGGTGTTGCTTGTGGCCATGGCTGTACATCTATCAGCAGTGCACACCCACAGATGAACTGGGTCCACTTAGTTTTTGTTGGACCATGAAACTGGTGCAGAGAAGGCAGATTAGCCTTTGGCCAGTAGTTATTATTGTTCTTTCTCCCATCATGTAAGGTTTTTTTCAAGCAACTAATGTAAATTTCATTGAAGAGAATGCTGGGAAATATGCAAATGAGATCCACTTTCCACTGGATAGTTAATGGATGAGCTTGTACAGAAGTGCCAGTATGCCAATTTGGCAGCATCTTGGTTTCAAACCAAACAAGCATTGAGAATCACTTGATGTCGCATGAAGTGTTACATGCCATTGATGTTGAATACAGTTATCATTATAAATGAAGTAATATTAGAAGTTGGCCTAGTTGATAAATATATGGTAATTATTGTCAGGGAAGGTGCAAGCTATAGGGGTAAGTCACTGTAGCATTCACACATGGTACATGGTAACTGGATTTGGATCAAATAACATTAATGGTTATAGTTTTGTAGAAGATAATTGTTGGCTTTATTTTCCTAGCTTGGTGTAAATAGCCTGGAGAGGAAACGTACCGAACAGAGCGGTGAAGTAAGACTTCAGTGGGCTAATATGTCTGACACAACCAAAAACATCTGCTACTTTTCATTGAAGCTTCTTTAATGGCTGTAATGACGGCTAGTAGAATTACTTTTCGAATAGCTTGTCAACACAAATAGCACATGAACATTGAACAAGCACACTAAGCACACAAACATTCATTCTCTAAACACACTTCCTCTGATGCTCACTGCGTAAAATGACCAGCATTGATTCTTCCTCCCTGCTAAAGTGCTGGAAGCATTCTGGTGGCCTTCGTATAAATTTAGTTCCCCAATGAAATGAGGTCTGTATCTGGCTTCAGAGTCTGCCGTTTTCTGTCTGTCTGCACACACTGACACACACACACACACAAACGTGTACACATACAACTGTCTCTCTCTCCCCTGTCTCTCTCTTCTTTTCTCTTTTTCCAGTCCATTGAGCGCTAGATGATGTGTCCACCTTTCAGTCTAAATTATAGTCGCTCCTGTGTCATTCTTTTGTGTGTGTGTGTGTGTGTGTGTGTATGTGTGTGTTCAGGACACCTATACTGAGAGTGACAGTTGTCAGCAGTGTGGGCCAGCTAGCAAAAGACTTTAAATGTTTTTTGTGTTATGATGTTGATGTGGAAAAGCCAACTTACTGTTCTACGTATTAAATCTTATTGTTATTCTATGCCAAAAATATAAACATTTTTCCTCCTACAGCTCTCAAAACCTCTGAATGTATAGTTTTACACTATTTTTTCTCCTAGGAAATGAATAATGTCATAGCAGATGGCGCTCATTGATCGGCACGGACAAGTGTTGTGTTCCTAATTACCGCCCATTACTGAAATATGACACTATGTAATGTGTCAGTCACATTTTGGTCAAAATCTTAACTATAAATTTCGCTCCTGGTAAAGTTCAATATCATATACTCAAAATTATAGCCTTCATTATACAAATAATGTATAAAAATGTACAATTACTCTTAATTGGTTATAAAGCAAGAAAATATGACCAAGATGTTAGATTTTGTAATGTGTTGTAATATCCACCCCGTAGAGCACTGTAGTCATTAATATGGTACTACAACTTGCTAAAAAAGCTAATTAAGTCACTATCACTGTATTAGTCATAAAAATATGCAACTAGATTTTTTCTGATGGAGCTAAATTTGATAGCTAGTCATGTAGTTTTTGCTTGCTTAGCCTTTTTACAACAACATCCTCCAATACCTGCATTAGTTAAGAATAACAGGTTACGATAATCATGACCCTTTATTTCTCTGTTTGCCTTCATTAGTTATAGCTGCTTGCCACAAACACCTCCAGATAATATAAATGAATAATCTAAGTAAATATAAACACAATAAATTTGACATTATTGGATCTTGAGGGCTGCATGTTGATGATGGAAGTTCTCAAAGGAAAAGTATATTGTTGTATTTTGCTGTCTGCCCAGTTTTAATTAATTAATTATATATTTTTTAATTAAGCATTAATAAACTGAATACTTATTCGGAGAGGAGCTGAACATAAGCATCTCAAGTAGGATTTCGGACAGGATTAGTTTTACATAGGGTCCAATGTAATTATTACCAGTGTTTCTCAGTGATTTTAGTCCCATCCAAATGCAACATGATGGTCATTTTTACCAACAGTGTTTTCTAGTTGGAGGTCACGTATTATGCACATTTTTTTCTGGAGGTAAAGGCAGTGTGTAAATCAAGTCACTCTTATCTCAGGCATTTGATTTCTTATCCTGTGCAAATGTCCGTAAATCTTACATACGTTCTTTAGTAAACCTAGATTATTCCATCTCCCCATGAGCACCTCTCCAGAACCAATCCAGTCTGAATAGGGCTGTAGTCGACTGTAATCCATTACCGAATTAGTTGGTAGATAATTAAGTAGTAGATTAGTTGGTGACACCATCACGCATGTTTCTGTGATTGTAGAATTTAGTTACAAAGTATAGATAGACAGTAGAATGCACAAAGCACGGAACGCACTGTTGAGAATTTTGCATTTAGATTGTTTTTATGCACATGATTAAGAAAAATTGATATTGGAGTTGTATTAATGTTTTTAACAATAAAGCAGCAAAGTTCATTAAAACAGTGAGTTTTTGAACATGCTGTTCATCTTTATTGTTTTCATTGTTTGTTAGCAAATGAATAAAACAGCTAATTTAAAAACCAATGCAAAACTACCAAAACAGACACAGGGAACATTTTATTACAGCTTTTCTTCTAGTCAGATCACTATGTAGCGAATAGGTAATGAACGAAAGTAAGGCATTCTGAACACAGCTACTTCTTACTAGCAACTATCTGAAACACCATAGCAGCCTCCCTTACAACAATAAGAGAAAGCATAGCAACCACCTAACAACACTCTAGCAATCACCGCCAGTGGCATAGAAATCTGCACCATTACCACAGCCTTCTGGAATAATCACCATAGACCATATCAACAACCTAGCAATTTATTTCCAGGGTGCACCGATCATTAATTTTTACAGCTAGTTCCACTTTCTTTATAGCCAAGCTGGTCTACTGCCAATTATTTAGGGCCAGTTATTATTATTCAGATAAATATATTACGCTTTAGTATGTATTCCTACAAACACTAAGTAGACGTTATTCATTTTTCAGAACATGTCTCTCAGTGGATGCAAGTTTAGATGCAAGTCCACTTTCATAAGAAAATGGAAAGTTAAAGGAAAATGGGATTTAAAATAGGATTTAAACTTTAAGAGAAAGAGAGGGGAGGAAAATCAAGCTCCACTATTGTTTCAGATCTAAAAACATCCACCAGTGCCTCACTCCATCCTGCCACAGTGGGGAATTCAGACTTAGGGGTCTTGATGGATGTGTAGCTGTCAAGAGTCTTTCACTGAGAAAAGGAAGCAGATAAAAAATAGGAATTTGCTAGTGTTCTCAGAACAGCGTACTGGCCACCCCAGAGTCCAGACTTCCTAAATTTGTATAAGATTACTTAGAAGTGAGTTGCATTTTCTGCTTCACAATCCAAGACTGAACTGGAGGTCTGCAGAAATGAATGGAAGCTGTAATAAATAATAATAATTAAATAAAGGTTGTTATTCCTGGATCTTTTTTCTAAAAGAGTGTGACAGAGGCTCAGTACAGATGTACAGTATGAGTTAAATATTATGTGATATGTTCTAGTAGACCCCAAAAATACAATTCTGAACACTGCCAATGAGCATTATACATCCTCTTTAAAAGTACCTTTAAAGTGTGAAGTGAACGTGTGACTTTTTCTTATTTTATGAGTATCAAACTTCCATTCATCTTTCTACACTGTCATCCACACTTACTGTTATCAGTACTCTAATTAAACAAGTCAATAACAAGCGTATTTATTAACATGTGAATTGCATTATGCACATGTGGGCGTGCTCGCTCTGAACACTGTAAACACAGTAGCACACGGAAAACTCCAGTTTCACAATCTGATTCTGATTTTGGTGTGAGCATCCATGGCGTGCACTGAAACTTCTCCTCTGGGTGCAGAGTTGAAGAAGACGAACACGCAGACACTCGTACTTTTATCACGACAGAGATAAATAAAATATGCACGACTCATTATCTGTCTAAACCATTAGGGCTGATGTGCCTTCCCAGCATTTATCACAGATACAATACAGCAGTGTTTCTTTACTGCTAGCCTGTATCAGTGAGAACGTGAGTAATTGAATATCGTCAGAAAGAAACTCATTACCAAACCTCATTTCAGTTCCTCGGTGTCGGGGAGATAAATTAAGAGAGCGGTCTGAGGAATTGCGCTTTTTTATTTTGTTCTTTTTTTCTTGAGCGTTGTTTTGGAGTGTCACTTCCTCGCGGCTCTTCTGGAGGCTGTTCCACCAGCTGAGCTTATTTTAACACTCGTTACAGCTCTGCCAATATTTAAGTAGCAGGAAATGAGAATAAATAAAAGAGAACTATCTATCTCTCTCTCTGTCTATCTCTCTTTCTCTGTTTCTCTCTCTCTCTGTCTATCTCATTCTATTTTTGTCTCTCTATTCTTTGACTTTTAGTGTATCTCTTTTTTCTCTTTTGCCCTGCCCATCTCTTTTATTCTTATCTGTCTCTTTCTGTCTCTCACTTTCATTCTTCCCTCTCATCTCATTTTCTTTTTCTATCTCTATCTATTTTTCTCTTTACTGTACTTATTTCTCTCCAAACTTTCTCTCTCCCCCAACTCTCTTTCCTTTACTACTATCTTGCTGTCCCTATTCTCCCCTCTCTCTAGCTCTGTAACATTTTCATTTTCTCTCTCTCTCTCTCTCTCTCTCTCTCCCTCTCCCTCTCCCTCTCCCTCTCCTCCTTTTTTCTTTTTTCTCTTCCTCTTTATTTCTCTACTCTCACTCTCTTCTTTCTCTCTCTGTTCCAGTCCTGCTTTCCAGAATACTGATGGTGGCATAAAGCCACACATTAGCAGTCCATACACCGGGGGTCTACAGATCAAAGATGTGGTGCCTCAGACACCAACAAGACACAAACACACACACAGGCGCACGCACACACTCTGCCCACCCTCTTTACTCTCTCTGCACCGAATTCTTGTTGTGATTTCTTATTTATTTATTTAGTTGTTTGTTTGCTGATTTGTCAGGCTGTGCGCAGTGAAGACCTGTGCTTGCAACCAGCAGCTTCGGCAAATATGCACCCTTGGTGGATGTGCAAGCCTTATTGTTTACAAATACTTTTGCCTCGTAGTTAACCATTTTCCTCTATTTTGCTAGATAAATGGTCAGATACACACATGAACAAAGCTGAACTTTTAAACATGTTGGTTGATGTGATTTTCTAATTAACACAGCATTTTTTGTACCTAGAATGGAGGAAATTGTCCTCTTATCATGCCTGTATAAAAAACAGCCTTTAACACCATGCACATCTTAGTGATGCTGCTGATGCTTCTGGACACATCATCACTGATGTTTCTGGGACAATATAAGATGTACCTACAGAATGAAAGGATTTTGTTCCCATTATATTAACTGCTCGCTGTTATTCGCTGTACAAGCCCGCAGGGGAATGAGAGCGTGTGTTGTCTTTGTATACAGTACTGTCAGGAGAGGCTCATACTGCTAATTCCATATCAGAAAAACTCTCAAAGTGCTGTCTCATGGTTATTATGCTTTCTCTCGTCTTTTCCTGTCTCTCTTCCATTATCTTCTGTTTTCACCGCTCAGTCTTTTCTCAGAGCGTCTCTCTCTGAAACACCATGATTGGTTTAAAGGGTTGTCTGTTGTACCACAAGCTGCTTTTCAGAAAACTAACCAGAATGGGATTCTCTTTTTACCTCTGTGTAATAAAAGTACTCTCACAGTGAAGCTAATAATACTGTAGAATGTCTGCCATACAAAAGCACAATGTGTGCAGTCTGAACTATACACAGTGGTATAAACTGTTTAATTCATAGTAAGCGAGTGCGCACAGAGGGAGGGTTATTTTTTCACTGTAAGGAAGGATAGGTCCACTGTGTGTTTAACGGTTGTCAAAACATAAATGTGTTACAAATAGCTGTTGCTTCCTTCCACAGCTGAGGGCTCATGCAGTGGACATCAATGGAAATCAAATGGAGCCTCCCATCGATCTGTATATCTACGTTATTGACATGAATGACAACAGGCCCGAGTTCAAAAACCAGGTCTACAATGGATCGGTTCCTGAAGGCTCCAAACCAGGTACGCATCAGGCATGATGATGATGATGATAATGATGATAATGATATTAGTAGGGTTACAGTTACCGCAAAATATTTTTCTTTATTTCATACATAGAAATAGGTTTGTGTTATTTGAAGACAACAAGTGAAGCAATAAAACTGTGAGCTTCCTGTTGTTCAGGCTACACTGTTTTTAACTGAGCATTTGGCTTTAAATTGCGCATTTAAAAGTTGCTTCCTGTGGCCCAATATGGCCAACAAAGCTTTGTAATAACATATCCATAAAGAAAATCGCAATGCTAGTGATATCAGTAACCATGTTTATTTTTCCAGCTGTGAATGGGTTTATTTAATTTGATTAAGGTTGTTAAGATAAAAGCATTAAGCTTGTTTTTAAAAGATCATGTGATTTAACCTCAATTTATCTCGTAGGAAAGTTTCATGCGTGTTGAAAACAGAAAACAAACTTAAATATGGAATATTAAAGTAATTAGCCCCTCCATAGCTTGTTTTTATTAGCAACTGTAACTGCATCAAACATTTCCTGCAATCTGATAGCAGCCTTACACAATGAGTGCATTTACATACAGTTAACAGCCCAGATATCAGCAGTCATCTGATTAATTAAGTGGTCATGTAAACTACATACTCCAATTTCACCATGAAGGCCTAGAAGTCTGCTAACAAGAGACTGGAATTTGGCTGTATAATCGGCTTTCTCGGTGAAAGGTCATGGTCACTGTGTTTAAGTGTTAAAACACTGCGACGATGAGATGGTAATAAAACATTTTGGAGTAATACTAAAACCTACATGCTTGAGAAAACGAAATTAAGGATGTCAATTTTCTTCGTCTTCTGAATGACACGCATCCATATTTTCAGGTGAAGTCCCTTTATATTCTTATGCGGTTTGCAAAGCTGAAATCCAATTACCGCCTAACCCCTGTGGACCTGGAGTTTTGCCATTATCTCATTACTCAAGAGCATGTAAATGTGTTAATTAAATGCTGAGAGAGACCGATATTCTGCAGCTATTCTGGTCATTATGTACATGTAAACATAAATACTCATTGTTGTGTAGAATTTCAAGCCCACTCTTTAGAAACTTCTGGGGTCGACAAATGCACCCACACATCAAATTTGATGTTTCCCAGTGTTTCTTTATATGTTTCTCTGCCTTTGAGAAAATACAGCGCAGGTATATAGTTCAAACATTTCCTGGGCTCATCCTTATGTTACTCCAGAGAACATAACTGAGCCCATGCGGTCTTCTGCCTCTCACTGTGTGTAATTTGTGGAAATCGCAAAGAACTTGCTCACACTCTACAGCACGTTCTTTTTGTTTGTTTGTTTGTTTTTTGGACTTTGGATGTGCAAGGGTATGGAAAGAGCTTGTACCTGCTTAATTTGCCAATAGGCATTTTGATATCGTTGCTGTCCAAAGCCAGAATCACAGCTTTACAAGAAAGGGCCAAAAACTAACTCACCTAACTGCACAGGCATTAATGTCTAAACCGCTGACAACAAAAGTAAGTACTCCTCTAAGTGAAAATGACCAAATTGTGCCCAATTAGCCTCCCCAGTGTTAGTGTCACAAAGTCTCAGGTGTGAATGGGGGGAGGTGTGTTAGATTTGGTGTTATCACTCTCACACTCTCTAATACTGATCACTGGAAGTTCAACAGGGCAAAGAACTCTCTGAGGATCTGAAAAAAGAAGTGTTGCTCTACATAAAGATGGCCGTAAGAACGGGCTATAAAGTAGATTACCAGCAGCCTGAAACTGAGCTGCAGCACGGTGGTCAAGACCATACAGCAGTTTAACAGGACAGGTTCCACTCAGAACAGGACAAGCAGACTAAGGACATGGAATACTGGAACCGTGTCCTGTGGTCTGATGAGACCAATATAAACTTGGTTCAGATGGTGTCAAACGTGTGTGGCAGCAACCAGGTGAGGAGTACAAAGACAAGTGCATCTTGCCTACAATCTGCCGGCTGTGGGGAGCTAGAGTTCTTAGGCCAACATGTGTTGTGAAAGTACAGCATGAGCACTCCCTACATTATATCGACCCCAAACAAGCCTCCAAGACAACCACTGCCTTGCTAAAGAGACTGAGGAAATGGTGCTGGACTGGCCAAGCATGTCTTCAGACCTAAACCCTATTGAGCATCTGTGGGTTTTCCTCAAACAGAAGGTGGAGGAGGGCAAGGTCTCTAACATCCACCAGCTCTGTAAAGTCATCATGGAGGAGTGGAATGAGCTGTACACTGACTCCTTTACATTGTATCAAAGTGTATTATCTTCAGTGTCCCATTAAAAGATATAATAAAATATAAATATATATAAATATAAATAAAAAATGTGAGGGGTGTACTCACTTTTGTGAGATACTGTAAGTTAATGGAACCAACCCTAATGGGACAGTGACAAAGTAAAACTGGCATTATATAAACGAGCCCTTATAAACTGACTCTCTCCCCAGTGTGAGAAGGGAGGACATGTGGCCTTCACACCACACGGGGTGCGAGCCAGAGAGCGACTGAGGGCAGCAGTACCAATAGAAAGGGGCTAAGTAAGCCTGCAGTCTAAGTTACACTTTTAGTTTGTTGATACTTTGTGTAAATAAAGCTCTCTGGTTCACTCGTGCTGGTGTCTGTGTGTGTGTCCTTGTGACTGGTCGAGGTTTTCCCAGTCAGTGTGCTTGGCCCCTTCCCTGGCCGAACCACAGGACTGATAATTTTTTTGCATTAATTGTGATGATATAATGGGGGAAAGGGGGCACTGTAATTTTACAACATAGGAAATGCTTTATGTTGTACTTATATTAGGCAGTGCTAGTGTGCATGTAAAAGAGACCGTGAACGGACTAGTCTATAAAAACTCATGATGACGATGATGATGTCTCTGGTGATGACAGTAACAAGATTAGATAATAGTAATACTGATAATGATGTCAGTGTATGAGAACAAGTCCATTAATTTCCCTCTATCCTTTTTACCCTCTCTATAGTAAAGCCAAATAGCTCCACCGCAGTGCCTTGAGCTCTACTCCCTGTACTGTCAACCCTGCTCAGTATGATCAAAGTTCAGTGTAGTTTTTTTTTCTCCTTTACTCCTTTTTCCACATGCTGTGTGGTTCCACGGTCACAGCGGAGCGGCTATCAGGCAAGGACAGCCGAGCGCTCATCAGCTGTCCGCTCTAAACCGAGCATTGTGTTAGGTCACGCCTCAGAGAAAACAGCCCTCAAAAGCAGCGCTCAGTCTTTACAGTTTGGAGTGTTTTCTCACAGAAAACTTTGTCCTCCTGGGGATTCATAAACAACAAAAGAGAGAGGGAGAAAGAAAGAAAGAGAGGTTTTGTTTCTCTTCAGTAGAGCGTGGGTCTGCAGCACGCTGACCAACCGCTGCTAATTAGCCTAGAAAAGCACACACACTGCAGCCAGTCTTTTTTTTTCTCCTCCCAGCACCCTTCCTTGTTATTTATTTATTTATTTATTGTTTGTTTGTTTTAAATCAAAAACATGAATTCATACTGACAAGTGTTAACTGAAGTCGACTTGGAGCTCTTCCCTGAGATAAAAGTCACCAGGGAGTTGGAAATGACAGCGTGGTCTGTGTTCTCTTGATGTTCAGCGATTATGAAGTTTTAATCAAACCGCTCGCTCTCTGTTATATATATTTCTTGACACGAGTCACAAAAGAGTGTTATTATCTGTTAAAGGCATTGAAAAAGAGGCTTACACCCAACAGACAAACCAAATCAAAGTCTCTCCGAAGGTGTTGTGGCAGATTTCCCACCTGCCGGTGCAGTACAGGCAACAGTCAAAGAGGAGCATGCTGGGCCTAAGCCTTATCACTCTCACCACATGTATCTCCACTTATCATTGCAATCCATCAGTGGAATTCAGCTCTAAATGCCATGTTTTGTGGTGTTTTTCTTTTTTATCTAGAGAGGCCCCATTGGGAGGCACACGCAGCCACATTAATTGAATCTCGTCTCTCGTTCCTCTCGCATGCAAGCGATCGTTCAACTACTGTATATTTAGTAGCTGTTAATCCAATTTAAGTTCAGTCCACTTCTGACGATGAATTAGATTTGGCACAAATTAAACTGGAGTTTTTGTGAATCAGTCACTTTTATCTGTCTGTATGGAAGACTGGATCTCAGATACTCTTTTAGCTACCATTTCTTTTGTACTGTGTGTATCACCATACATTTTCTGGCTTTTTTGTGCATTTTGTGGCACACTGGTAAAACCAACACCACTGGAAGAAGGCATTACATGTATTACAGATTTTGCCACAAGCAATTTTACTGCTGCTTGTCAAACCACACCATGTGTTATCTGATGCACACATCACTCATAGGTGCTGGTTATGATTATTAGTATCCCCTCCTGTACAGCTATTGTGTTTAAGTGCCAGAATCTGTCCCGGTACAGATAAGATAATGGTTTTGGTGAAACACTAGACGCTTGTGTTTTCATAGATGATGAATCTTATATTCAGAGGGGAAATGCTAGTTTCCTGATTATTACTACAGTTTTAATGTATTCATAGTATGTGCATAATGTGACAAATATACACCGATATGTTTTGTTTGGCCAATTTATTGTGTACTTTAAATGTATTACATTTAAAACACTGCATTAGGGCCCTTAATAAAAGTAAACACTAAATTGACTTAGCTTGTAACTCAGTTTTAGCAGACTGAATTCTCCACAAGGGGCTGTTAGCACTAATATAGCTTTTGGTACATCCCAAAAGCATTGTTGAATACCGGCTGTAACCCAGAAACAGTTCCCAGCACAGCCACAACTAAAGCAGATGTGATACTGTTGTTTTTTTAGCAGTCTCAGCGCTGGATCTACAGGGAGGCGAACGCATGCATTACACCCACAGTTTTTAAATTTAAATAAATAATATTTAATTAAATTAAATAAATAAATTAGTACAGCAGAAAATGGTACACATGCTTCTGAAGAGGCTGAGACGTTGTGGTATTTCTGTGATTAGAGTTTATTGCTGAAGTTACCATTGTGGATGCGTGACATTAGGAGCAGTCACTGGTATAATTAACAAGTGATATCTATTTTTGAAAACACCCAATTTCTGACTAACCGTGATGCTCAAAACATGTGTCACCATATGACACTGAACGTAAGCCCTTGAGCCACAGCACTTTGTAGAACTAACAGCATCCACCTCACGTCTACCCTTCAGCTGCCTGAGCTGACCTTGTTGATAAAGAGCCTGCACAGGTGTGTGAAGATAAGTTCCTGACATTTTTGATTAATACGTTATTTTAAATGCTTATAGCTAAACTGAACCTGGTATTTCCTTATTACAGTAATAAAAATATGCTTAGATCACTCCTGCAAGTATGAGTTAGTATGGGCTGGTTGCAAGTTTTGTGCACCCTCAGCGGTGATGTTCTGGACCTGGGCCTGCTCAAGTTGTATAATGTTAACATGGCTTTGATAGCATGTCATCTGCTGTAACGTATAGCAGAAATACACTAAACCCACATACTATGTGTCTGTGTGTTTATACACCAGGTGAGTAGTTTAAACACATTTGAAATGTTGGGATTGAGGATCTAAGTAATGAGACCTTGAAACGGTTACACTAGAGAAATCTAATCCATTTAATAAAGTCTGAGGATGTTGCTGTTTCAGGTTAAGGTCCATTAAAGGCATCTCTTTATGGATGTAGCTGGAGCCTAAAAGTTGTATTGCTACTAGCGTTCCTGTTCCACCAGTTTTATTAGGGCCCTTAATAAAAGTAAACACTAAATTGACTTAGCTTGTAACTCAGTTTTAGCAGACTGAATTCTCCACAAGGGGCTGTTAGCACTAATATAGCTTTTGGTACATCCCAAAAGCATTGTTGAATACCGGCTGTATTATAGAAGGCACAGTATTCCACAACTTCGTATTCCATGTTAATTTATATTATAGAAAGCCCTTTCGATTTCTATTATCATGAAAATAGCTGGTGGAGAAGCCTAGAATGTAAATGAGAAAGTGGTAAAAACCTTTAACATCATATTTTACACTCATAAATGTTAAACAGTGACTTACCACATAAATCTCAATATTCTTAATGCTGAGTCTTTAGTCTAATGTTTAGAACATTAGCTTAAAAAAACTGTATAATTGAGTAACTGTCCTGGTTTAAGTCAAGGGTGCCCAATCCTGGTCTTGGAGATCTGTCAACCTGCAGAGTTTAGCTCTTACCCCAAGCCAACACACCCAACCCAGCATGAAAGCCTTTAGGGGCATCTTCATAGCTGGGACAGACTTGATGGACCTCAAGGTGGTAGATCTCCGTAACCAGGATAGGCCGCTCCTTTTTAGGTACGTTTTTATTAACACTTAAAATGAAATGCAGGGAAACAACGTATGAAAAACATTGAACCGAAAGCTGCATTTAGATTGGCATAGTTAAATAAGAGTTTAGAGCACAGAACTGACGTAAACCTCACTGTTGTCTTCTCTTGCAAATACAAAGCCTACGAACCAACTGCGAAATCCTAGATTGTTACATAACAGTAGACAGTGAAACAAGAATAACCATAACAGTGGGCTACATGGAAAAAAATAACATGTAGGTTATGAATGCTGTGAAGGTGATGTCACCTTTCCAATGAATCACATTGTGAATGGCAAAATTTGCCAAACAAGCTGGCAAATACTGTATGTAAACTTCAGCACCCAAATTTGTAACAAGATCCTGATAAATTTCAGTTCAATGTTTTTAGTGTGGTATATTGAGACAATATTAAGCAGACTACCTCAATGTTTGACACTAAGGAGGAGCAGTTCTAACTCTATTAGGATCACAACCTAAATAATATAATATAGCTCATTACGTGGAAGTTCACTTTGTTGTCCTGACTGTAAACCAGCCAATCAGAGCAGAGCTTATCAAATTATTCATGGGCTCATGTTTTATACCAGAGCCAAACATTAGGGTTGTAAATGGGTGTGTAATCCTGCAACTGGGCCCAATTTCACCACATCCACATAGACATTTAATTTAAAAAGCTGAGTAAATGCATTCTATGACACTTTTAAGGGTATTGGTTCAAATATGACCAGTCAAAATGCGTATTGGTTGCTTTACAGATTTGATAATGTTCTGCAAATCATTACAACCTGTATGAATTTCCACAGTATCTACTGAAACCGGAATGCCATGGTCTACACATCAATGAAAAGTATTTTATTTGTAGCTTGTGACCAACAACCAACTGCAGGTGTTTGTTTCTTTGAGGTTTTTGGTTTTAGTGACAAAATGGCTTTTCTTCTTCTCCCACCAAATTTTATTAGCCACAGGCCCAGGGTGCCAATTAGCGGATATGTTATTCTACCTTTTATATATTTATGTTTGAGTAAAAATGTATATCTGTGTATATCCATATGAAAATACAAATAGTATAATATACAGAAATTATATAAGCAGTGCCCTTGTATGTTATGAGATTCCTAAACATTTTACTGGACCTCCATTCTTTCCGCTGTATCCTGTTTACTGACTCATGACTCAGACTCGTCGTCTGTTCTCACATTCTCCTAAATGGCCCTCGACGCAGGGATCCTCTTAGTGCCAGAGTTAAAAAGGCAGGCGGACTGCCTGTGACGAGAGTGGAGCCTCAGAAATTCCAGCTGAGTGCACTCACACACCCAATTTGTCCTCCGGCGAGTGGAGTGGGGGGAAAGTTTGCTAACAGTGTGAGCGGAGGTTTAAGCAATTTTTTTTCCCCCCAGGCCAGCAGGGCCATGGGGTTCATTAGGCCCTGACGTGTTCTCTCCGGAAAGAAAAACGTAAGGCTGATGATAGATGAGAGAGAGAAAGCGAGAGAGAGAGAGAATGGGAGAGAGACAAAGACATTTCAATTGGCTTAATGGACGCAGAGCAAGAGTTGGCCCCTGGCTCCTTTGCAAGAGGGCCGATTTGCTTTCTGATGGTCCTCAAAGGACCCACGCTGCTAGCAGAGAAATCCACACTGAAAGCTTTGTAGAGGTTGAGGGTAAGGGTTGGACACCACGTCCTCTGATGCTGAGCTCATGGCTGCAAGCTTTAAGGAGCGCTTAAGTGGTTTTGCAGCTCATCAAATTCAGCCATTTGACTGTAGAGTGCTGATATAGGTTATCGTTCCCAATGAGACCATATATATGTATGGAAATGAGGACTCTCAGTGAGAACCTTTACCTTACAGTTACTGTGGCAAAGTGATGATAGTAAAGAGCTCTTACTGCATGTTATGTGGTGAAGAAAGCTTATGGTTAAATGGTAGAAATAGCCACGAAGATAAGCAGTGTAGGAGTGGTGGTGAGGTTCACACAGGTTCCTCTCTAGCTAATGCCATCTCAAACACAACAGTAATTTAAATTGTGACTTAATGAAGAGCCTGCAATTGCAGTTCTAAATAAACTCTCATTTTGCGATAACAGAGTGTCTATCTATACAGATGTTAATGAACAGCAGTTTGTGAAAGTATTTTTGAGACCATGTGGTGAAATCATTTACAGGAGCGTCTCGGTTTTGCTTTCTGAGCTATGGAGGTTTATAGGTTGTCAGTTGTGGGTTTTCAGCCTTACTGAGATTTTTCCCAAATTGCCTGAATCTTTGAATAATGTTAGGAACTGTCGAGGAGGAAATACCTAAAGCCTTGGTCAATGCACATTGAGGGGTGTTGTTCTTAAATAGTTGGATGTTTGCTCATGCATTTTACATGCTATGTGGCAAGTTTCAACCCCTTTTTGTTCATCAGGAATGAGGCCTGTCCAGGGTGCTCCCTTCATATCCAGGCTGATTATATCACACATTTTAAACAGTTTTCATGTCATTTCACAGATTTCCTTCCTATCTTGGGGAAAGTCTGACCTTAGCTGTCACCAACGCAGTTAGGTTGTTTTTCATTTTTTGTCCTAAATGATGCTACCAAACCTGCATAACCTTAACGATGACCTGGATGCAATTGGGGTCGGCTGAGAGAAGTTCATGTACAAAAATCTGGGTGACTGCTAACATGATATGTTTATTAGGAATGTTAGTCTTGTAGTCCAGGGCTAAACATAAAGAATCTAATTTGGACGCCAGAAATGTCTTAGGTGATGAACTGTATCTAGGGTTGGTGGAAATTTGTGTGAATTAAATTTTTCACTATTTATCAGATATTGTTTAGTGTATGAGTAGTGGCGTTTCAATCATATGACAGGCTATGAAATCGCCCTTGTTAACTGTAATTTGCACAAATTCGACACTCTAAACTAGCCTAGGGTTATCTAGCTGGTAAAAACGGGTTGTGTCCATCCTTAGTTTGACTTTTTATGTTGAATGAATGAGTTTGTGTCCATTTCTAGCCTGGTTACACTGGTGGAAGTTAATGATTCCCCTACTACATGTCTGGCATAGAGAGAGAGAGCAAGAAAGAGAACGAGAAAGAGAAGGAGAGACGGAGCTGTCCAACCCACACGTCCGCAGTGAAAGGCAGAATGTTGAGCTCCGCTGATTTAAGTCGAAAAGCAATTACAGCTCCGAATTAGTTTTTGAATTAAAGAGCAATTGTAAAGGCTCAGAGGTTAACTGTTTCCTGTATGTTCATCTTTCTCACTTTTACCCACTAAGAGCAAATAATCCTGTTAAAGAATTCCACTCATTGAAAATTGAAGGTGACATTTGACATGCAATTCAGTGTTTTCTTTCTCTCTCTCTTTCTCTCTCTCTCTCTCTCTCTCTTTCGCTTTGTCTCACTCACTCTCTCTCTCTATCGCAAATTTGACAGGCAATCAGGCAATCCTCCACTCCCCCTTCTCTTTCCCCTTTTCTTTCCCTTTTGGTTATTCAAATATTGATATAGCCCTATCAGGAGAGGGTGTAATTGTTTTTCTTCTCACTTCTCATGTTTCTTCACGCTCTGTCTTCGCTCTCCCTCCCCCTTCTCCTCAGACTTGGTGACAGATCCCGCTCCTAAACTTAATGAAGTTTGAAATAGAACCCTCAGCCACAATTATCCCTTCATAGGTGTGTTGTCAAGGAAATGATGGCACTATCTTCTGGCAATTACAACAGAGCCAGTGCCTCCTGTGAAAGTATGGTTAGTCTTTTTAGCTCCAATCAGGATCTGCCAAAACAGTGTCGTAGCTAGCGAAGCGCTAACTCAATAACATCTCACAAAGAACAAAGATGTACATTATTTCCACATGAATAAAATTAATGTAACATTAATACAATTTTGCCCTTGAAAAAAAAAAAAAAAAAAAAAAACCCGGTTTTTTCGCAATTTTATACAAAATTGACCTCAAAGATGCTACCTGCTCTTACACCTTTGATAGCTCCGATTCCTCAAATTGTCACATTTGGCTCCGATTCTGTTCAGTTGTGCATTAATATACTTTACTCATGTGGAAATTATGTACACCAGTGAATTTAGTGCATGGCTTTTTTCAGTGTAAGTATTATTTCAAGCTTGGAGGATTTTGTAAGATTTCTTAGAAATTAAGTCATTACAAAATAAAGATGCCGATTGGTTGGTACTGTTCATACCAGTTGACTAATGCCAACTCTGTGAATTCACTACTGAATCTTCTTGTTTATTTTGGTTTCTTCGTTTTCCAACAACAAGGGAAAACATCATAAACCACTGTGCTATTGTTTGGAAAGTCTGCTGCTGTCTGCTGCCCTTGTCTTGTACGTGCCTACCACTTGCAGGTGTTTTTGTTTTTGCTTTTTTTCTGAGACGGCTACAGACTTCATCCCCTGTGCCTCAAAGGCCGCTGACACAGAACGACACAGAGGCTTACACATAGGAGCTACAGAATGACATTAACGAAGAGCGACACAGTGACATTTCACCCACGACCGAGGGAAAAAATAAGGTTTATCCCTCATTTTGCTCGCGCGGAGGGGCTGTAATTGCTCACTTTTGAGACCGTGGGTGACAAGCTTGTTGAAATCGATAATCATGTTTTTGGGGGTAAGGGCCAAGAAGTCTTCCACTCCTACTCCTCCGCACATGTACGCACAGTCATGCTCAAAGGGCCGTGTTTATGAGGGTGAAAACAACAGTATAGAGCATTGCATCATTAAGGCTGGTGGATATACAGCAGCTCATAGCTCTAACTTAAGAAACTGTATGAGAACGGCAGCACCTCTGGGCTTACTATGTTGTTAAAATGATTGGCTAGCTAGATGTTAGCTGGTTTCATTTGAGGTGGTTTTGAAAGTAATCCAGAGTAGCTGTTTGGTCCAACTCAATAAAGAATCTACAGTGAATAGAGAGGTGATCAGAGTTAGACAGACCAGCAGAATTAGGACGGAGAAGAGAGAGGTGTAACAGGCTGTGGGTTTAGTGGTGCTGTTCGTAGAACTCTGAGCCTAATTTAGCATATTTAAAAAAACACCATTTTCAACAAGAAGAGATTTAGCAAACCAATGAATCACAAATTATACAACATTGGTTTACACAACGCAGCAGCTTCACAATTGATAAAATTTTAAGTAATAAAGGCTCATTAAGTTGATTAGGATCTTTTATTTAACAGCCTAATAAACCATCGCCTGTTTTATTTTCTTGTGTATTGGCCTATTAAAGTCAGGGCTTTGTGATTATGTTGTTTAATATGGTTTAATAATGTGATTTTGTTCCACAAAGCTGAGATGCTGGCAACTGTGGCAGCTGTGTTTTAAAGGAGATGCAAGAGGCTGTACCTCAAAATGCAGTGGGTAGCTTGTGGCAGACTGGGACTCTGCTCCTTGCTTGGACAGAGAACAGAAGAGTTCTTTTGCAAGCTACAGAATGCTACCCTTGCCTGTCTCTGTAACTTTATTCAAATCAATTATAAGCTAAATTAACTGGAAGTTGCTCTGGATAGTCTGGAAAATGACAAAATCTCTTGAACTGTCAATCACTACACTGGCTATTGTTCGGTTTCAAGGAGTTGCTGCATTTCAGTCATGATAAAATGAGTTGACCATGCACATGTGCTGTTCTGTGTGTGTAATTAGTCATTTCACACAAAATGAATAAAGACCATAAAGAAGTGAGTCATTTAGTTGCTGATGTATTCAAAAGTATAAGCGTGCTTGCCTGTTCTACCTCTGCAGGTACATCAGTGATGCGTGTGACTGCATTCGATGCTGATGACAGCACCATGCCCAACGGCCTAGTGCACTACCGCATCCTGAACCAAAGTCCACACATCCCCATTCCCAACATGTTCACCATCAACGGAGCTACAGGGGAGATCAGCACTATCGCAGCGGGCCTGGACAGAGAGGTCAGTTTTAACATTACCCCCGGACCACACTATCAATCTGAAACTGAAGTGATTTTGCCAGTGGTGGCATATTCTGTGAGCTCTGTATGTAGGTACACTGTCTTTGAAAAATGCTTTTCGTACTCAGTTTTTAAATAATTAGTCGAAAGCTTGAAAACTTAAAAAACAACTTTAAGTTGTGTCCATAATGATGGACAGAGCTGTAGGTGATTCCATACGTATCAAGAAAGTTGAAACGGTTAGAATAAAATTAATATCCAAAATTACTTGTACAGCAGAAGCAGTGATTAAATTTTAAGAGAGATAATGGGATGGATAATAAAACTAATTGATATAGATGACAATATTGTGAATAGTTAGTTAGAGTATACTATTTAATAACATGAATTTAATAATTTAGTAATGAAAATATGTGATGAGCAGGCCATCAGAGGGCCTAGGAAAGTACACACAAGGACAAAGAGCAACCTGGATACACGTTGTGGGGGCTGACTAGTAAGTACCAAGGTTTAGAGTAACCACCAAAGTGAGTATGATGACCACCAACTAGCCCATGTTATTATAGCCAAATGCAACCCATAACATAATAAAACAGCAACAACATTGTCACTTACCTTTCAGTGTTAATATGACCACATACCACAGTGGACTAATTTACCAAGAAGCTTAGCTTTTACAGAACTAGCTATAGATCTCTAGCCTGAATAATGTGTTTCTGATACTTGTTTCACAGTATTCTACTTTGGTTGCTTTAGCATGTTCTAGTAAAACAACTTGTTAGGGAGGTAAGTAGCCAATAAGAGCATAAAGCTTGCTATACCATCAGCGGTAAACATGTGGTGATCTAGGGAGAGTTATGTTCTTGTCTTTTGTTTATTCAAGGTGGAAAATGTCCTGAAGATGCAATAACTCTGCGCCTTTGCCCATGACAACCTCACGTCTTGTAATGTTTTCATTGGCATCAGAGATTTCTTTTCTTTTCATTTTTTTTACCCAGAAATCTGGGTTAGTGGGAGGCCTCTCAGGCCCCCTGTAGCTATGCCCCAGATGTGTGTGCAACAAAAGCAGACTTGCCAGAAATAAAGTGGTACATCAGTCAGCAAACACAAGAATATCTCATTACTTGCTGCTTGGCTTCAGCCAAAATTCATGAGTAGTTTTTAAAAACCAAGACAATTTTGTGTTCATGTTGTGCAAAGATGGCGATTGCTTTTTACAAATAATAGATAAATAAATACAGTACATGTACCTTTTTGGCAAGCTGTCTGCCACCAGTCCCTTCTAGCAAGGGTCCTTTTCATTAATTCACATTTTTAATATTTGTCTTTGGGAACTGATGAGTAGTCATTCACAAACATTGTTGACTAGTCATCATTTACCAGAAATGAATAGTCATACAAACCTCTACTGTATAAATAAATACTATAAAGCCCTCGACTGCTCAACCAACACCCAGTAAATCAAACTTAAAGCTAGGAGCTTGTCTTATTATTCTTTGCCTTAAGTGCTACACTTGGGTTCAACCAGCTGTAGCCGCCAAGCATGAATCCTGCTTTATCAATGTTATGCCAACACACATTAGGGGTCATGGGAATGGACCCAACTACTACATCCCTCCAGCTCCTACCACCTTGCTGATTAGCATACTTCTTTAATCTCCCTTACTCACCCTATCTCTCTCTGTCTCACACACATACACAGATATGCAAAGTTTCCCTTAACCTCTTTTTGCTGTGCTAATGAGTGAGGTCAGGCAGGGGTCTGTGCAAGCCATGCCAGAGTACATCAGCAGACCTGCGGCAGAGTCTTCCAGCTTTTCCTTCATCTTTCTGTGCTTTTCTTCATCTTTCCGGACTGCTTCATCTCTCATTTTTCCTCTGCAGAGGCTACATCTATCTTCTGCTTCGTCTCGTCTGTTGTGCCTACACAGGTCAATAACTGCATATTGACAATAGCCGAAGGTTGTAATCCAGGTAGAAAATATTGATTTCATATCAGCAATAGAAAGGAGGTAGGGAAAGTGTTATTGTTTTGTGCTTTGGCTTATTTATTTAATGTAGACTATTGACTAAACCTATAATGGCTTTGTTAATTCTTTTTTAATCAGCAGAGCAAAAAGAAAGCGAATACGGCATTCGGTGCAGGTGAATGAGGCATCACAGAGCCATGTGCTTCAACAGTTACCCGAGACCTGTGTGATGGTGGCTATTAGTCTGCAGTATGTAGGCCTGTGTGATGGTGACTATTAGTCTGCAGTATGTAGACCTGTGTGATGGTGGCTATTAGTCTGCAGTATGTAGGCCTGTGTGATAGTGGCTATTAGTCTGCAGTATGTAGGCCTGTGTGACGGTGACTATTAGTCTGCAGTATGTAGGCCTGTGTTATGGTGACTATTAGTCTGCAGTATGTAGGCCTGTGTTATGGTGGCTATTAGTCTGCAGTATGTAGGCCTGTGTTATGGTGGCTATTAGTCTGCAGTATGTAGGCCTGTGTGATGGTGGCTATTAGTCTGCAGTATGTAGGCCTGTGTGATGGTGGCTATTAGTCTGCAGTATGTAGGCCTGTGTGATGGTGGCTATTAGTCTGCAGTATGTAGGCCTGTGTGATGGTGGCTATTAGTCTGCAGTATGTAGGCCTGTGTGATGGTGGCTATTAGTCTGCAGTATGTAGGCCTGTGTGATGGTGGCTATTAGTCTGCAGTATGTAGACCTGTGTGATGGTGGCTATTAGTCTGCAGTATGTAGGCCTGTGTTATGGTGGCTATTAGTCTGCAGTATGTAGGCCTGTGTTATGGTGGCTATTAGTCTGCAGTATGTAGGCCTGTGTGATGGTGGCTATTAGTCTGCAGTATGTAGGCCTGTGTGATGGTGGCTATTAGTCTGCAGTATGTAGGCCTGTGTGATGGTGGCTATTAGTCTGCAGTATGTAGGCCTGTGTGATGGTGGCTATTAGTCTGCAGTATGTAGGCCTGTGTGATGGTAGCTATTAGTCTGCAGTATGTAGGCCTGTGTGATGGTGGCTATTAGTCTGCAGTATGTAGACCTGTGTGATAGTGGCTATTAGTCTGCAGTATGTAGGCCTGTGTGATGGTGGCTATTAGTCTGCAGTATGTAGGCCTGTGTGATAGTGGCTATTAGTCTGCAGTATGTAGGCCTGTGTGATGGTGGCTATTAGTCTGCAGTATGTAGGCCTGTGTGATGGTGGCTATTAGTCTGCAGTATGTAGGCCTGTGTGATGGTGGCTATTAGTCTGCAGTATGTAGGCCTGTGTGATGGTGGCTATTAGTCTGCAGTATGTAGACCTGTGTGATGGTGGCTATTAGTCTGCAGTATGTAGGCCTGTGTGATGGTGGCTATTAGTCTGCAGTATGTAGACCTGTGTGATAGTGGCTATTAGTCTGCAGTATGTAGGCCTGTGTGATAGTGGCTATTAGTCTGCAGTATGTAGACCTGTGTGATAGTGGCTATTAGTCTGCAGTATGTAGACCTGTGTGATGGTGGCTATTAGTCTGCAGTATGTAGACCTGTGTGATAGTGGCTATTAGTCTGCAGTATGTAGGCCTGTGTGATGGTGGCTATTAGTCTGCAGTATGTAGGCCTGTGTGGCGGTGGCTATTAGTCTGCAGTATGTAGGCCTGTGTGGCGGTGGCTATTAGTCTGCAGTATGTAGACCTGTGTGACGGTGGCTATTAGTCTGCAGTATGTAGGCCTGTGTGATAGTGGCTATTAGTCTGCAGTATGTAGGCCTGTGTGATGGTGGCTATTAGTCTGCAGTATGTAGGCCTGTGTGATGGTAGCTATTAGTCTGCAGTATGTAGGCCTGGTGTGTATCTGCAAGTAGTAAAAAAAAAAGACCTGTGTGATGGTGCTAGTCTGCAGTATGTAGACCTGTGTGATGGTGGCCTATTAGTCTGCAGTATGTAGACCTGTGTGATGGTATGCTATTAGTCCTGCAGTATGTAGGCCTGTGTGATGGTAGCTATTAGTCTGCAGTATGTAGGCCTGTGTGATAGTGGCTATTAGTCTGCATATGTAGACCTGTGATGCTAGAGTCACTGCAGTATGTAGGCCTGTGTTTATGGTGGCTATTAGTCCTGCAGTAATGTAGGCCTGTGTGATGGTGGCTATTAGTCTGCAGTATGTAGGCCTGTGTTATGGTGGCTATTAGTCTGCAGTATGTAGGCCTGTGTGGATGGTGGCTATTATCTGCAGTATGTAGGCCTGTGTTGATGGTGGCTATTAGTCTGCAGTATGTAGGGCCTGTGTGATGGTGGCTAATTAGTTCTGCAGTAAATGTAGGCCTGTGTGCAGAACCTGTGTAATAGTGGCTATTAGTCTGGCAGTATGTAGGCCTGTGTGATGGTAGGCTATTAGTCTGCCGTCTGGACAGTATGTAGGTGCTATTAGTCTGCAGTATGTATACCTGTGGTGATGGTGGCTATTAGTCTGAGTAATGTAGACCTGTGTGATAGTGGCTATTAAGTCTGCAAGTATGTAGGCCTGTGGTGATGGGTGGCTATTTAGTCTGCAGTATGTTATTAGTGTGGCGGTGGCTATTAGTCTGCAGTATGTAGGGGTGTGTGTCGGTGGCTAATAGTCTGCAGTATGTAGACCTGTGTGACGGTGGCTGGTGGCATCTATGTAGGCCTGTCTGATAGTGGCTATTATTCTAGGGTAGGCTGTGTGATGTGGCTGTTGTCCCTGGTCGGTAGGCTTGATGGTAAGCTCTTAGTCAGCAGTATGTAGACCTGTGTGATGGTGGCTATTAAAAGCAGTATGGTAGGTCTGTGTGATGGTGGCTATTAGTCTGGGCAGGTAGACTGTGTTGATGGTGCTATTATCCGCAGTACAGACCTGTGCTGGGGCTATTAGTCTGCAGTATGTAGACCAGTGTGATACTATTAGTCTGCAGTTGTATGTCAAAGTGGCGGTGGCTTTAGTCTGCAGTATGTAGACCTGTGTGACGGTGGCTATTAGTCTGCAGTATGTAGGCCTGTGTGATGGTGGCTATTAGTCTGCAGTATGTTAGGCCCTGTGTGACGGTGATAATAGTCTGCAGTATGTAGACTGTGTGATGGTGGCTATTAGTCTGGCAGTATGTAGGCCTGTGTGATGGTGGCTATTCTAGTCTGCAGTATGTAGCCTGTAAAGTATGTGATGGTGGCTATTAGTCTGCAGTATGTAGGCCTGTGTGATGGTGGCTATGTCGTGCAGTGTAGGCTTAAGTGTGATGTGTTGTGCTCTATTGTGAGTCTGCAGTATGTAGATCTACGTGATGGTGGCTATTAGTCTGCAGTATGTAGGCCTGTGTGATGGTGGCTATAAGTCTGCAGTATATAGGTGTATGTGATGGTGGCTATAAGTCTGCAGTATGTAGATCTACGTGATGGTGATTATTGGTCTGCAGTATGCAGGTGTATGTGATGGTGGCTATTGGTCTGCAGTATGTAGGTCTTTGTGCTTTAGCAGGCTGGTGCTCTGTGCTCATGATGCAGGTGAGGTAACACCCATTAATCACTCTGCCTCCCACCTGTGCTCAGCAACACCCTCTGCCTGCCACCTGTGCTGTACTGCCAGAACTAGGGCACACCTGTGGGTTTACATACCTTCCATCAGAGTTAATAACAGACACACTCGCAGGTTGCAATGTGATTCATCCTCTTTATTTTCTTTGAAAAATAAATAACTAAACTAAAGTACCATAATTATAACCACACGTGGGCATATGGCAGAATGCTGGATTAGGGCTACTGCAAGGCAGTGTTGTCAAGTCATTTAAAGTCACAGAGCTGAATCTCTGTTTAGCTGCATAGCTGAGCTCCAAATGAAGACTGCTTAATATCTTACCTCTCATATAAGACCTAAATTGTCCGGTTTAGCAGGATATTCCAGATATGTTAAAGATATTTTTCTTTCTGCAAAGCAAGACTGTAAACACAGAGTAACTTTAAATCAAATTCTAACCTTAATGAAATGTCTCCTCTTCTAATTACCAACTCAAATGTGGCATCAATTGAAAGTGTGCTTGTGTCTATGGGCTAAATGAAATGAACGTATATCACATAACACTATGGTTTGTTATGAGGAGCAATTCAGGGCCTTTGACTTGTAGGTTTGACACTACCTAGACTATGAGTTACATTAACAGATAAGATCTATGACCAAAGGATTCTGAGGGATAAATGAGAGATCTTGTCATCTTCGGTCAGGTCAAGTTCTTTGTCATTGGCCATGGTCACACAGAGATTAAAAGTGGCTTAAAATCAGATTTTTTTCACCAAATCCAAATTTCCTTACAAGTGTGAACTATGTAACATCAGTCTCCACAGATCACACTCCTACACTGACCCACATGTACGAAAAAAAACAACAACTACTTTTGTGGACACAGAAATCAGATTTAAGCTGCTTTCGTGTGTGGTCCTAGATTGAATGTCTAGTTCATGGCCATGTGACTTTAATAAGAATGGTAATCTGTGTGGTTATTTGTACACAGACCATGCACCATTATTTACAAGCGTCTAGCTTGAATTAGGTGCTATGTAATAAGCTGTAAAACGTGTTTGCCCTTTGTTTTATGTGTTTTTTGTGTGTTTTATGTGTTAGCTCTTTGTTGTTCTTACCCATGAAAATGTAAACCGTCAAGTCAGAATTGAGCAAAACGTCTGAATTGAGTAATGAGGCTAGGCTGTGAACGTAACCCGACCGCCTAAATTGGATGCATGTAGCAGCTGGAAATTGATCAGTGGATGTGAGGGTTTCACCAAGTAAAGACAAGAATGCAGCTGGGGAGTCAAAATAGTGACTGACTCAACAAACAGAGGAAACTAATAACCATTTGTCTCACCAACAGCAACATGTGAACAATCGTGGTAGACAGATTGAAAGAATGTTGATGTAAATTTACACGATTTGCATGTTCTATCAGTTTCACATGAGCAAAGCAGAGTTGCTGTCTTTTAGTTTTGACAAGCATTATGTTGATGTAACATGACTTATGCATGTGCAAAGGACTGACACATTTTATCATGTGAATTCCAAGCCCTATTTTTTCAGTCTGTGTACTGTTACACACAGCAGTGCTGCATTTGCGCAGAATGCCTGCATTTGCTTAATGGGCTCGCAGACAGCGCAGAAGAGGCAGTCCTCCACTAGAGCAGCATTTAATCAAACGCTGTGGAAATGTCAGCGTCCTCACCGCAGGACGTAACGTCAGATGGAGCTACGGCAGGATGCTGAGGAGAGATGAACAGTTTATCACACGCTCACTCACACATACACACACATGCTCATCAGGAGGGCAGAGCTCTTTCATCAGTAGCAGTAGCCTAATTGGAATATTTATGCAGTAATTAGTGGGGTGAAGAAGCCTAGTGCAGTAGCATTGCGCTGCTGGGAATAGAGGTTCACTCTAGTGTCATAGTGAACTGATCAGAGCAGCATACCAATTAACCCTCTCCACCAGAGAGTGACTGACCTCTGCTCTCATCTCACACACACATGCACCATACACATACAAATACACAAAGACGCACATACACCATGTACTTCTGGAATACAACCAGGAGCTTCCCTTTTTATTTCTCTCCAGCAACATGTTTCAGTGTGTTCAGTAGACATGTGTTTGATTCCAAACTGACCAGATGTAGATTACAGGTTGTGTGACATGATGATGATATAACTGGCACTTATAATACTTAATGAGTTAATTTATTATGTTGGAGTCTGTTTTTCTATTTAGCATTCAGAAGCTTTAACCTGTTTCAGGCCACAAATATTGTAGATGCCTTTAAATAGAGCAGTTATTGTTTATACTATCGTTTTACATGTTGCAACAGTTTACATGTTACTCTAACTGAAAATAAATCAACACATGCTCCACAAGGAACAAACCCAGGTATAAACCCAGCATGTTTCTGCAAATGCTTAACAGACTAGGAAAAATAAAACATTTTATTTGTGTTAAAATCAGTAAATGAACAGTAAATGTGCATTAAATGGTGCTGAAGTGTCAGTGAAATGTCCTTTAATCAGGAGTCCCCAACTGGTTGCATATACCTGCATATAGAAAATGTTTATAATAGATAAATTCATGCTAGACATGTACATCACCTCATCAGTGTGACAAAATCCCACCACGTTCTGTATTTTCCAGTTATCCCTCTATTAACCTTTGTGGATACTTGAATATTAAAAGAAAGCACATTTCTATTTTAGAACTTGTAAAATGCTGTTAAGGCCAATCAAAGTTATGAGAAATGTTTTTGATTGAAATGTATTATACACGTGTACACTATACATCAGCCAGTGTATTAGAAACACCTACTATACTGGTGCGCTTTGAAAGTTCACAGTTACTGATTGTAGCCCATCTGTTGCTGCACTCTTTATTAACCCCTTTCTTTCTCACCATCAGTGGACAAAAAACACAGCAGACCCGTTCTTGGGATGTTGCAAAGCATGTCCACAGTGGGTGTGGTAAAACAAATCAATGCTGTCTGTGAACTATTGAGTTTCTAACACTCTATAAAAGTAGAGTGATGTGTGAGAAACTAAATCAAAATATCTGCTTCTTTGACCTGGTTACATTTGATTCTTAAATGCAACAGCTGCAAGATTGTTATTAACAGACAATTGTGAATTCATTAATCAAAATAACCCTTTTTGCATTGGTCTTCAAATACTGTATATAGTAGATGTTAAAACTTTAGGGCTAATTCTTCACCCATCAAGCGTTGCTCTGACCACATGCCAGTGTCATTGGTGCCCGATTTTCTGCTGCTGGTCAGCCATCTCTACGCAGGTCTGTTCACCTTTATCTCCAACCCCAATTAAACTTGCCTAATCCAGCTAATCAGAGTCTTCAAGACCATCTGGCCACTAGAGCCAGGTGTGCTCAATTAGGAATGGAGGAGGGTAGCTGCCCAGCAGCAGGATTACAGATGTTAGCACTGGTATTAATTCTTCACAAGTATTTCTCTGATCTGAAGATGTCAGCACTGGCTTTCCTTCTCCAGAAGGATTTCGTAATCTTGGAGACCAGCACTTGCTTTTTTTCTCCAGGAGCATTTATCAGGTCTAGGAATACCAGCATATGCTTTTCTTCTTGAGGAACAGTTCTGTGATCTAAGAATACCAGCATATGCTTTTCTTCATGAGGAACAGTTCTGTGATCTAAGAATACCAGCATATGCTTTTTTTCATGAGGAACAGTTCTGTGATCTAAGAATACCAGCTCATGCTTTTCTTCTTGAGGAACAGTTCTGTGATCTAAGAATACCAGCTCATGCTTTTCTTCTTGAGGAACAGTTCTGTGATCTAAGAATACCAGCTCATGCTTTTCTTCTTGAGGAACAGTTCTGTGATCTAAGAATACCAGCTCATGCTTTTCTTCTTGAGGAACAGTTCTGTGATCTATGAATACCAGCTCATGCTTTTCTTCTTGAGTACCAGTTCTGTGGTCTAGGAATACCAGCGCATGCTTTTCTTCTTGAGGAACAGTTCTGTGGTCTAGGAATACCAGCACATTATTTTTTTTTTGAGAAACAGTTCGGTGGTCTAAGAATACCAGCACATGATTTTCTTCCTGAGGAACAGTTCGGTGGTCTAAGAATTCCAGCACATGATTTTTTTCTTGAGGAACAGTTCGGTGGTCTATAAATACCAGCACATGATTTTCTTCCTGAGGAACAGTTCGGTGGTCTAAGAATACCAGCACATGATTTTCTTCCTGAGGAACAGTTCTGTGGTCTAAAAATACCAGCACATGATTTTCTTCCTGAGGAACAGTTCGGTGGTCTATAAATACCAGCACATGATTTTCTTCCTGAGGAACAGTTCGGTGGTCTAAGAATACCAGCACATGATTTTCTTCCTGAGGAACAGTTCTGTGGTCTAAAAATACCAGCACATGATTTTCTTCCTGAGGAACAGTTCGGTGGTCTAAGAATACCAGCACATGATTTTCTTCCTGAGGAACAGTTCTGTGGTCTAAAAATACCAGCACATGATTTTCTTCCTGAGGAACAGTTCTGTGGTCTAGGAATACCAGCACATGCTTTTCTTTTGAGGGTTTTTTCCCTTGGTTTATGGACCAGCATTGGTTTTCTTTCCTACCTAATCTAAGATGCCAATATTTTCTTTTTTTTTCCTCAGGTCTAAGAACACCAACGTTTCTTCTCCAGAAGCATTTCTCTGGTCTGAGATACCAGCACTGGTCTTTCGTCTCCAAATTGACATTAACACCAGCAGCTTCACGACTAGCAGGCTGAATAGAGTGATGGACGTGAAGCTGCAGAATTATGATCAACATGAGTCATCCCAGCATAAGGCTGTTATTACGGGTTGTGAATAATTGCTCTGAATGGGCATATGTTATGAGCCAGCTTGCTCTTTTATCGAGCTCTTAGAGGAAGATAAAGCGGCGTGCTCTCGCTGGGCTCCTAATGAGCCTCTGGCAATATTCCGTCTGCATTGTTTTGCTCCCTCCTCCAGAGTGCACGTCTGTTAGGGGCCCTAACAGTGGCTCTCTGAGCAGTGGGAGTCTGCACAGGCCAGATTGTCCAGGCTGTTGCTTTTCTTCACCTGTACCTGCCCAAGGCTGTGTGTGTGTGCGTGTGCGTGTGCATGTGTGCGTGTGTGTGTGGGGCTGCTGGTGTCAGGTCTGGGTTAGAATGTGTCCGCTCTGCTACGCCTGATTAAGGAATCGATCGGTGCTGTGTGTGTGACTGCCTCTGTGTGTGAACAGAGGAGAATCAGAAATCTAAAGTGGCTCACTCTTCCCCCCTCTCTCTCTCTCTCTCTCTCTCTCTTTTGCTCACTTGCTCTAGCTCTTCCACCTCTCCCTTTCTCTCTCGCACCCAGCCCACTCTTCTTTCCTCTCTGTGGACTGAGACGTGTGCTGGAGTAGACAGGTCAGGGTCCACTGGGCTGTGAAATGTTCTTCATAACAGTTGACTCGTGTGCGTGTGGAGGGAGGTATGCTTGGGGGGTAGGGGGGTGCACTTGTTTGTGTATATGTTCATATTTCTGTGTAACCTGTGTACACAGAATTGCCAGTATATTAGAAACACATTGTGAACCTATACATATGGATTCGTTCCCTGTTTTGTGGTGGCCTGTTTCACATTTTGGCCACTAAAGGTTGCAGAGCCTGCAGGGAGACCTCTTGCCGTGTTCTTTTGAAAGTGAGAGTGGCCAATCTAATAAAGTGGCCAATGATTAAATAAATGTATGTATATATGTGGGTGGATGGTCAGTTCCCTCACACACCCCACCCCCCGGTCTCGCTCTGCAAGTTGAACAAGGCTGAATTAATTAATTTGGACTGACCCTGTGAGTTCTGTTTAATCATGCTAGCTTGCCCACTGTTGTCCTTCATCACACCCGCTCTCTCTGTTTGAAAATGGTGATTGTGGATTAATTATGCCGTGATTTGTTTCACCTTCTTGCTGCAGTGCATAGGGGAGCTGCTATTGATATTTCATTATGTGTGCATAATAAAAGACCGCTGGCCACTGTTGAGCTGTGGATCTGGGCACTGCTGTAACATGCACATGCTGCTGTAATGAGCGGTCAGGCCAGGCCAAAGTGTTCTGCTGGAGGTTAAGTGCTTTGGAGGGGCCCCTCTGGAAAGCCTTGTACCTGCCTGTCTCTTAAATACACTGACAATCTCAGATGGACTGTGTCTGTGTGTGTTTTAGGGGTATTAATGCACAATGGGAAGTTGGGCGAATTAGCTGCATTGATTTTGGGAGGTTAAAATCAATTTGCACTCATTTGTCACCATTGATTTACATAAATATAATATCTTATAAAGGAACAATTTATAAGATAATGCAACTTGTCAAATTCATACATAAAATGCAATTTTTAAATTAATGTTTTTATTATTGAAGGAGAAAAAAATTCAAAACGTACATGGCCCTGTGTGAAAAAGTGTTTGCCCCCTAAACCTAATAACTGGTTGGGCCACCCTTAGTGGTACGCCAGATGTAATGGGACACACACCTTCCAAAATGTTTAACTTGTGTCTCGTCAGTCCACAGAGTATTTTCCCATTAATCTTAGGGATCATCAAGATGTTTTCTGGCAAATTTAAGACGAGCCTTAATGTTCTTTTTGCTCAGCAGTGGTTTTGGCCTTGGCACTCTGCCATGCAGGCCATTTTTGCCCATTCTCTTTCTTATGATGGAGTCATGAACGCTGACCTTAAATGAGGCAAGTGAGGCCTTCTTTAGAAGTTGTTGTGGGGTCTTTTGTGACCTCTTGGATGAGTCGCCACTGCACTCTTGGGGTAATTTTGGTCGGCCGGCCATTTCTGGGAAGGTTTACCACTGTTCCATGTTTTCACCATTTGTGGATAATGGCTCTCACTGTGGTTGGCTGAAGTCCCAAAATTTTTGAAATGGCTTTTTAACCTTTTCCAGATCTCAGTTACTTTCTTTCTCATTTGTTCCTGTTTTTGGGTCTTGGCCTGATGTCTAGCTTTTGAGTATCTTTTGGTCTACTTCGCTTTGTCAGGCAGGTCCTATATAGGTGATTTCTTGATTGAGAACAGGTGTGGCAGTAATCAGGCCTGGGTGTGGCTAGAGAAATTGAACTCAGGTGTGATAAACCACAGTTATTTTTTAACTGTCTATGTTTAACAATTTTTCATACAGGGCCATGTAGGTTTGGTTTTTTTTTTCCCCTTAAGAATAAAAACCTTCATTTAAAAGCTGCATTTTGTGTTTACTTGTGTTGTCTTTGACTAATATTTAAATTTGTTTGATGTTCGGAAACATTTAACTGTAGTCCAAACTACTCTTCTTCTGTGCTTGCTTTCAAGAGCTTCAGCCTTCACTGGGGTTACTCCTCCTTTCATTGGCTACTTGTTCTGGTTGCAAGAGGTTAAAATACACCACCAGGGTAGTGTTGCTTCATCATTTCATGTTGAACTGAAGGCAGACTGCAGAGATTCACTATCATCACAGAATGGCATTACGAGACAGAACAAGCTGGGGGCTAGCTGGTTAACATGCTCTTTATATTGTTAAGGTTTTACATTAATATTTTATATATGGTTTCTTCTATGATTTTTGTTAACTCCATTTTTTTCCCCACCTTTTCCCTTCTTTTCTCCAAGTGTAATATTTTATATCTAATCTCCTTTAATCATTTCAGATGCGCATGAAAAAGAAATCTGCAAGTTAGATGAGCTATCTTAAGGTGGTTGCTTTTGTTAATGTAAAGACAAGTTTTTGCTTGTATCTTGGTTCCCCCTGGTGAGAATCCAAAGCAGAACAAAAAACATTAGTCGCTTTTCCGAGGCATGCTTTTCTACCTCAGTAACTGCTGTGTTAATGTATGTTATTTGGCTGCATAAATTCACAGATCACAGCATGTTAAATCTCTCTGCACCTTATTCTACTACCTCATGAGTGCTGTGTCTGTTTACTGTGTCTAATGTCTGTTTAATTTGTCATATTTATTGTATTGCTTCTAGTTTGCACTTTGTGTTCTTTGGTTCTATGTTGCACCTTTGTTCCTGGAGGAACGACATTTCACTGTACTATGTACTTGTACATGGATAAGGTTTCTGGTTGTTCTCTGTTCTGTCTGTTTGGATTCCGGTTGTTCTCTGTTCTATCTGGTTGGATTACTGGTTGGTCTCTTCTATATGAACTTTATAGTTCTATTTGTGTCTTGTTTTATCAGTTTTATGATATTAGAACAATAAACCACTAAAAGGAAATAGTAAAAAGTCAGTACTAATGGATTTAATATGGGGTTGTAAGCTTTTATATGCTGTATGTGACCAGGTGACACTGTGTGGTCAGCAGGATCCCTATGTTCATTCTGGCCTCTTCTTGACATGTTTGCCTGCTTTTCATGCAAGGTAGCCATTAGCCTATAAGATTAATGAGGCAGGAGCTGAGAGACATTTTGGCCTGAAGTTCTGCTGCTTCTGTTCAGTGTGGAATCGCTTGGATCAGATGGCGCAAGAATATCAGGATCACGGACATCGTACAAGCTTTGGCCTAGATGTCAGAGAAGAGGTTTTTTTCCCCCCATCGCATTCAGCCTAATAAAAACTGTGAACTATACAAAATCTGTGTCCTGGGTGCTGCTAGGCTGCATTTATTTAAACTGCCATTTTTATTCATTTTTAAGAGGCAGAAATCTAGTTTCACTAAAGTACAGTAAAACGAACAAGTCAGATCATTAACATGCAGTTACAGTACAGTGAGTGCTGAATAAGGCTACAATAATCACAAACAACCGCACAGCATGTCAGAAATGTGGTATATAAAGACATGAAGAAATCTTGGGCATGTGAAGCTTTGAAAAAAAAAGGATTATTTAGTCATTTTTCTAATGATTGAGGAAGTGATTTAGAACTTCAGAGAATGTCAGAAGATCAGCTGTTAATGTGTCTAACATTAAGCCACACAGCTGCCCTTAAACAGCTGTGTATGGGGGTATTTGTACAGTGCATGTAGTGTTATGTTATGTCGGTTCATTAGTAGTGTTTTATCCCTAAAGATACATTGCTAAACCAAACAAACAACCATCTTCTATTTTTTCTTTATATATATAAAATTGATGTATATATTATACTTTTAAGGACAATATACTTTACATAGTCACTATACTTTCATTGCATACCCATTAACTTGCATAACAGTTTTACTCCCATCCCACACATAACTGTGCTTACTATTATTAGAGTACTTCTTTTTTATTTATGTACATATTCTATTATTGTATTATTGTTCTTTACTGTACTTGGGCTGCGGCAATATGTGACTTTTTCTCTGGGATTAATAAAGTTATCTATCTATCTATCTATCTATCTATCTATCTATCTATCTCTATTGAAAAGTTGTGTATATAAAAATAAAAACTAAAATAACTGTAGTCAGGGACAACAGAGACAAGTTTGTAATACAAGAAAAAAAATCCTTTTATTTCTTTTTTAGTTCTACTTTGACTTTTGGCTCTGTCATCTTGGTTTTGTTTTATCTTTTTGAAACTGTGGCTATAGGCAGTGTTGGTGTTCTTGCATTGACTTTCCCTTCTGTTGTTTTCTCCCTTCCGGTTCTGCTTATTGAGCAGAATGTTGTGTTTACAAGTGGAGAAGCCTCCTCCTGATACTTAGCATTAACATCGGTTTACAAACTGCATGTCCAGTGTGTCCGTTGAAACTGTGAAATGGTTCTAAACCAGCTACTATTCTTTTTCAACATATCTGCAATGAATGGTGCTGGAGAGTCAATGTGCAAACACTGCTTTTATTAGCATTCAGAGTATTCTGACATTTGTTTTTAGGCCTATATAATCCCCTGCATTGAAAATGCTATACTGCTGCTATGTTACTTCTATGTGTATGTTTTGCTTTTCTTTTAGTTATAGTTCTTTTTCTGCTTTGTTGTTTACAGAAAGTGTCTCAGTACACACTGATTGTGCAGGCCACAGACATGGAGGGGAGTCTAAGTTTCGGCCTATCCAATACAGCAACTGCCCTGATCACTGTCACTGACATCAACGACAACCCTCCAGAGCTCGACTCCAAAACGGTGAGTTCACTTCCAGGCCATTCGACTGTATGAGCTCCCTGCTGTTTGTGCATTGCCTGTAGGAGGGAAAGAGGACTGGAGCTAAGAGTATCACACCTTTAATAGTAATTTACTAGAACACTAGCTAGCTTAAACACTAGCTTAATAAGGCAGCTACCAGGCACTTGAACATAAAATAAAACAAACAGCTGCCGAGTAGTTTGTTATTCTGGGGGGAAAAATCCACGAGAATAGGGAAACTCTTTTTTTGGTGCACCACCATCAGCTGTATGGTATTTGTGTCGCACAGGTGTCTAGAGTTTTTTCTGCTAAACCATCTTACAAACTAATTAACATGCCAGTGTTCGAATCATATTGCTACCACTAATAATAATATAGTGATAAAAACCATCAAACCCATCAATAACAATTTCTCTGCATGTCTCCTGCTCTCTGCATACAACTCACATAATTGAAGGGATTTTGGTAGGTTGTAGCCGTGCTAACTTATAGTACATCTGTGGATGAGCTTGTTGTCTGTTGGACAATACTAATGAGCACACTAGAGCGCCCAGCTTCATTAACCACTGGCACAGGCATTGCATTTGTTGAGAAGTTCCCATCCAATTGATAATAAGTGCGCACTGGCGCCCACATTTAGCCCAGAATCTCTCTTGGTTCTTCCCAAACGTTTTGGTTACCCGATCACGTCTGGCCTCCTGAGATTGCTCTCTAAGCGTTTATAAATCTTTTCACCTCAGCCAGTCTGTCAAGAAGACGCGCACACGTTCAACTTGTGGCCTCTGAGCTGTGCGTAAAATTCTCAAACAGTGTTCACATGATACGCATGTAGGAGGCAAAATAGGACAGAGAGAGAGGGGGAGAGAGCTTGTAACTGAGAGAGCTAACAGATCAGACACAGTCTTTGTTGTCTCTCTCTCCTTCTCGCCCCATTCTCTCTGTTTTGTGCTGGTGCCAGTATAGCCTCAGGTGGCTGTGGTTTGTCTGCAGGCATCTGGCTCCTATCCTTCTCTCTCACACACACACACACGCGCACACACACACACACATTGCTCCTAGCCCTGCTTTTCACGATGTTTGTTTCTGTCAGCCTTCATCTCCCCCTCTCTCCTTCTCTCTCACTCTCACTTCTACCATCCATCTCTCTCTCCCGCTTGTGCTTTTTCTCTCACTCTCTGTGCCTATCCATCTCTCCTCTGCCATTTATCTCTCTCTCTCTTTTCTTTGACCCTTCCCTCCAGTCTCTCTCAACATTCATCTCTTCCGCTCTTGCTTTTGCACTCATTCACTAATAGCCTTAGGGTTGTAACCCAGCATTTGGCAGTGTATGATTTTAAATTATTTTTACCTTATTTGTCTTACCTGCCATTTTAGCACAAAGTTCTTGTCTAGATTTTAAAAAGACCTAAGCACAAGTACTGCTGCAAAGTTTCGTTTTCTTTTTCTGCATAGTTTTTAGAGTTTGAATATCCAGGAAGCAAAGTTCACTATTCCTGCTCTGCCCACGGAAGCATTCTTTACTAGGAGCAGTTTGCATGGTTAGGTGGATTGAAAACAAATACATTACAAATAATGGTGGTCCCCTTCTAAATCCACCCCCAGGTTTCTCAGTTCAGTCCGGACCACTGGGTCAAAGAAAATGTTTAGTTTCTTATAAATTCTACAAATTATATCTGGCAGTATTTCTCTGTTCTGGGACCTCCCATTCCATTCCATATGCAGGTGAGGTGGGTGCTGCAGAGGAAGTGGTGCAACTGGGCAGGCTAAAGCAACTTAAATCAGCACCCTGAGGAATTTAGGTGATCGTATGCAGAGCAAGTGAGCCTTCAGCTGATGGTTATCTGAACCTGAACTAACAATATGCTCAGTTTATTAGCAAAAAGGTTACGTAGGTAAAGAAGCCATCACTGGCTAAAGGAACATCTTTTCCTTTGCAAGAGGCCATTTATTTATATTGTAGTTTTTGGGAGGACCTTGAGCTAGGCTAGCTTGCATTGCTTTTTACTTTGTTGTCTGTCTAACTATGTTGAGGACTGTACCATCTCCCAGCTCCACCTGTACGAGATGTTAAATGGATTTAGAAATTGCACCCTCAGTTTGTTCCCACCCTAATCAGAATCAAGTGTGTAACACCTACAAGGAATTTGCCCTTGCGAGTGCACACATATGTATGGCAGTACAGCATGCTGAATGAACCAGACAAGCACATAGACTGCTGAGTTTTTAACTAAGAGAGACTTAAGTCTACTTTAAACCCAGCTTTCTACCTGGACCTTCCATTAGTCCAGCTGGAGTAGGTGGACATGGCCTGCGGTCATGTTAGAAACATATGTAAGGTAAAGCTTAGAGTACTAAAAGTATGTGGACAGTAAGTTTAATGGCTGTTGAAGACACTGTAGCTGGTGGGCATCTTAGAGGGACTTAGAGGGACAGTTCTCAAACCTTTATTAGTAATGGCTCCATTAAATAAAATCTGCATCAAATGGTGTCTTCTACCTGTTACTCTCTGCGTGTTGCTATCCCTATATCTCTTTATGGTTCAGCTCCGCTAATGTAGCTCTAACATAGCTCTATTTAGCTGTGCTCGGTCTTGCTTAGCTTTATCGTCTACCTTTGCAGTAGCATTTTAGCTTCTTTTTTAAAAATCTGTGTTTAGCAGCAGTCCTCAATCCTGGTATTGGAAATCTACTATCCTGCAGAGTTAGTTACCTACTCAAATCAAACACACCTGATCCAGGTAATCAAGGCCTCCAGGAACATCAGAATAATACGGCCAGGTGTTTTTAATCTGAACTTTCTAGGGTGGTGGATCTGCAGGAACCACAGATGAGCGCCACTGTGCTATAGCTTTTTGTAACTCAGGGCGGCACAAGGACAAAAAAAATGCCCTGTTCCCTACACATCACTAATTAATCATTTTTAACTACTCATATTTTTCTGTTAAGATTTTGAAGTACTCATATATGTTCAAAAACACGCAGTTGTTTAAATCTCTGTGCCTTGATGCCATGTGCACATCATTCACTGTGATGAAGATGTAACAACTCCCATGTAGCTAAGAATTATTATTAAATATAACATATTAAATTAATACATTACAAGTTCATTTTAGAAATGGACTACTGGTATAAAGAGACAAGGCAATTTGCCTCTTATTTAAGGAAATGGAGCCAGTATGCGTTTCACAATGGGGAAAACATGTGGGAAAACCTAAGGCATAACTCTGTTCCAGAAGAAATGATAGTACAAATATTAAGATATATGATATTATAAATAAATAAAATTAACTTTGTTTACATCATTGCATTTCAGGGTCGCATGAAGCCACACAAATGTTGAGAGTGTTTACAGTGGTAACAGTGAGAATGGATGATTATCGGAGGAGAGCTTTAGCTGTGTAGATTACTTAAGGTGGACCCTAGGAGGACACTCTACTATGTAATTTTTGATATGTAATACTGAGGTGCTTTA
Organism: Prochilodus magdalenae; assembly: GCA_024036415.1. Classification (NCBI taxonomy): domain Eukaryota; kingdom Metazoa; phylum Chordata; class Actinopteri; order Characiformes; family Prochilodontidae; genus Prochilodus; species Prochilodus magdalenae. The sequence goes on along the minus strand of JAMWET010000100.1, from coordinate 631,179 downwards.
ATAATGTATTGAGTAAATTGGAATCTGTTTAGGTTTTTTTTCCAATTCCAATGATATGGTAACTGCAGTACTCTCAGTGTAAGAAGAATAAGTCACAGTGTTTCAGCTTCTTTCCAAGAAGATAAGTGTCAAAGAAGAGCAACACTGAAGCTAATGAAAAGGGCTTTTAGTAAATATTTGATATGAAGGTCAAAAGTGTATGCACAAACAGTGCCAAGATTGTGAGCATTAGAGTGATTAAACCATTCGAAAGCCAGCTTTACAGTAACATTTTTGTCAGGATTTAACTTAAAGTTCCCCTTGTCCATGTTGTTAAATCAGGGACATGTTTAGTCAGGGGTGTGTGCTACATAATTAAAGCCAAGACTATCACCAAATGTGTCAGCCAAGGGAAAACATATTATGAAAAAGAGGAAGCCGAGGGTTTACTCGAGGCACGCCTCTGTCTCTAATGCTGCTGCAGTCCTGCCCTCTGTAGCTGTAGTATCCTAACTAGGAGTTCTTTGCAGTAACCGCCTGTAACTCTCTTCCACTCTTGTTGCCAAGGCTCCAGAGTGTTTCATAGAGTTGCCTGGTGCTGTTGGTGTGTGTGTGTGTGTTTCTGTGATGCATGCTTTGTCCGTGTGACAGAACCGGTGAACAGGACAGAGCAGGCAGAGCACTTTGTGAGGATGAAAGCAGTGGTGTCCAGACAGCATCCTCCACACACACACACACACACACACAGACACACGCACATACTAAGGTTATTGCTAACATTATTACATGAGTTGCAGTGAAATTAAATGTCTAGGCCAAAACAATGGCCAGTAATGTGGCCAATAGCGGTATCAGAATAATTCAGAATTATTATTTTAATGTTTTTTCGTTACCATAAAGCTGTTTATAACAACATGTAAAATATTTCCTAAAAACAATAAGGAAAAGGAATATGGAATTAACTGACTACTTACAGTACAGTAAGGGGAAATAAGTATTTCGACTAGCAATGTTAGGTATGTTTAGCATTTGTCTATTTCTCTTAAAGATTATAGATTGATTCAGATTCTCTGTGTAAATTTAAAGACAAATTACACCTTTGGGTTTAATGCAGACATTACAGCTTTAGGTTTAATGCAGAAGGGGAATGCTGTACCGGGCAGTGCTGGAGGCTGACTAAAGTGTGTGTAAGCTTAAGAAAATGAGGAGTAGAGAACTACTTCTATTAAGACGCAAATGCTCTGATAACAGAAAACTCAGACGTGATTCACCATCCCCAGAACATAGACCTATATGCAACCGCATACCCTGCATACACAGACACTACGTCACTGATTGGCCGCTGATCCAGCAACCCTTCCCGATTACTGTCATTAGACTTCATTGTTACCTGTGCTGTGACTTTATCTCTTGAAACACTGCTTAAAAACATGGTAAGCAAAACTGAATTAGAAAGACAGGAAAGGAGAGCAAGAAAAAATAAACCAAGAAAGCACCCGTCTCCTTACAGCACATCTTTTCTCAGAGAAAATCACGCAATCATGCACTCCAGCCCACATTGCCCTCAATCTCTGAGGCTGAGAAAGCAAAAAGCAAACAGGAAGGGAAAAGGAGAACGAGAATGACAGACAGAAGTCATATGTGTTTGTATGTGTCAGGAGAAAATGTTAAATATTTATATATTTAATAGCTGATATGGCTAGTGACTAATGAACATGAGTGGAGGCCAGTTAGCATGATCTCGTTTGTAGAATGCTAACTGACCTTCACTAGCTTTCATTAATTTGTAGCCGTAGCATTGTCACCGCATTACCTCCTCTTTGCATGTAAAATTTAAAAAACTGTATCACAGTTTAAACAGCAAAAACACATTTCCTTTCTAGAACACATATGCTCAGTTAAAAGCTGATTTAATGTTGCTCTGTGTCAATCTAGATGCCCCTCCCCCCAAACCCACCATTCCAATTTGCATGGGGAGATTGAGTACCGTGGCAATGATCAGTGAGCATTTGCATATGACTGCAGCCTGAAAGACTGAACATCTTTCCGTGGGAGACACGTGAGCAAGCAAATTAAGGCAGATTGCTAGAGGGAATGTAAACCATGCAGATATATTAGTTCTGATTTAAAAGACACCAGTATGTTTTATTCATTTCAGATGGGAAGGAAGCTGCTCCTCTGTGGTAGAAACACGTATACAGCAGCACTTGTCACATCTCATTAAGACACATAACAGTACCAATGGTGATGTTCCAATGATGGTGATAATGATGATTCATAATCTTCCATATGTGAGATTCAACAGATTTGCTGTCATAAGATTTTCTGGTTTCAGACTGCGAAAAGAAAAATATCTAAAAATTGCTAATATAGACTACATGCCGTCTTAAAAATCAATTTTCATTTGCAAACCAAAGGAATTAAAATAAAGTGCACTGACAACATCAAGGAAACTAAAGTGCTTCAGTTGTATTTTTTAAGGCTTATTACTGATAATTGTAATTAACAAGTCTTCCATTACTCAAAATAACTGATGGGCTGTGGTTGAAGATTATTTCAAAAATAACACATCACATGTTTTTTTTAATCATTTGACTCAGGTTCTTCAAAGAGGCCTGAAATTTTAAGCAGTATACACATATATGTATATGTGAATATACAGAACGCATGTATAACAGTGTGTCAAGAGACGACCATTTTTTATTATTGCTGTTATTATTATTATTATTATTATTATTATTATTATTATTAGCAGACAACCAGATTCTTTATATAAGTAACTGTGCCATTTCCACATTGACACAGTGAGATTTAACACTTTAGAACAAACACTAAACAGGGAAATACAGCTGAAAAAAAAGTCTTACGTTAGACAGTTAAGTAAAGGATTAAACTTTAGGCTGCAATAAATCTACCTGAAACAGCTGGACCTTCAATTTTGCATAGGCTTTGGTTTGCACCTAAACCTCCTTGTGTTGCAGTGACATGCCCTAAAAACATTCAACAATCAGCAAACTGGCTGTAGTGAATATACAGTGTTTACTTAAGCATTTTTTGAGGTAAGCAACTTACTGTAATGAATGTACAGCGTTTACTTAAACAGTTGAGGTAAGCGACTCACTGTAATGAATGTACCGCGTTAAACAGTTGTTGAGGTAAGCGACTCACTGTAATGAATGTACCACGTTAAACAGTTGTTGAGGTAAGGGACTCACTGTAATGAATGTACCACATTAAACAGTTGTTGAGGTAAGCGACTCACTGTAATGACCGCGTTAAACAGTTATTGGGGTAAGCGACTCACTGTAATGAATGTAGTGTTCACCTAAGCAGTTGAGATAAGTGACTCAATGTAATGCATGTACAGTGTTAAACAGTTATTGAGGTAAGCGACTCACTGTAATGAATGTACCACGTTAAACAGTTGTTGAGGTAAGCGACTCACTGTAATGAATGTACCACGTTAAACAGTTGTTGAGGTAAGCGACTCACTGTAATGACCGCGTTAAACAGTTATTGGGGTAAGCGACTCACTGTAATGAATGTAGTGTTCACCTAAGCAGTTGAGATAAGTGACTCAATGTAATGCATGTACAGTGTTAAACAGTTATTGAGGTAAGCGACTCACTGTAATGAATGTACCACGTTAAACAGTTGTTGAGGTAAGCGACTCACTGTAATGAATGTACCACGTTAAACAGTTGTTGAGGTAAGCGACTCACTGTAATGAATGTACCACGTTAAACAGTTGTTGAGGTAAGCGACTCACTAATGAATGTACCACATTAAACAGCTGTTGAGGTAAGCGACTCACTGTAATGAATGTACCGCGTTAAACAGTTATTGAGGTAAGTGACTTACTGTAAGGAATGTACAGCGTTCACTTAAGCAGTTGAGATAAGTGACTCAATGTAATGAATGTGCAGTGTTAAACAGTTATTGAGGTAAGCGACTCACTAATGAATGTACCACGTTAAACAGTTGTTGAGGTAAGGGACTCAATGAATGTACCACGTTCGTTTAAAGAGTGTGTGGTTACCGAAGATCACTACAGAGAGCCAACATTTTTGGTGTTTATGCGCTGCCGCTTAAACAGTTTGAACACTTGCCTATTTTCTATTTGTGCCTACTTTCTATGGAAATCTTGTTTTTAGGTTTAAATTTTCAGTCTTTTTTTAACCATTAAGGGATGAAAATTGGTGGTTGCTGAAATTACAGGGGATCCCTATTTTGTATTACAGCTTCATAAGTGCAGCAATCAATCAGATTCGAGATTTGCTGATATGTTTTTGCAGGGTTTGACCTGCAGAGGGAAAGTGCAAGTTGTACAGTCCTATACAGCTTTCCCTGATAATTATCTGCCTCTTATCTGCTTTCTACTTTTTATTGAAAAACTAGATTTTCAGAAGTGCCACACACAATCGAAGTATGCTAATGACTTCTTAACAGCTACTCTATATTTAGTGTCTTATATTGCTGATTTCATCTTGTAAGACATGGACAAATGCCACTGGATCAATATCATGTAAGCAGTTTTTGCACAACGGGCTCTTTGACATTAGCAATGAAGCAGTAGCCTCATACTAATGTGATTTCCTTGGGAAGGGCTACACCTTGTATTTGTGTGCTTGACTTAATATCAGTAATAGTTTTGATCATCTGTGTTGCCATCAATATTTCTTTTTTATTAGGAAAACATTCTAATGTGCATGAATAAATTTAAAAACATCACTAAATCTGTCTCACTTGAATCTCACAATATTTAATGAAGTTGCTCACACACATATGATCATTTTTCAACTTTTCCAAATGCGGTAAAATCTCAATAATTGGTCATTAAATTCTTATTCTCATTATTTTTATTTTTTCAGTGCATCATCAAACGTCCATACAAAAGAACTGTCTGATATCTGTATGTAATTGTTACTTAATTAAGTCATAATTCATGGCATTTCATTCATGCGGGTAGAAAATAACTCAGAATGAATAGTTCTTCCTGGAGGAAGGAGAGATGAAGGTAAATGAAACAGAAGAAAGGGCAGCCGGGTAGAGAGATAGAGAGGTGTGATGGAATGGTGATGTGACAAGTTGCTTGCTTGCTTGGCTTTGATTGGTGGTTTTCAGTCCAGGGAAATTGAATGTGATTACTATCAGCAATGGGAAAAGAACATCGCTCTGACTTTCTCTCTCCTCTCTCGCTCTTAGTTTTCATACAGTGTCAGAACCAGGGATCATTCTTGTGCCCCATATGTATTATATATGTGTACAATAAAAAAAATTAAAATGCAAACCAAACAAAAGGCTTCTTGTGTCCTCAGAATAATGGACTGACCACTACAGAGTCCGGACTTCGACATCTTTGAAAGTGTTGATTACTTGGATCATGTGGTGCAATATCCCTGCATCACATGATCCAAGAAAAATATATCTTCTTCCTTTTTGTTTGTTCTTATGCTAAAAACTTTGACTGTCTATAATGAACAGCTTAGCACTTGGTTTGCGTACCTGAAGAGTAAGAATCGTGTTCAGACACAAACGTCCGACAGCAGGCCATAATGCATCTCTCTCTTTAGCAGCAGATCAGTCAGTAGTTCATTTTCAATCTAGAAATCATCTGTGCTTTACTTGTATGCAGCCTTTTCCGCTCTAATCTGAGCTTTAGTAAAAGAGCACTGCAGCGCGCGGGTGTGTGTGTGTGTGCGCGTATACCCGCACGCATGTGTGCTTATCAGTAAGTGCACCTGGTCTGTTCAGACAGCATGCAGCACCATGGACAGCGCACAGTCCTCTGATGGGCTCATCATTAAGGCCAGTCAGCATCACATCTCTCCCCTCCCTGTGCGTGTGTGTGTGTCTCTCTCTCTCTCATGCTTTTTTTTTTTACCTTTTTTTCTCTGCCTCCTTCATCGTTGACAAATAAACCCTCAAAAGTTCCTTCCTTGCTTAAAAGTTCCTTTTAATCATGTTAGTGCCTCTGATGTGAAAATGGCCTTCTGTATTATGCTTTATGAACAACTGTCTGCATAATAAAAAAACTCAGCACACTTAAAGGGGAAAAAATTACATAATTAAATATAATACAGTATAAACCAAATTATTTAAAAGTGTGATATGAGATTGATTTGATTTGAAAGGCTCTGTGCTGAGCAAACTGGCCTAGTCAGAATTGTTCTCAGTGGTGTCTGAAGATCATAAAGTTTAATGTAACATTTTACGTACAGTGGCTGTTTTGTCTTTGATACAGCTTTTATACAGTTTTGGTTTAAAATATATTGTAGTCTTTGTATTTTAATCCAATCATGATGGAGGGGCACGTATACGATCTTATAAGGCGAAATGGTCTTTCAGTTGTTTCCAACTCAGAAGACTCACGTAGGTTCACTGGTGGGATAATAAAAATCTATATGTGTGCTGTAGCCATTGTAACTCCTGGTTCCTTTCACTACCACTGTAAAGAAATCAGGGTCTATAGGTTTTTCTATACCATCTCACTTCAAACCCCTCTGAATGAATGTGTTTACATCTTAAAAGACAGAAATGTCTCTGCAGTAAATTCTTTTTTGTCTATTTTTTATTTGTATGCATGTATGTGTACACACACACACACACACACACACACACACACACACACGCACACTTATCATCAAATATATTGTCATACAGGCTGTGAAAGAATGGATTACTGAGCACAATACAAAGCATTAAATTCAAGGGTGTAAAGCACGCAGACACTGGACTCTGGAGAAGTGTAGACGTGTTCTCTGACCTCAGACCATTAGAACACCTTTGGGATGGATTAGTGTGGAGACTGGGAGCCAGACCTTCTCGTCCAACATCAGTGTCTGACCTTACATATGCGGTTCTGAAAGAATGGAGTGCAGATTGCAGCTGAGACTGTGAATTTACTACTGTTAAGTTGTATTTTGTCAGAAACTTTGGAGGGAATATTTGGCATGGCCCAGTGAACTCCAGAAATTCACTCATTTAATGAGCTCTTGGAATCCTTGGTTGTGCAACAATGGAATCCTTACTAATTGAATTGCATGGAATTTCAGCTTGTGTTCCATGTTTTTTGTTTCTGGTCTCTTCATGGCTGCTGGTTTTTAATGAAACCCCAGATACCTCAGATAGTTATAGAGCATTGCACTGAGTAGATGGATCTGCTGAACAGCAGAGTCTCACACTTGTAATCAAACATTCTCTATTCAATTCACTGCTGTGAATTGATCTATTTATACGCCACAAATGCATTCTTTCTGCTGCAAAGTGGGACAAGCCAAAAGTCCTGATGGGAAAGTATGTCCACTTGACAGGCATCTTGGCAACACCCCCAGGGCAGTTATTTCCAGTCAGAGTCCTAGCTCTATGAATAGGAAGAGACTTATAAACCCCAAACTAAAAGCCACATCAATGCTGCAAATTTGAGACCTTCTCTGGTGAAATCTGACAAAAATGTCACAAATAATTTGCACTGTTTGACTGAAATAGTGCTCTCTCTGCTTGTTCTGGTGCACATTTTCACAGTGAAAATGAGAAAATGAGTTTCCCACCAACAAGCCTATAGGCTGAATGTACTAGGGGACGGGATTTTCCCTGGAAATGGACGACCATGTTGAGATTCATGAGCTTTTAGAATCGTTACCTGCCAGTTAACTTTAATGTCTCTGTACAAGCTTTACAGAATTCTGCCCCACCACTGTAGGACCTATATCTTACATTTTACTTAAATCTAACTTTCTCTGAAGCTCAGCCAAAACTTTGTTTAGGCTTTGTGTCAGTTTGTTTGTTTTGTTCCAATTCAGTGGCAAATAGCCCAATAGAAATGATCTACCATACAAACTACTACTTTGCACACTGAAGGTTAAGATTGTTGAGATAAAGTTACGATATTGAAATGTAAGAGAAATGTTTTTCTCTGATATTAACAGTATACTTCAAAATAGATGTAAATACTACACCACTGAGATTAAATATGTCGTTGTAGCTCAAAAACTAGACAGAGTGGAAAAGGCAACATATTTGCCACTATGCACTGTTACCTATACCACACATAACAGTGTGGCCTGTCACACACACACAAACACGCATCACTGGATAATTAAATACTCTAAATTCAGATATTTTGATAAAAGTTTCAGTCGTTTCTGCAGTTTGTCAGAGTAAACTGGGTGTTTTGCCATGTAGAGTTGGCTGAAAAGGAACGTTATTTAAGGAAGTACAAACTGAAACATTGTCTCACTGATCCAGTTCTGCTCATCTATTGCTGAGAACATTCTCAGCCTATCTATTATGGGCTGGTGCAGAAATAAAGATATTCAAGCTTGGAACAAGTTTCAAAGAATTGTTTCTAAAGTTCTAAATATAATTGGAACAGGTCTCCCCTCAGTCGATTATGTGTTTACATGGCATGCTCTTAAGCATGCAAAAATAAATAAATAAATAAATAAATAAAAACATCATTTCTGATTCTTCTCATCCAGCTTTCCAACTTTTTCTCTCCTTTCCTCTGGGAGATGCAACTGCTTTTTTAATAACTAAGACATCCATTTTCAGAAAACAAGTTTTCTCCTATTGCTACAAGGACTTTTAACTCTCTAATAGTGTATAAATTACTTGGAGCTTGTGTGTGTGTGTGTGTGTGTGTGTGTGTGTGTGTGTGTGTGTGTGTATTTTAGGTACACTGACATACCATCATGGGTGGCAGCTTGGGAACACCCAGACTTGTATAGGTTGTGGAGTGTTCTATATTCAGTGAAACACTGGGCAGTGTGCTTATGGCAAGACGACCTGAATTATTGAAGTTCAAACGAGGCATGATAGCGGGTGCCAGAGGGATGGGGCAATCCATTAACATTCTTAGATCCACAGTGACATGTGTACCTACCAGGAATAAGTCATAGAAAACGTTACCACCCACTGTGGACAGCACAGTGGCCACCCATAGGAGCTTAACAGTAGCATCTGGCTAAAATGCCATTGGCACAACACGCATATTCCGCAAGTCAGTGCAGGGTTCTTTAGCATTCTTTTTATGGACTATAGAACAAGTAGACCCACCGGAGTGACTCTGTTAACACGAGGAAACCGGACAGAGCACCTCACCTGGACTTGTGAAGTTGCTAACTGGACCTTAGTGCTGGCAACATATGACGTGGTCCAGTGAGTCATGGTCCCAATTTTTTGTGCTAATGGTAGAGCTTTGTGTGTGGCACAGACAGCTTGAAGCCGTGGATCCCAGTTGTCAACAAGTTACTGTGCAGACTGGTGGTGGTTCTATACTGGTGTGGGTTGGGATCTCATGGGGTGTACTGTACAAACTACTGTATATTTGTAAATATGTGGTTATGTAATTTGTTTCAAGTTGGAACACTGCATAGACTTTTACAGTACAACTAGTCACAAGACAATGTGTGTGTGTGTGTGAGTGAGAGAAAGAGTTTTAACAATGCTGTAGGGAGTGCTTGGCTGCTATTACAGTAAACAGCATCTGGCAGACACACATGGTAAACTCCTTAAGCTCAGGAAAAGACCTCCAGATTGCTGAGGCTTCAGTAGATAGCCCACATAAGTACCTAAAGCTGTGAACACTGACTGTAGGCTGTGGGCATGTGTGTGGATCTGTTTTAGTTTATATGTATATGCTCCTTGACAGGTTTCATGCAGAGTCTGAAGTGTGCTTTCACACATGTCTGCATACGTTAGAACACTTATTAGGCTGAGCTCTTAGGATGAGTTAGTCTAAAGGCAAGCTTGCAGACATCTGAACACAGACCTCATCACAAATTTATCTGGTGGTCTACAAAGCAAAGACCAGATACCAGCACAGTGTATTTAGCAATACAGAACAGTTTAATTATAGAAGTATGTAGAGTATAGTAGCATGTAGAGATTTTGAATTGTTGTAGCTTATTGTTGAACTGACTACTGTCCAGAATTTTCAGCGAACTGCATGTGAACATTATATTAATTATAATACATACGTAGGACATTTCATTAAAATAAAAACACTTGGTGATATTAAAATCTCTGCATGATGAAACTGATAATCATATCATGTTAATAGAGTCATTCAGAATGCTCTGATCTAGGGAAAGGTATCAAGGCTGTATAATCAAAGGCAGACGTGGTAAATGCTGTCTGAAGTGTTTAGTGCTCCCTCAAAGTTATTACATGAAATGTTATTACACATTTGCAGCATGGTGCCCGAGATGCTGTAATACAAACGGGTTTGTGTGTTTTTGTGTGTAGTTGCTTTTGTTTTTTGTATTTTTAAAATATGTTCAAGAGTTACATGCAGGTCATTATTAAGCAATATAGTCCTCCAAAAACTATTTAGATTTACCACTATTTTACCATTATTCCCATCACACATAAAAACTAGGTTCCCTGGTCTTATAGAATGTAAACAAAGTGGCTATAATTGCATTGCAGGTATCTGAACCTATAGTATCCATCTGGTAAGTTAAAGGCGGGGTTCTCTACAGTTATTTAACATCAGATCACTGTGAATGATTTGCCTGAATTAATTGTTATAATTAGGAATTGAATTCAGCAGATGTTTTGAAAATTATTAAACATTAAAATAAAACAGCAAAACGGTGTGTGGCAAAACGAGTTACACAGTTTAAAGAATATGCTGTGTGTTCAGGAGTATCCACTCCACCCCTTCATGGTTACTGTGTTCTATTTCACTGGGCTCATTGACACTCACTGCTCCACATGAGTAACGAAATAACTGTAAAATTATTTTACTCTCTCTCTTAGTTCTTGGGAGAGGTACCAGAGAATGCAGTAGGCGTGGTGGTGGCTAATCTGACGGTGCGGGACAGGGACCAACCTCACACACCCAACTGGAATGCTGTGTACAGGATAGTGGGCGGAGACTCCATGGGTCATTTCACTATACGCACTGACGAGATCACCAATGATGGCAGAGTTACTGTGGTCAAGGTGAGCATATACGTGTGTGTTATGTATGTGTACAAAAGTCAGAGACCACTTTTTGTACCCTCAATTTTTACACATTACGCTCATAATAGCCACAAACGTGTTCTGTGCAGATTAGACATACTCTTGTATAAAGATGGGTGTTTTAGTAAGGCAAAGGACAGTTAAAAAAAAAAAAAAAAACCTGGCCAAACCTGGAGTTAACAAATTGAGATGCAGAAAAAAAAAGACTGGAACACCTCCAATACAGTCACTGTCAGATAAACAATACTTAAAGCTTTCTTCTTTAAGAGACTCAATTTATGCTTCAGATGAAAAACGGTCCATCCTTCCAACAACACTATGAGACTGAAAGGATGTGTAGCTGTCAGGATTGCCTTACTGAGAAAGGGAAAGGGCAAGATTTTATTTATTTATTTATTATTTGTCTTGACAATAATTAAGTTTAATTGACTGGACATTAAATTAATAAAACTTAAATTAATATATTTTTCACTATAGATAAGATTTAAGGTTTAAACTTTGCTTTAGGCCATTCCTCTCTTATGACAGAGCACAGTCAGACTTTGAGCTATGTCATGTGTGTATTTTACAGTGAGTAAGTGATGGAAGCAGATGAAAAATTGATTTCACCCTCTTGTGAAGTGTTACATGGTTCTCATGATTGAATTCGTGCGGTGTGTGAAGTAGCAGTGCACCGTGACACATGAGCTGATCAGCTACTACAGATACAGTGTGCTCCAATCCACTCCTTTAATGCAGTACTCTACTCCCTAATGTACTGCACACAGTTCAGCTTATCTCTGGAACTGAACAGTTAAAGGGGGGCATTTTCCTTATTTGAAGTTTGTTAGTCACTGTACAGCAATTTATCATGCAAGCTGAAATGGTGATAAGACAGAAGACATTCTGGTTATCCCTTTGGTGCTCAATTAAGTTTGCAATACAAATATGCACTCCCTTACCTATGTGTATGTTTGTGTGCATGTATGCAGCCAGTGGACTATGAGAGGAATGGTGCGTTCATGTTGACGGTGGTGGTTTCTAACCAAGCCCATCTAGCCAGTGGTATCCCTTCATCTCTCTCATCTACTGCGGGGGTCACTATCTCGGTGCTTGACGTTAATGAGGCTCCGGTCTTCCCTTCCAACCCCAAAATGATCCGCTTTGAGGAGGGGGTCCCTGCTGATACCACCCTCACCATATTTGCTGCCCTGGATCCAGACCGCTTCATCCAACAGACTGTGAGGTACTGTATTTCTAACTCTTTATCTGTCTATATTTTTCAGTTATTTATTTGTCAGGGACGGTTAATAGTGTAAATGGAAGCGGAATTCACAGGCCTTGGAATTCACAGGACTCTGTAAGTGATACGCCTCAGCACAGACAGAGACCACGGCAATGGCTTGTTGTAAATATGATCATCAAACTGGCATTATTTTATCACTTTCAGCCACTTTTCTAGACATAGACTACTATGAAAGAGGCACAGGAGGAAAAATGTGCTAACCTTGGAAATGAGCAAATAAAGGGAAAAAAAACTCTTGCCCTGAAAGAAAAAAAAAACTAAATATTATAAGAAATATAATTATAGAAATAGAAATATACAATAAAATTGCTTTACCATTTCTAACCTTCTTCTCATGGCAGCCATGTAGTTAAACAGGTAATAAATCAGGTGTGCTTGGTGGAATATATTTTTGCTCATGGTACATAGCAGGGTGATGACCCAGTGCACATAATATGCAAAACACCCCTGTGCATTCGTAAAGACAGCATCTAGACTGTTTCAGTCTGTGTTTATAGATTTGTTTGCATCCGTCATGTTAAATCTTTCTTATTTTACTTCAATTATTATTTTACTTTAAAAACTTTTATTTAATTTCTTTACCGGCTTTTAACCCATAATGCGTGATTTAGTGTAGATTCCTTGTGAAAAAAGTTTAGTTCAATGTTGGAGGGGCATGTACTTACTGAGCAGTTCAAACATTTGCCTAAATATTCCAACATCCAGGATGCACTGTTTGTCTTTGCGTGATTGCTTTTGTGTGCTGTTCGTGACTGGAGCAGAGCAAGGTTGCCATGACCTCGCTTTGACCTCTCAGAGTGACAGACAGAAGTGCAGCAGCACGACAGATTGCTGCTCGGCCCCGGGCTCCACTGAAGTGTGAGAGCAGCACAGCCAGCAATCAACACACACGCTCACACCCATGCTTTACCGTGGCAAAGCAGGGGGAGATACTCTGAGTCTTTTTGCTACATCCAGACAGAGAAAATCTGTAAATCAATTCAAACCGAGTTCCTGAGCTGCCAGCCAAATCAAAGCCAATTTTCAGAACTGACTTCTGGAGCCGGTTACACCAGCAGTAAGCAAGTTCAGACATAGGCTAGTTGTAAGGTATGAGCTTATGATTACTGTACTAAAACAAACTTGCTTTAAGGTAGCTATTAAATATTTACATCTCCCATTATGGAAGACACTCATTGCCAAGTCAACAGCATGAATATGACAAAATGGCACATATATAGAAATGCTTTGGATAAATTTCCTGTCAGGTTCACAGCTAACTATCAGGGTGCTGTGGTTTAATATTCGGTCCCACCCTCATGTCTGATAACTTGAAAGCTTGTCTAATATTAGTTAGTAACACACAATGCTGACACTGGAGTTTTTATTTTGTCATTGTGCCTATTTGCTAGAAACCATTATTTAAGACATTTGTTGAAAGGCAATTCAAAGTGCTTTAATCAAAGCCTAATTAAACTATATAAATTATTTAAAACTTAATTAAAATAAAAGGTTCCAATTACATTTCAAAAATATTATATGAAGAAATGAGAGTGAATGAGAGTCATTATTTAGTATTTGAGACTTGACAGTTCTATATATAGGGTATGTGAGTTTTTTGTTGGGATTAAAATGCCCAGATGTGGCATGCCTTTTTACCTCCTGATTTGGTCCGATAATGAAACAAGCTGTTTTCCCTTTTTGGTCTTATGAATAATCTGATTAGCTCTGCTCTGATTTACGACAAGACTACATGATGATCACACAGAAGTAACATGTCAAAATACACACAGACAGAAAAATAAACTGAACTTCATGTAAATAATAATAATATTTTCACACTATTCAGTTGCTTGGAGATTGCTAGTAATGTTTTCTATACTAGCTGCTCGCTTTCCATCTGGACATCAACACAAAGTAAATAAAAGATGTAGCTCACTATAAACTTTCAGTTTAAGATGTTCTGCTTCAACCAGCAAACAGTAATGCAATAACACAGGTTGTTGGGGTTGTGATGCTAGTAAAGGTGGAACTGACTTTCTTTAGTCCCTCTGTTAGTTGTTTATTTACTGGACTAAAACATGACCTGATATGTCAAAGGAGGGTGAGTCCTATTGCATTACAGTTTAGGATTTTGGAATCTGCCTGTTTTTCTGACCTCTTTTGTAAAATTAGTGTCTGTATTTAAACGAGGAACAACACTATTTGAAGTTTAGTGTAAGTCGGTTGCCTAAACCAAAACTTCCCATATTCAACTGTAAAACAGTGTCTTGTCAGCTCAAAGAATTTGCATTACCACTGCTGTTTCAGATTGTTCTCAGGAGTGTCGTTTGGTAAAAACACATGATAAAAGCACTGCCCTCCAAGCACACTAATAGATTCAGCTGACTGGTGGAATACATATGCAATAGAGCAGTTTTGCCCTCCAGTGATAAGCTGTTGCATAAATATAATTTGACCTTGAGCATCTCTGTTCTTGGCTATGAACCTCAGAATATCAATCATAAAAATGAATATTCCTCTAAGCCTTCATTTGTCGTTCCCTGTGTACCTCTTTGTTTCTCTATTAGATTATTTAAAAATAAATAAATTTCAGTACTTGTTGCTTAGATGAATGTGGTCAGGCACTGTATCCACTTGTTCCTGGAATTAAACAGCTTCAGTATATTAATTAAACTTTCAGGTGTGACCTACATTATGCAGGTTTACATAATGGCACTGTGAAATCCAGAGGAATGCTGAGCAAAATGACTGGTCTGTATTCATTCCAAGATTTTGTCCACTTTTTTCTTTCAGTTTATTCCCCCCTTAAACTTCCCCATGAAGATAACCTAGACAGTATTTGTTGTACACAGTATTAGTCCCTAATGTTCATTTATCTCACAAATATCCTGCCCTTGTGGTGTTCCCTCTCACCAACGATTGATTTTTACACTTTTTATATTTTGCCCATGTTCATATTTTCAATATTATATGGATTTTGTAATACTGTATGAGAGAAGAACATGATAGCATTCCTCTGACGCCATGTAATATATGAGATCCAATACATAAACATTAGAGGATGCATTTCTGATGGATGCTTCTATTTTATATTTCTGAAAATGATCACATAGTGTGAAATTACTTGCCAAAAGTTTCAGTCTTAAGATGCACGGATACTGTAACATAAGGTCTGTGGCTTTTAAAAACATGGCTGTTAACATGGGGAGGGGGTTGTGTTTAACAGTCATAACATGTCTTGGATTTGTGAGAAGAAAAGCTCCCTGGATATGTGAGAAGAAAAGCCCTAAAGTTGCAAGACTGAATGCGGCTTACTTTTTGTTTGGAGCTGGCAGGAGGCATGTTTAGTGTATAATACCGCAGATGCACCGCAAAACTTTATTTTATGGAGCTCTGAGCAGGAGGTGGTGGTTTTATAGTGTTTTCACACTTGATGTGGTTCATATTTGATCTGATCCACGTAAACAAAAAAAGAATGTGACGTTCATGTCACCCACTCAGCAGTTCATGGCTGTTTTATTTATTTTTTTAAACATACATTCACAAAAAAACTACCAAACTGTCTCTGGGGTGGAACCAACATTGGTACATCGTCAGTTCCTTTAGTTATGGCACATAGATGCTCTTTACATGCATCAGATCTGAAAAAATCTGAGATCTGAGATTCTGTCTGTCCTCGCACTGTGAAAAGACAAGTCAACGCTGTGGGTTTGAAAGGATGTGGCAATAAACTTCGTACTAAAAAAAGAAAACTGAAAAAAAGAGAAATCAAGTCAAACCAAAATCAAATCAAAGAAAGAAGCTAGTGTTCTCACGACAATGACCAGCCACATAACTGAAAGTGTCTGGTATCATTTGGATCATGAAGAAAATATGCTTCTTAGACTAGAACAGAAGTAGTTAAAACATACGAGCCCTGCAGATTCCTTTCTAAAACTAAAAGAAAGCCTCCACAAAAACAAGGATGAACATGTCTCACTATTTTAAGCTTTTTTAAGTTGTTGCATCTACATACGTTAAATAGGTTTTCCTGATGGTGGTAGGTAATTGTAGTTAATAACTGAGAATTAAATAAATGAAAGGTGGTGTCTGAGGGACTGGAAGGAACCGTCTTGTGTGAAAAACCTGTGGCTCAGTCAAGTAAAGAATTAATACAAGGTGTCAGTTCAAATGTGAAAACGCATGGACAAAGGAATTCCAGTGCAACTTAATCTCTATAACCACTACATATCATGGCATTCAGATGACAACATTCACCACTTCTCCAACCTCTATACAGTACACCTCACCTCACCTCCCACATGAGGCAATAGTACTGTATTTCTACATCAACCACTGAGTTTCTAGAGACATGAATAGGATCAAGTGAGCTGCTAGCGTGAAGGTGCAGTTCATAAAAATTGAAACAGCAGTTTTTAGTAGTATTCTGGAATTATACTTTTAAATTCTGTCTCCCACGGCCACAACACAGCCTTTATGTTATTGTACTATGAACCACTACTGAGATAAGAAGGAGCTACTGTAGTGTTCCGAAGTCTTGACCTTGGCTTTGACCACTGGCCTAATCTTACTGGTCTGAATCGAACAGAAATATAAATCCTCCATAAAACCTAGTAGTCCTAGTAGTGGTTCAGTAGAAGACATGTTCCTTTGGTTTCCAAATTCCAAGGTTCAGGTCACACTTTGTACTCCTTAGTCTCAGGGGACAACCAGTCAGTCTACTGTGCAAATCCTTTGTGGTATCTGAGTGACCATTTGGGTCATAGTGTACTTTGTGAAATCCCTTCTGATACTTCAAATCTGTTGTCTTTTACAACTAAAGTTTCAGAAACAAGAATGGTTAAAAGTAGTAGTGATTCTTTCTAGATAGCTTGTTGTGTTGTTGTCACTGCTATAGTACATGAAGCTGAATATTATAGCCTCATTATGGACATACATAGCAAGATTCAGATAGCAAGATGTCTTTTAAAAGATGTATGTTAAAAGATGTATTTTAAAATAGCTCAAACTCCTAAAATTCTGTGACTCATTAGAATAAACCGTGTCCTTGGATCAGGAGGTTTATCCCATTCAGGACATTGCAGTGTTTTACAGATAATCAGTGTGTGTGGCCCATGAAGTGCAGTCCAGGTCAGAATTGGTCTGAAATAGGGGGGTGAGACATCAAGGATGGCTAAGGGACCAAATAAGCAGCAATACACTTCAAACAAATCTTTCTTCACTTGACTGCTCTCCTGCACCCTCAGTAGAGTCCCTCTGACTCTGTCCAAATACTGTTACATGCAGTGATTGATCAACAGCCCATGCAGAAACAGGGGCACATTTCAACCAGGACCATCAGACGCATGAATTTGCCCAAAACCAGTGAGTCTTGTACAGATTACCATTAGATTAGAGGGCTTGTAAAGAAGAACAGCCTCCTGAAGCAGACAGTGCAAGCCACTTCACTGCCGCTGATTGACATGTTTAGGGCCGTTTAAACCTGCTTTACCATCAGAAACAGCACTAGAATTCTCAGTTTACACAAACATTTGATTTTTAAAAAGCATAAATAGAAACCTTTAGGGATTTTTTACACCTTCAAAGTTTAGTTTTCAAAGTTGGTTGCATGTGGTTGTTTTTCCCCGTTTAATGATGCTGATGTCCGCAGTGGCCAGTGCATCGTTCTGTAAGCATCACCAGCTGCTTCTTTGATTTGCAGATTTTTTTTTGTCTATATGTTCCTTTTGGCCAATACAGTTGCATTATCTCCTCTCAGTGAAAGGATGGCAAGAAATTATGTTGAGATCTGGACTCTAGAGTGGTCATCTTTGTGCCCTGAAAAAAACACCAGCAGCTTCTTTTTGTTTACAGTTGTTCCTTTTTGTGTATTTCCTTTTTTCAGTAAGGCTTACTGACAGCTATAAATAATTGTAATATCCTTATAAAAGCTTTTAGTAAGTGCTGTTTATCTTAAGGTGACAGTACTGGTGGGCTTCCAGGTCCTGAACAGTTTTAGAATCCCATTTTCTTTGATCTTCCTGGAATCAAAGATCATCAGAAAAATGAAAAACTTGAAAATGAATGAAGGTTGGGCTCTGAATAGTGCACAGTACTTTATGCTTAGCTAAAAGAAGGGCAAGAATGTCAGTCATCGTGCAGCCAGGGCGTGTACAGTATCTTTGAAACATGGCTTTATTCATTTTTGGATTGATTTGCTCCTGTTGTTGGTACTCCTTGAACACACAAGATCCTCTAAGTACTCCTTCTGAGATAGTGCTTGGTGAAGTTGCTCTGCAGGTATTTTGCAGTATTTCATGTTATTTGAGGCCAAAAATGCTGCAGGCTCTCCAAGGTCAGCAAGCGTTGCAGTCTTCTCCTGTCCGGGTTTAACAATTTTTCAAGTTTGGTTTAATGTCAGCCAAGAGTACACCTCCATTTCTCAAAAACTGACAATACGAAAATAACCACTCCTGCAGTGTTTCTCTAAAGCACAAAACAGAACTGCTCACCTCCTCTTCCTCTCTCTCTCTCTTCAGGCTCTTTAGGCCTGTATATTCCCCATGCATACAGAATCCCTTTAGCATGGCATGACACACACTGCACTGCAGCAGACATCCCTCATGCCAGCTGCACTTGGGAGACAAGCTAAATGCTTTTAACTGACTTTCTCCTGGTCCCAGTGTCCGGCGCAGCCTCGGTTGTCTGGCAACAGGGTGTAGAGGTCATTGAGTAATGAGCTAGACCAGTCCCCAGCCCCACTCTCTCTGTCTGTCTGTCTCTCCACTTCATCGATCGAGTCCCTGCCTGGGCCGAGGCTGTTCAACAGGCACTGTGCCATCTTTGCGGTATTGATCCAAAACTAGGCCCTCTCTAACAAACACACAGTTCACCAGTTTTGCCCACAACACTTTAAAATATAAAAAGGTTCCTAACTAGTTCTTGCTTAATAGATAAAGCATTTTCTGTTTTTCCAGAGTAGACCTGTGTTGGAGGTCCCTCAGTTTTTGCAGTATGCATTTTATCTGTAGTAATATTGATGAAATATATAAATGTGTTTTGGATTTTCATCTTTGCAGCCAAATAAGTCAACACTCATAAGCGTTATTGTTTAGCTTCAATGGTTTTGTGGCAGTTCTATAAGATGTGTTCTGATATAAAAAATAATCTTTTATCTCGATTCGTCTGTGAAGAGGTGTGACTTTTCGCACAACAAAGGTTTCTTATTCTCCCTTTTCTTCTCTCACTAGCACAACACAGAGTCACAACATACCACTAACAGTGAGCCAGCAGTGTCCTAGTTAATCTGAAAGCAAATATTTGATTACATTAAAAGATTCTAACTGATGTCTGCCAACATAATGGCCACTAGCATATCTGTAGAAAGAGGATAGCTGGTAAAGAACCTTGGCATTATGTAGTTCCTACAAATCCCATTTGCAAAAATCCAGTCACTGAAAGCTTCTTCAGGGAACCAAAAGTTTTTCTGTAAGGCTGCTCAGTAGAACCATTTTTCCCCGTTTTTTAATGAATGCAGCTTAACTGAATATATAAATCTCTATGCACTTTGTAAAGCCTTTTTGCAAGTACAAAGTAATGCATTCATGGTTGTTGCCTACACTGGCCACCTGTTCACTTTCCTGATGCAAGATCTTTTCTCATTTTGTCACCATTACTTCAGGAGTGGGAGATGGTCTTAAAACCAGCTTGCAGTGACAGACTGTAAAATGAACAAATGACAACACGTTTTCTGAATAGCTTATAAACCATGCTTTACTGGGCTAATTATTTGGCCATTCATCAGACGAGTAGACACCACCCGCTCCCTGCTTCTGGAAGCCTCTGTCTGACCTTGGCTGCTATATCAATAGCAAGGCAGCCAGCACCAAAGCCACATCAATTATTCATTATTCTGTAAAATAATTATTGTGTGTCAGCTCAGATATTTGACTGAGTATGAATAATTCTTCTTTGTATTGTTCCATGGATTAGAACTCGGTGGTTAAATTAAACCATATACTGATGTTATTTTACTGCCTCTGAAGATCTACTGTAAAAACTACAGCTCCAAGAGTCTTTCAAACTCAATGTAATCAAAGCAAACAAGATCCTAGTAACAGATGCTAATAATGGTGCCAATTATCTTTAAACTGCTATGATCCGAAACTCACTGCCATCAGAAATGCTGGTTTGGATATCAGAAGAATAAAGAGGGAGAACTTAACATAAAAAAAAACCTTTTGGGCCAAAATACTATACATTTACTAAGACATCACATGAAGGCTTTCCTCGTCGTGTCCTGCACATGTCAGTGGGGTGAACTCTGAAGATGAAAACGTCTCTGTAATTAGTCAGTACAAAAAGTGAAACAGATATGGCCGACTGAGGGGTCGCTCTCGGAGCAGGCATATAGGTATTGATGTTTATAAGTCATTGCTGAGGAGTTAAAAATACACAGAGGAGCAAAAATAGTTTCCCCCCCCTTATTCTTTCTCTAGCATTTGTTTATACTTGTGTATGATTTTAATGTCCAGCTACTTTGTCTGATTCTCAGATACTCCAAGCTGTCTGATCCAGGAAACTGGCTTCGAATCAACAGGACGAATGGTCAGATAACTACTACAGCCATACTGGACCGTGAGTCACCTTACGTAAGGAATAACGTGTATGAAGCAACCTTTCTGGCTATAGACAATGGTAAGTATCACCCAATATAAGTAATGGATGTCTATGTAGTTGTGTAGTTATGTGTGTTTCACATTTAAAAATGTTCACAATGATTTCTCCACATTAAGAAACCAGGCCTCATAAGCACACCCCTTCATAGTCATGTGGTAAAGTTTGAACACCCTAGTCACACCGTGGTCATTTTTACTTGTTTGACCGCAATCATTACTGACAGGGTTAGAGTATATGTAATTTGTGTCTGTGTTTATGCTGGCAAAAGGGCCACGCTGGCTGGTCATTTACCTTCACAGTGCACAAGTGAGCATTCACTGAGTTTATGTCCAAGCTTTCAACCGCACCAACCCCACCCCCCACCCCCACCCCCCCTCTAACCAATCACAAGCGTGTTTCTTCTCTGATTGGATTTGGATCACTATGTGCTCCATTCAGGCACAAAGGAGCTTTGACGCAATCACAGCAGACCCACCAGTCCATTTTGCACACGGCTGCAGGCCTGAGGACTGCTACTTTTTTTTTTCTTTTCTTCTCCATTCGTTTTCCTACACCAAGCTCAAAGAAAGGCTAAGGTGAAAACATAGATTGCTGACCAGGGAGGAATGCTTTTTACTCTACTAGCTTAGCACACTGGAGGGTGAAACTGCATGATAAACAAATTGGCCAGTCGATGCAAACAGGCTGTTTTTCCTCCCACAAGTCTACAAAGGTGTCTTAAGTGGCAGGGCTTGTTAAGTGGTCTGCTAGATAACCACACAGCAGTGAATTTCACACAGGCTACCTCTCCGTAGGATATAAAGGACTTAAGGTTTTTCCCCATTTGTTCTTCCAAGAGTCCAAAGTGGCAGACAGCGTTCTGCTTCATATCTGCACAACAGCATTTCTCCGAATCGATCTGTATCTAATATGTATTTCCCTGAAGTCGGCAGAAGTGGATTTGGGAACATGCAGCAGGCTTCTATAAAGCACTGCATTTGTTTGTCTGCATCAGACTCAGCCGCAGGGAACAGATGCGCTTGTTTTTTCTAGGAAAGTCATTTCACAAAGACGTTCTCCAAGAGAGCACAACTCCATTAAAGACAAAAGAGGCGTGTGAAGTATTTATGCATCGTTTCATTTGTCATATCTGTCACCATGGGGAGTTTTTAAGAGGAATACAGGGTGTAAACCTCTCCATCAGACCACCGTCATCTCTCTCCTCTCAACCCCACTCCCCAATTTCTCTTTCATTTTCTCTGTCACCCTCCACTTCTCTTTTCGGCTCTTTAAGGGTTTGTTTCCTTCACCCATTTCACATCCGTCTATCTTTATGCAGGCTTTAGTCTACACTCCAGCAGTTTTAGTATAAAGTAGAATCTCTCTGGGTCTGACCACCAAAAAAGTCAGGCAATGTTTGAGTAATGCAAAATGTTTACTGTCCTGAATAGCATAACGGTAAACATTTTTTGCAGCAAGACTCAGCAATAAAATAAAAATTTAAATCAGTTGGCTCACAGCAGGACCAGCATTTCATTCTTGCTTCCTAGCTTCTCAATTTCAACATTCCTGAGCTAATAAGAACTGAATCAAAAATCTAGATAGACTGCTGATGTAAATAGTAGGCGTGCAAGGCCCATTGTTAAGTCAACATGTATGTTTGTGTTGATACATATTTAAATAAACCATATATGCCAAACTTTATGGGATAATAGTATGAAAATTGATTATGAAGTGGCATTACAGCTTGGGGATAATGCACACAGGGTGTGTTTTCATGGTATGGGTTGGGTCCAGTGGTCCACCCAAACAGTTCATTGACTGGTGCGTGCTACAACTCACTGCTTGGTGATTATTCACAGGCCTTCATGTAACTCTACAATAATAGGATAGTCCAGCAATATAATGCGCACTGTGCCATCAGGCCTATATTGTACAGAACTGCTTTTAAGAGCATTCTGGAGCGTTCTGATGAAAAGCATTTCGCAATCATTCATCGCTTGCCTTGCAATAATATACATAGCCTTGCCATGGAACTGCTGTATAGCCTGTGTTTAGCCTCACACACAAGACGACATCCAACAGCCACAGAGCGTTCCCAAGCCGTCCACTAAGGCAACACCACTTCATAATCCACTTGGGTGCTGCGATCGCATGACTTTTGTATGTCAGTGCATTAATAATCAGCACATGTTTCATATTGACGCTTTTGATGAAACCATTTTATTTAATTCATTTCTGATTTTCATTTTCATTCCAGATAATACATTTTTAAAAACTATTTAAGTCTCAAAGCCACTTTTATGTAAAATGAAAACATTTTTGCTTTGCCTTAGCTAAGGAACATTCTCTTTTACTGTCCTGTACTACATACTACTCAACCTCTAGCCTCTTCCTTTCTATCTGTAAATCTGGGCATCACCTACTTTCTCTCTCTCTCTCTCTCTGCATCTCTTGCAGGGTCTCCTCCTGCGACAGGAACAGGCACTCTACAGATCTATCTGATAGATGTAAACGATAATGTGCCGGTGCTGGTGCCCAAAGAGGCTCAACTGTGTGAGAGGTCGCGGCCCAGCTCCAGGATCAACATCACTGCCTCAGACGCAGACGCTGAACCCAACGCAGGGCCATATGTCTTCGAGCTGCCTTCTTTCCCACCCTCAGTGCGCCGCAACTGGACCATCTCACGGATAAATGGTGAGTCACTCCTTACAGTAGTAGTAGTACACATTTGTGGCTCAGTTCAGTAAAAGTGCAGTGCACATTATCAAGATTGAGTGTGTTCTGGGAAGAAGAAAAAAACAACAACAACGAACAATTGGTAACTATAATACACTTCTATGACTTTAGATGTAAAGCATATCCTATCCTATGTATATGCTGTATGCTTGTCGTCTCCCATATCCGATGTGCAGGAAATATAGGGGATATTTTTATTTTATACGTAAAGGTATTTCAGAGTTTGGGATGATGAACTTTAATGTCTCCTCCAGGTGAGTATGCCCAGCTGAGGTTGCGGATCCCCTACCTAGAGGCCGGTATGTATCGAGTGCCCATCCTGGTTTCAGACTCCGGAAACCCTCCCCTCACCAACCGCTCCATGATCAGGGTGAAGGTCTGTCCCTGTGATGAGCACGGGGACTGCACTGCAATCGGAGCCGTGGCTTCAGCTAGCCTTGGCACAGGAGCCATTATAGCCATCCTCATCTGCATCATCATACTACTCAGTAAGTTTTATTGTAAAAGCTTTTGGTTTAGCTTCTACTTGGTAGCTGATCTCATGTTTTGTTTGTATGTGTGTGTGCACAATCAGGCATGGTGCTGCTCTTCGTGGTCTGGATGAAGCGTAGAGAAAAAGAACGTCAAACCAAACCTTTGCTGATTGACCCAGAGGATGATGTGAGGGACAATATACTGAAATATGATGAGGAGGGAGGAGGAGAGGAGGACCAGGTTAGTATCCAGATACATACAGTACCATTTAGGTCAGAGACTCTTTAAAGTGGCTGTTAAGTACATGGTTAGATATTTGAGATGACATAATCGACTTGGATAAGTCAGGGGGAAAACCAACAGAATTTTTTTCAAAAGTGCGGTTTAAAAAAAGAAAATTAAGATACAGAGAGAAAGGAAGTATTAGTAGCCATCCAAGTCCTGGTAGACCACCAAAACTGGGACTTTATATATAAATACTGAAATATTATATATATACACACACACACACACACACACACACACACACACAGTAATTTTTAGTTTCTTTTACATTTACATTCTCTGCTAGTGTTTCTCCACAGTAGTAATTCTAAACTGGTATATTCTCAGAAATTTTATGGAACCTGGAGAATAACTGTAAAATAACAATTAGATTTGTTGTGGTCTATACCACATGCACAGTGGTCTATACCATATTGGTCTGTATCAGCCGGTAGTTCAACAATAATGACCGATTCAGTGCAATCCATCAATCAAATTCTTTCAAATTTGTGCCTTCTCTTTTTTTCTGTCTCATTGCTGCACACAGGACTCCTAGAGGGTCACTTTATTTTGGGGGTTTTGCTTTTCTTCTAGATTAGTTTTGTAGATAGTGTGTTTTGTAAGTGTCTCTCTGGGTGCGAGTATGGCTGTAGAGGTATTCGATAAAACCACATATTTACCTATTAATTTACTTACGATACCATAAAGTGCTACAAAATTGTGTGCATGATTTATATTTGTGCATGACCGGTGGCTGTAATATACAATACATACTATATTTGCTGTATAGAAAAACTCAAAAAATCTATCAAAAAAAAAAAAAAAGGGTCTTGAATAGAGCTGCTGTCCCTAGTAAAAACATGCATCTCTCCCTGTTATTGATTTTTTCTTTTGCATCTTTTAAATGCAGCAGCTGTTTACATTGTGTGAACATTTGATGATGAATGCACACACAGAAATGGCTCATATGCCTTGGAACAAAGGTTCCATTGACTTATTAATGTTCAACAGGGTTTTTACTGAGTCTTGTAAAGTTGCCTAAAGTGTTATATGACAAAAAAATACTGGGTCATGGTGGCCTTTCTCCACACTGGATATGATTCAGTAATAATCACTGTAATACCATAGGAGCAGAGTTGTTCTGGCTCGCTCCTTCATCCAACACATGCCACTAGCAAAATGATAAGCCATGTACCCTAGTAGGAGGTCCATAATATCAGACCTGCAGGTGAAACATGAGACCATTACTTATCACATTTTTAACCCCCCTTGAAGGACTATGACCTGAGCCAGCTGCAGCAGCCCGAGACGCTGGACCACATGATGAGTAAACCAGCAGGAGTAAGAAGAGTGGACGAGAGGCCCATCATTCCTGAGTCTCAGTACCCTGTACGACCCACTCTACCTCACCCTGGAGACATTGGAGAATTCATTATTGACGTAGGTCCACTGTAGTCTCTCTAGTGTAAACCACCAGCAAAAGCCCATTTCACATTGGACACGTGTTGTGAGGCGAACAGTTTCTGGGTTTCTTGAGTTTTCATTAAACACAAATATCTTCATTTCCTAAAAAAATTAAAGCAAATGGCTGATTTCTCACCATGTACATAAAATAAAAATTATAGGTATTTCTGACAAACTACATTTGTTTAATGTATTCCCAAGTATTTACAACATGTTGGTCTATTAGACATGAGATATACAAGGCAGCTGGCATTTTTCCAAAACACCAACAAGTCATGTTTACAATACCAGTAACACGTAATTAGAGGCGTAGGACTAACACAGCACTAAAACTTTTCATTACCAACAAGTTTAAATCTACCTCTGTTTCTGCAGGGTCTGCGGGCAGCGGATAATGACCCAACAGCTCCACCATATGATTCATTGCTGGTGTTTGACTATGAGGGCAGCGGCTCCACAGCTGGCTCGGTCAGCTCACTGGACTCATCCAGCTCTGGAGAACAGGATTATGACTACCTCAACGACTGGGGGCCACGCTTCAAAAAACTGGCCGACCTCTACGGAGGTGGTGAGGAAGACTGAGGGCGGAGCACTGAGGAGAGGGGTGGGGCTAAAGGAACAGAGAGGGAAGTGCTCGGTTCGAACAGTACACTAAAGAGCCATAGGAACCGAGTTAGGACACGTTAAGCATCCCTGTGGAAGACTTAATTGCAAGCCAGAGGGAGTCAGAAATGTACAGCCTGCTTCAGACCCTTGCTGCAATCTGTCAGTGTGTTTTTCCTACATCATTTGAGTTCTCCGCTGTGGCAAGTTTTATCTCTAAGGGTAAATCTCCCCCCAATCTTCAGGCTGTTTGGAGAATTGAGACAGTGCTGGTACAAGAGACTCAATGTGCAGAACACCATGACTGCGCACGCACGCTCTCTTTCTCTCTGCTCTATGAATTAAAAGAGTGGTATAGAAATCACCAACTCTTGTTTCTTTCTCTTGACTTGAATTTCATTAGAAACAGAAGCACTGTCGTTGATCAAGTGCCTTTCGTGGTGTGTTTTTGTACTGGACTCCTCCTCAGGGTCAGTTGCCATTTTAAATTCCTTTCTCGTCGCGTGGCACGCTCCCTTGTTCCCTCTGCCCCTCTCCTTCCACATTCACTTTTCTTTCATCTCCCATTACTGGTGCAGAAGAAAAAAAAAAGACTAACACAGAAGAAGAATAAACAGGAGGTTCGTCTGGGAGACATTCATGATAAAAAAAAAAGAAAACAAAAAAGACAAGTCTAAATCTCTGGAAGTCGAGTGGTGATCCTGCTTAAAAGTGGTCTTACTTACAAGACCAACCAATTCTTCTTGTGACAGCCACACCTAATAAAGTGTGGCATCTTTTAAAAACAATTTTTTAAAGAACCAAAAAACTAATTAAAAAAAAAAGAAAAAAGAAGAAGAACAAATAGAGAATGCCTTTTTCGCTCGGACACTTGCCTGCCTTGTTTTGTGTTGCTTTCCGATTTTGTAGAGGTAATCTCTGCATGGCGGAGCAGACAGAGAGACCTGCTGAAGCACTGGCTGAATAAATAAGGGGCTGCGTAAATAAGGACCGCATCACGGAGGAACACTTATTTCGTCTCGAACATTCCCCTTTTCTAGGTTTATAAGTTGATTA
This sequence comes from Prochilodus magdalenae, assembly GCA_024036415.1. Taxonomy (NCBI): domain Eukaryota; kingdom Metazoa; phylum Chordata; class Actinopteri; order Characiformes; family Prochilodontidae; genus Prochilodus; species Prochilodus magdalenae. The sequence continues at coordinate 603,725 of JAMWET010000100.1, read as the reverse complement.
GACTATTATACATGCATGATTTCTCTCAAAGCAGTGTCTCGAATCAATCGCACTTGTTTCTTGTGGTCAGAATGTGAAAAAGTAGTTGGCAAAGAAAATATACAATATACAGAACAAGTATAACTTGTAAAGAACAACAACAACAACAACAAAAGAGACTCGGAAAAAGAGAAATGCTGTAAAATACATATTTTTTTCCCTCCCAAGTATTACCTGAAACATTTGCTGCTCTCAAGGTCCTTACTGGGCTGAATGACACTGTTTCCAGCCCAGTGGTTTTAAGTGTGTCCGTATGCGTGTGCGCATATGTACATGCGCACGTGTGTTTGCAAGTATGTATGTTATGTCTGTTCCGTAGGATTTTTAAATTCTCTTTTTCTATGTTTTTTTTTTCGGTTTGTTTTAGATTTTTCTTGATTAGTTTTTAAGTTTTAGTCCAAGCTTTGATACAGTGTTCTTTTGATATGAGCAGTGTGTGCTCAGTTCTGTCTTGCTGAGAAAAGTCTGCCTTCTGTGTGTCGACCCAGAAGCTGGGAACAAACGGTGACTGCAGAGGACTTTACCACCATGCCTGCTTCAAATGTTAGTGTTTCTCAGCTACTCTTTCATTCATCTAAACGACTACTGGATTTGTGCTTTAGAAAATAAACAAACTGTTTTGCAAAAAGTGCAGTATAGTGTTACACTCCACAACTGTGACTCTCCTGCCTTTACATCTACCATTTTCCCTTTAGTGTTGAGCGTGTGGCGCACACACCCCCTGCCATAGTGACCTGATGATCTGGATTTGCTTGTCTGAAAACTCTACTGGAAATTCCACCTACAATTTCTCCAATAATTTACCACAATACTTTATTTGCACATACACCAATGTATATGTAGTCACTTGTACTAGCAATTTCTATACTTTTCGGCACATGACCAACCATACAAAATACAAAAAAAGTTCACCACACATTCAAAAACAAGAACTGAACCAAACAGCAACCAACAGAACCAAAGCTTCCACCTCTAGCTCATGTTTAAGACAACTGCAGCCATCGTCAAAAAGTGGAATTAACTATGCAAGTGGTTTTTTTTTTTTGGTTTTTTTTTTTAAATCAACCTTTCCCAGTTTTGTAAAATGGGTCTAATTTCACTATTGGCTACATTATCTTAGTGGCTGAAATGAAATGAAACATTTAAATAAAACATTTCAGGTTTCTGATGTCATAGGTTATGGTGTGCAGTAGACAAACCTGAGTCCCTGGAGAAGATGTCTACTGCAATGTTTACATTATTAAGTAGCTGTTGAAAATGTACTTAATAATTTAGATATTTTCATTAACTGTCATAATTTAGTTATGTCTATGTAAAGTTAATCAATAATCCATCTTTACATTTTTATAAATGTTAAGCTGATATCACAAGCCTACAAATTGAGATCACCATAGAGCATTTCCTACATTTCCAACACGATGTTAACATTATACCAACACATCTGCACCTTTTAAGCAGACGTGCCGAAAATCTGAACGAAAGTGTACCTGAAGGGGCCACCCACTCGCTCCGTCCTTGCTTCAGTGAAATATCTTTAACTTCCTGCTGCAGAATATTTCCTGACTTATCAGCATGTATTTAAAATGAGCTGTGAGAGACGAGGCCGGTGACCTGACCAAGTGAAAGCTTGGTCCTCTCAGAGGGCATTCATCATCATTAAAGCAGCAGGCCTGCCAGTGATGATGAAGGCCCTGCAGTTGGACTGTGAGCTGGAGACCAGAATAACCAGGAAATCAAAGAGGAGGGGGGAAAAAAAGGCGGGGGTGGGGGGAGACCGTAAGGGTTCCCTGTAGGAACCGCAGCAGGAAGCTTAACTTGTTCTGTTCATTTAACAAATGAAGAGAAAATGGGGCTTATTGCTGTCAAAATTTCAGGTGGCATGGCATCTTCGTAATCATGTTTTCTTTGCTAATTTCCGTAGAGGAAGTCAGTAGGGAGTTCACATTTTTAATTGCAGTCATAACTGAGAAATGTAGAGACGATTTTAGCAACATTCCAGCTTCCTAACTGATACAAGAAACCTGGGAGGACCACCAATTGTCTATTAGGCCACATCCACACACACTCTCTACCATTAAGTTGCAGTGTGGAGAAGAGAGAGAGAGGGAAAGCACGCTGTGGGATATCAGCGCTCTCTGTGGTCGTGTCTATCAATTAGTTCTTTGATTAATCCCTTGCTTTAATCTCATCAAGTGGAACACTGCTAATTACCCACAGACGAGAGAGGAGAGGGAGGTAGGAAGTTAAAACATGTGGCCTGAGAGTAGCTGAGGTATATGTATGTGTGGGCAAAGTTGCCAGGTTCACGGTTTTCCCACCACATTGGGCTAGTTTGGAAATGCCATTGCAAGTGAAAATACTGTAATTACTTCAAGATCTGCAACATACGACGTCTATGTTGGTATTGGGATAAACTATTCCACAGTACAGTGACATGCTTTTTTTAACATTAACATTTTTCTTAACACTGACCAACAAAAAAAAAAAAGCTTTTTAAAATCCTTTTAACAGGATTCTGAACCCAGTATGTCAAATACTAAATAGAGATTCACTGTTTTCACGGTACTCTGTTGTCTGTTGTCTGAAGATGTCTGTAAGCACAATGCATCATGAAAACTTCTTGAAGTATTGCAATCTTATATTTCTGCTATATCAGCCAGCCCTAGCTTCTTTTAAAGTTTAGCAGGGTCATTAAAAAGACCTGATACTACACATAGTAAAAATGAAAATGAATCATCAAATGAATGTATTGATCAAGGTGTTACAAACCTGGCAACCTAGAGACAGACACAAAGACAGAAGAGAAGCAACAGAAGAACAAGTGACACGGCATGTAAATCCACAACACCCAGACCAGCTCCTGACCTGTTTCATAGCTTATTACGAAAGGTTGACAAACACTGGAAAAGAATCAAATCTTTTTTTTTTTTCTTTAATGCAGACATTCTTGAGTAATTCAGCTGGTGATAGAGATCCATGTTAGACTTTCAATTAGAGGTTTTAAAAAAAATAAAAAATAAAAAACCTGATGTGCTTGTGGTGGACAAGCTGTAAGCAAACTGGAGTTTTGGGGGTGGGGGATTTTTGCTGAAATACTCTGAACTATTTTTTTTGCTGTTAACAGAAAGTGTTGTTTTTGGTGCTATTAAAGAACAGCTGAAAACAAAGAGAGACAGATGGCAAACAAAAGAAGCATAGGGGAAAAAGTTAATTCATTCAACCACTAGTAGAAATACGAGGTTGTAACCGTTGTGAAAATGTTGCTTGTTCAAGATGCTTCAGGATTATTACTCAGTTTCTGTCTAAAGAAGCAGGAGTGTTTCTAACAGCATTTTGTAAAATGTATTTATATGCAAGAAAAAAAAAAGCACAATGAATACAGAGATGCAGAAGTATTCATTCTTCTATTCTCGCATACAGAACAACATGACTGGGGTGACTGTCAAGTAGAATATTTATTAGGAGCCCCCTAATAATTCTAAAATGGCGCAGTTTATTCCAACCACATTGACTTGTCTTAAAGAAAACAAAAAAAGGACAGCTGATGGCCTGCTCTTTATAAATACACTCATCAAAAGAATCACTGCACCCAGAAGAAGGTGTCTGACTAGAATGCTATTGGGAAGGAAGATAAAGGTCACCAGGAACAATAAATGATCAGTTTAGACTGATCTATTGTTCTGATCTAGTGATCTAATATTTATTGAGCTACACATACAGAAGTACTGTCTCTCAGTATGGCAACATTTGTTTGCTAACCTAATATCCTAGACGTCTCAGCATGGAGTTGTAGAGGTTTTGCAGGAGGGGTGGAGTGACACCAGGCCTTCAGGTCACCGTTCATCATGACAAATCTACTCGCCAAGTTTCATTCCTGTTGGTTGATTCATTCTGGGTGCAACTGTTAGTGCAACTATTCTTTTGAAGATGAGTGTTAATACTTAACGCATGTAAACAGCATAAACATTATAAACTATAACTCAAGTAAACAGCAAAATATGGGACCAAATATCTGAGGCAATCACACAGAACAATCCAGTTTGAGAATGACTCAGGCAGTGTGTGCGTGTGTGTGAGCATGTAGGGCTAATTGAGTGCTCGCAGTTTAGTGCTGATCACACCGACATGCTGAAACAGCTTCAGTTTGTGCTGGGTCTGAGCTTTGCTGACTCAGCACTATGAATGGCTATTTTGGGCCTTTTGCAGGTTATAACAGATCAAAGGAGTAGAAAGGGTCGCTGTGGGAGTCCGCTAGTTCAAAAACCCACTTTCAAGGTTACTAATGCTGAGCTGATAATTCACTATAAGAAATAAGCATCAAGCTGCGACTGTTAAACTGCCCCTTGGCTTCTACTCAGGAATGTGGGAGAATGTTTTAAGTTGGGGATCCTGAAATGGCTAATTCTGGCCAATTTACATTAAACAACAACATCTGCCCCAAAGCAGCCGGCAGTTATTTAGGGAAGTCACTCATCTCAAAGTAATGAAAACACGGCCTCGAATGTAACAATGTATGGTTAATGCAGATTTTGGAAGCATGTTATATGACCAAAAGTATACAACAGCCTACCCACTCCGCCAACCCACTCGTATGACTTTGTTGGACATCCCCTTCCAATGCCATGACTGTCTATGGAGGTCGCAGGCTAGATGCTTGAATTAATAACACTGTCAGTACATGGGTTTGACTGAAACACCTGAGTTCAATAATTCTACATGATTTTTGGCCATATCATCACAAAATCTACAGTAAAAATACAACCTTGATGCCAAAACAAGCAAAAATTGGCCTTTAATATGTTCAGAAGTTCAGAATGTGTCATCATTATTTTAATAATAGCTCCAAATCGGAAATCTGGGAGTGGGTCAACCCCATATCCCACAACCCTACTTCCACAGGAAGCATGTTAGAGATTGACATTTCCTGATGTTTAGCTAAGCATTACGCACTACCAATACCTGTTTGGAAATAAAAGTGTTGGGGAGAAATGTTTTAAAGGGTCATTCTGGCTTGACAAACATTTCATAGAGTATGTCATGTGATAAAAGATTCTACTGCAAAGCAATGAACCACTCTCATCAATTTGAGAGAATTTACAATTCTATGTGCCATTTAAATAGGACTTCTATTACCTTACAACGGTACCCAGCATGCACTACGCAAATAAATAAAACAGTGCTGGAGAACCAGCCCTTAACAACGAGGATACCCTGCTATTGTAGCCATTGATGTCTGTAGTCTGTATTTATTAGCCTGTACATGCCTCTACACTGGGGAGCATGCCCACACGCGGATTAGGTAGAAACATAAGATATGATTCAAAAGACACAGTCGTACCAAACTGATGCCAGGATTGAATACGGTTATGATGCCACATCAGGTGAACATTTAAGAATGTTAGGAAGAACACGCAATTCCTGCTTTTCAGGATTTCATCCCTGATTTTATACGATCTATACATTATTTATCATCATGATTTATCATCATGATTTCTAGCCAGATTAACTAATGAATCTTGTCAAGATGAGTCAATGAGAATTTGTACTTTGCTTGTCAGTATCAGACTTCGTGAGTAGATGTGTTTAATTTTAATACCAGTCAGTAAGATGCATGTGCGTTAGGTTAATTAGTAGTAATACATCTTGATTTAAAAAAGTTTAAGCAATCAGATCATTTGCAGTGTAAATATTTCACAATTTGTGCATGTTAATCAGATGATTAAGCAAACTGCCGAGCCACGTGAGCTAGATCAAATTACATCTGCATTTAGCAGTGTTTATGGGAGCATCTCATTAAAGGGCATCTTAAGTAGCTAATGTTACATACCACAAGATAACATCTAGACATAAAACACAGAGACGTTTTTCTGCGGGCTGGAGAGTCCTGGACCTGCAGATGAGAATCATGAACTGATCCATCCTCTCTCCTGCATGCATCCAGTTGTCATGTCCATGCTCCATGTTCTTTCATAGCTACTGTTGCAGGATTGGAGGGTCTTTAAAATGGTTAAATACCTAATGAGAAACTGTTTAGAGACAAATGTAGTAGGTCATAACCGAGCTAATGTTAGCATGGTCAGTAACATAATACTTTAAACTGTAAGCTGTAGATCCATATTGTCTCATTAGGCTGACAGGGACTTTCACCAGCACTCTACAGCTGGGCTAACATTTGCTACCAAAGAAAGAGGAGGTCAATTACAGCTCCTAAAGACCTCATTCACAGAATGCTACACTCTGCTGTACTGTGAATCTCCAGACTTCAGCAGCCAACATCTCAACATCAGCGCAGTTCAGATCTCTCTCAGGCTCCTGCTGCTGGTACTTTCCTTTCCGATGCAGCACTCTCTCAAGGGAGGAAGATTAATTGGCGAAAGGCAAAACAAACATTCCCTCCCCCTGGATTCAAACCATGTTGTTCAGCAAAAAGTGGCTACGGCACCTTTGATGGCGTTACCTTGCTGAATGGCTCGTCAACATTTTTTAAATGTGGAACTCGGTTTGTTCGTCTTAAGCCAACAGAAAAACCAAATCCCTAGTGTTTCATCAGACATGCTCTGCAAGAACTAAATGCGGCTCACGGAGGCTGGAAAACTAAAGATTGAACAGTCATGTGCTTCCCAAGCAGACTACATCTCAGTGTGAAGTGCCAACTAAAATACAGTTTAGCAGCATTAGCTTTCACTTCAGTGCTATAAAGCTGAAGGCATGTTAGAGCTCAGTTCAGCTTAAATTAATGTTCCAGAGGAAGCTTACTAATGTGTTTAACAGCTGACTGCAATCTTAATGGGATATTTTTATGTTTTTTTTGCCAAACCTCCATTGATTGATTCTACAGTGCATTATTACAGAACAGGTTACCTGCGCTGTGGAAAAGAACAGCAACTGCCCATTAGGCCAATGACTGGTATAACTAGTGTGTTTCACATTGATGTTAAGAATGTTAAGACCCATAAGTCATTCAGAGTACTTCTCTTTCTTTCATTTTAAGCTGGATCTTCTAGCCTAATGATAAGTTACAGCAGTTAGTCACAAAAATCGCTTTTACAAATACATGTCTAAAGTCTTGAGCAGCTTGCCTCAAATTACATAGATTTAGTAAAATAACAAGTGTAAATATGGTCTATCCATGTCAGCGTAACCTGAAAACTACATCATCTGCACTACGAGCAATTCCCAGGGCTGGCTTGTGGAGAGTTTGTAGTTGCATATTGAATAATGATGAATCTATTAAAACAGGAGGGTGTTCCCTTTGGCTAAAACAGAGCACAGAAACAGGTAGTCTGCCACATGCAAACTGTGGCCCTTGGTAATTAAACGCAAGAGAGGCCATTCAGCTGACGGTTACAAGGAAGAACTCTATGCAAGATACTTTAAAACCTACAGCTGTACATTTTACAAATGACACCTCAAAGACTTGAATTCAACGAAAGCACTGCTTACCTATTCCTCCGTCTTCATTGTTGCTCACTTACTGTTAGGCTATATTGAACCAGGAGAGTCTGAGGAATCACTGGTGGGTCCAGCGTTTAACGCACACATTTCTTCAAGTGTATATTCAATTACAAACATACATACACAAATTCATAATAAGATAGAATTGATTTGAAGTGAACAACATTAAAAAGATTTACGGGCACTCACTCTTCAGTTCTCGTTGGTTGTAAACTCCCTTATCCTTACGTACTTATTTGGTTGTCGTACTAAGGGACTGATTCTGGCTCCAAATGGTAATACATTAATGATTTTTTTTCACCATGCTATTCATTAAAGCCTGCAAAAACTACTTCACTAAAATTATTAAGGTTATTAATAAGGTTGGGAACCTGCTGCCTGATGATTAACACAAGACCTTACTACAGTCTCACAGCAGTAAGTTTTTTGGCCTATTTTATTATAAAACAGTGTTCAGACCATGCCTTCAACCTGTGGTGGTGGAGGAAGGGGGACTTAGCACTTCTGGCTGCAGCAGGAAGGCCAGAATTCAGACCCCAAAGGTTGCAAACATAAATAAATAAATAATTTTAAAAAAGGGACATGACTCAAAGACTGAGTGAGAATGAAGGTGACAGCATGATGGAGGTCAAATTAATAGTGGCAAAAAACACAAGCCAAAATAACTGAGAGCAGTAGGTTCCCAGGACCAGCGAATCTTCACAAAGCAGTGTTAGTCCAGCCTGCTTTCACGGGGAGAAATATCAGGCACCCCGGAATGAAAGTGGATTAAAAAGAGGAAGGAGACTGCCTGTGGCAGCAGAAAGCTGAGAAGCAATGGAATCCAGAAGTATGGTAAAGTGTCAGAGCTGACAGGCATGAGAGACACAAAAGGTGGTGGAACATGCAGAAGTTGCAGCAAACGTGGATGGGAGAGACTGGATGGGAGACGGAAGAGAGCTGCTGAGCTGGCCCCAGGGTGTTTTCTGTTTAGAAAGGACGTATTGACATGAATGATGAAAGTGGACCTGGCCTGTGAATGGGCCTACATGGAGTACAAACAGAGTCATGTCAGGACAGTGCTAGGTTTAAATAAGGAAGAGTCAAGACGATTGAGAAACAGAGGGTGAGGATGCAAACGTATAGAGTGCAAGATAGGAAGAAGGAAAGGTTGCAGACATGAACCTCCTCCCAAACGTCCGTTATTCCATAACTCCATTTTATGAAATACAATGGACGGGGTGCCACTAACTAAGCAACTGACTAGCTAGCTTTTCACTGGTTGTTCTAGATGGAAAGTAACATGCAGGCACTGCAACATCATGACTTTTCTATCACCACCATTACAATGAAATCCTAGTCTGCAAGTTTCTCGACCAGCCACTCTGAATGACTTAGTTTACGTCTCAATGCTTGATCTATAGACAATTTTCTTGATATTCCCCCTTTTAAAAGGCCTAACCCTGAGTGTGAATAACTTTACTAGAACAGCGGTGGCTTTCCTCATTAGAGAAGATACAAAAGACCAGGTAGCATTACGCTCCCTATCAACAAGCCTGTATCAATTACTGACAGAAAGACGGATCATCTACTCATTTACCACCACTGCTTTTGATCTCACACACACGTCCACATGACGAGGGCTGTACTTTCTCCATTTGAAGTATGAATAAAACTAAAATGAAATACCAGAGTGTAATTTATTTTCTGTGCATGTGTGCAGGCTGCTAATGCTTCCTCGCACACAGAGATCAGTATGTTCCATTAGACGAGACCAAAATAACAGCCACGGCACGTCACACATTTTGTACACACCGTGTGTGAGATTACACCTTTCCCTCCTTTCCTGCTTTTTGATGGAGAAGCAAAATGGAGGCTGCCGCGTTAACTATCAGCTTTCAGCTCGCTACTCCCCATTATGATTGGCAGAAGGTAAAAATCTCAAAGAACAGCCTTGAATTAAATTCTTGAAAAACGACAGAGATCCTGAAAATCAGCACTCAGACAAGCATCTTTATTTATTCACATCAATTAACGCCAACCATGTCTGGGGCAGCAAATGGCAGAAAACAGATTAATGAATATGCATTGTGTCTTGGCAACAGTAACTAAAGGGATTTGGAAAGTTAGGAAAGGTTGCTTGGTATAACAGTGCTCCGAAGTTCATGTTTTAAAGTTCATGTTTTGCTAACTGTGAAGAAAACTCACCATCCGGTAGGATTTATTCACAGCTTGGCTCTTTCTGTTTGGCTGTGGCCCACCACAGCAGAATTTGGCTCTAGTTGCGCCACTAACATCTGAGAGATGAAACTTCAATATTTGACTATGTGTTTGGGTCCCCTCGTAGCAGGAGCCCAAATCTGTCCATTTCGGATGACATTTCCAAAGTGCGTTCAGTGTACTGTTACACGTATGCTGATGCTAATCTAGCTACTTCATTATTATTACTGACTGTCATGCATAAAGACAGGACTATCACAAATATGACAATGTATCTGACTATTAACTGACAAATCCCCAAATCCTTTTTTTGTTTGTATGCATCCATTTAAAGCCCTCCACCATGAAACTTGAAACATCACGATTCTTTAAATACACGTCTGATATGGCATGTAAACACTATTAAATGTTAAAAAGGTACTATTCACTTCCCACTATACACAGATCATCAACAAATTAACCTGCCCATTTCGTGATGCAACATATGTCCACTTATTCAGCCTCTAGCAGTTCAGCTTCACCCATTAACTTAGGAGAGCTGGACTGCTTTTTGAATATGGTGCATACGTAGGTGCTTAAGACCATGTTTTCTGCTCCGATACTAAAGATCTGGAAATGCTTTTGTCGATTTTATGATTATATTTTTATTTTTTACAGCTATTGGATTTTTTTTTTTGTTAAAATACTATGGAGGTTGGTTGGAAAAGACTCATGTTACACTATTTAGAAGACTACAGTATTTAAATGTTAATTGCCAATCCATATTTCATATTTCCATATTTACCGCCTCTGTCATGTCAAACTTAGAGTTCCTGTACTCTCAATTCTACTGTCCTGGGTCCTATTGTCTTAGCTCCAAGATTCTTAGCTGCATCTCCCTCACTGCCTAGCTCCAGGCCTCTCAACTGTAACCAGTGGTGGACATAGTATACAAACCACATAGTAAGGGTAGAGATTCAAGGTAAAATATTATTTTCCCTTTAGACTTCCACTATAGTAAGTAAATACTAAAGTATTTACCTTAAAATGCAAGTATGGAGAGTAACAGGAGCATAATTTATTATGGCTCCAATGTCCAATTATGATTCTTAATCAACTCACTGTAGGTGAAGAGACTCTAGTATCTCTCAGTCCACCAGTCTTCAATAGAAGGTCATTAATTAGTCTGACATCAATGTCTATTCAAATGATCATAAGCACAGAACACTGAAGGGAAACAGTCTCCGTTAGTTACAACCTAGCTCTTTTCCACAGGTCAAAACAAAGTACACTCTGTAGTCTGACTGGTGGGCTTAATTAGCCCCTCTTTTGTTTTGACATGTCATGTTTTTATGCACACAAGCCAAAAGGAAGGACATATTTCACATAACAGAGTAGAAAATTAGATATTTGACTCTGAAATGTGGTTAAATGGAGTTACAGGGGGAAAAAAAAGAAGAGAACAATAATACTGAAAGCAGCACCCTAAATAGAAATACTTCTATAAAAGACATATGAAAAAACTATTCAACTACAGTAACCAATTACATTTACTTCGTTACTATGCACCACTGTCTGTACCTGTAGCTCTACATCTTACCAATACAGACAACAGTGCCTGCTATTTCTGCATTTACTTTATTAACATGTATCTTGCATAACCAGATACAAAACAGTTGTAACAAATATATATCATATTTATAATGTTTCATAAACACTCTAAATATACAATAATCAAAATGCACCTTCAGAAATGCTGCAAACCTCAGAATAAAACAGAAGTACATTAATAAAACTCTCTCAAAAGATGACGTGATGACCTGTGATGGAAAAATCATAGACGGAATTTGATATGGCCATGAAGACCAAGACAAGTTAAAGGTCAACTTGGCAGGCTAGTTAGCTATCTGACAGGTCAGCTGTCTCACAGTAGTTATCAGTCAGGTTTTGCCATTTGACATTAGTAACAGTCTACAGCAAATTCCATCATGGTATGCAGCATGGTATCATCATTTAGATTAAAAAAAAATCTCTTCACTTGCAGGGCAGTGATTTTGCAGTGCACTGGGTCTTGTCAAACACTACACTTTTAACAGAGGTTTTTAAGCTACAAAATTAAGGAAAGAGGAAATGGTCACAAATAAATTAATTATGGCCGCTGTTGTTAGATTTGACTAAGTCTACATGGACTATGGATGAAGAGAAATCAAATACTAAAATTACAGCTAAATCAGGGTATTCAGATATTCGTTTGCTGGGTCGGTCATCTGTTTTAATGTTGGGGTTCGGATATTCCTACACTTTGTTAGCACATTTTCACTGATATTCACTGATATTGTGCCAGGATAAGCAAAACATGAATTGGGTGCACTGAACTGAGACAAATAAATGTAAATAAACAAAGCTCTTTCATGCAGTCATCAACTGTCATCCAAAAAAATGATAATAATTAACTTAATGCAGAAGTGATGTTTATTTCTTAGATATATAGCTGATTGCTCCAGTTTCTTTTTACTTGTTTTCACACAAATAGAAAAAAAAACATGACTCTACAAACGATTCTGATCTGTTTGTGTAAACAAAGATGCAAGATGGCAAATCATCTTACTTAGCTACTTCAAACATGTACTTTAATTCAGGAAATGGAAGTCTGTTTATTTTTACATTAACCTTGGTCTTGCTCTTACTTACTATAGTGTTATAAGAAATGTTCCAATAACCAATAAAGGACCACTGTATTTCACCATATTCCTCTGGGCGGTCCTAATCTTTGGTAAGTGAAATGCTTATGAAAGTGTTATCCATCATAAGTCTCCTGCTCCACCCACACAAAACAAGTCCGAGTGCGTAGCGACTGTGGCAGCGCGCCTCATGACGCATCTAACACGTTAACCTACCTCAACCCAACTCATGAAACACACAAAGTTCACATTTTAACAGCAACAAATCTACAGTAAACACTGAATAAAACAACCACACAAAAAGATTGATTATCTGATTAGCTCGTATAATTGCAACCAGTTATTACATATCTGTGACAGGCCTTGAAGGGGGGGAAAAAAAAAAAAAAAAAAAAGACCTTTGAATTCTTGCACATGCTTCAGTGACTAGCAGACATGCCCTGCCCTGAATCGGATGTGATATATGTAACGGAGCCAGAAAGCAAAAGCATGGGGGGCAGGGGAGGGTGGAAAAAAGAAAAAAAAAACAGTAAGAAAATGTCATCAGACATCACAGCTAGCACCATGAAAGACAGTTAAGAAGCAAAACTTGGTTCTCAGAACTGGAGCTGACATCTCTCAAACAAACTCACACACTAAGAGAATGGAACATAATTGCTCTGAAAACTGGCCCAGCACACGTCTATCTCCACACACACACTGCAGACACCACAGAGCCCAAAATAAACAGCTTAACATCCTAAATAAACAAAACTAAATTCAGGGCTAAAGGCACCATTTTCAGCATTTAGCACTGATGTCTGTTCACAAATTATATTTTTAGTACTACATTAAAAATGACAAAATGCTTTTTTTGTGTAACAAACTGTCCTTATACTGCAGACAAAAAAAATTATAATGTTAATAACTTGTTTGTGTTACAATATATATAGATAATTATATTTCAACAGAATATTTCAGATTCCACATACAAGAGAGCTGTTAACACACCAGTAGGTTTTTTTTTTTTTTTTTTGAAAAACCTAACCTACACCAGCAAAAATGCACTTATGGCTTAAATGGTTTAAATACATATTAAATGCATTTAAGCCATTTTTACACATTTAATGTATTTAAGGCTGTTTATTTTTTATATATTTTGATTTAATTAACTATTTCTACAAAACAGGGTATAAATACACAGCAGGCACAGTGAGCACAGCAGGTGGCGCTTCCAAATGCAGACATATTAAGTAGGACATTTTAAACCAGATATGATTACATGTGATTAAATTGTAAGGCCGTTTGTTTACAATCATCAGTAGAACTAAATATACATCATAGCCTGCATGCCTATTCTTTGTGCTGTACAAACCAAGTAGTCAAATTATACAACACTAATGTCGAATGGTCAAATAATCAGACAGATTTGACATTAGGAAGCATATTCAAGATTTATTAACATAGTCTGAAGAAAGTATGATGATTTAGATTTACAGTTTGCTACCTGTCAGTCACATGTTTGCTACATTAGTCTCGTACCAAAGAATACCAAAGTAAATTTCCACCACCCAATATCCTGGCTAATCGTCTACATTTGGGCTGAGTGCTAAACAGACATTTGTCATTGCTTTAAGAATATCATAAAGAAACACACCTTGAATGTGTATAATGACACCATGCTACTCAGTCCAGTCATCTCCCCTGTTCATATCTGGCAGGTTCATTCAGCCAAGAAGTGACTTTACAAACAGATTATGTTTACCTTGACCATTCAGACGGATGCAGCTAGGCAACCAGGCAGCCCCTGCCGTCTCCTTCCCATCTCTTCAGCAGAGGAGGCCATGAAGGTTTATCTCCAGATCAACAAGGGCCTTTCCAACAGGAGAGGAATTACCACAGGATGGGTCTGAAAGCAGATAAAAAGGCTTGAGTGGCTCAGGAAGAAGTCGACATGGCAGAGAGAAAAGACAATGTGCTGAAGAGTCTACAGCACCTGTCAACAGGCCCACTCAACTTTTGTAATGTTTGTGCTTGTATGTTTATCAAAATAACGGTTCCAGGATTAAATCTAGACTGCGGCTAGACAGCATGGACAGCAAGTTTGGCATATTTGCCTGAACTTCTTTAAAGAACATACAATCTATTGATTCAAAGCATTTATAATAGAAGTCAGTGGCCAGTTGCTTCAGCACTTATCCAATGGCTTCAATTCCGTTTGGGTTTTAAAGGAATCCATTTTCTGTAGTGCCGAACAGTGACCATCACACACAGGCCTTCAGTTTTTTTTTTAATGATGCTTGTAATGAACATTAAGCCAGCGGTTTTACCATGACTACGTCAGGAAGTAGAGATCTGGCTTACAGCTACTGTCACTATTTTCCCCTTGTAAATTATATCTAGTTAATCCACCTCTCATATTCACAGTCAGTAAAATATCAGGGACACAAAACTTGTTGAACCCATTATAAATTAAAATGTGTTTGATTGCATTCTCACTGCTTTAATTATGTCTCTTTTGTCCAGCTCTTTTAAATATGAATTCCAGCGATTTCTAACCATTTCAGCATAATTAACATGTCAAAAAAAGTTGTTTGATGCTCTGCTAGAGAAACAGTGATAATAACCAAAAAGTCTGGACAGTTGAATGTCTCTAAAAGCTCCCTTACAGAAAGGTATTATTCAAAACAGTTAGGAATGACCTTTGCCTGATGACTAATACATTGTTTTCTGAAAGCTCAGAGATAAAAGCTTTGGTCTACAATGTATTTTAATCTAGTCCCCCAACTAATCCACTAGTAAATGTTGAAAAAGGTGTGTTTTGGCAGAAAGACACAAAAATGTGCAAAGTACAGGTTCTTCCAGGACCAGGGTTGGAAACGACTAGTCTAAATCAAAACCATCCCCAAAGAAAACCTCCTCCCACTGTATTTTAATCTATATCTAAATTAATCCAATCCTGGTGGAGACATACATGCAGGGCATTGTAGAGGAACACAAGCCACTGTTTTATTTTGCCATTATCAGCATTACATACGAAACCCAGAGGTTGTAGAGTTACTGGTGGGTTTTAATAGTAAATAAAAAGGTTATGTCTGTGTTAAAGACATGACGACCCTGGATCCCATCACCGCCACTGTAAAGGGTGAGGCCTCACCGGCAGAGGAACCTTTCTTTGCTCACTATAGGGGGGGAAATCAGCAGAGACACAAGACCTCCACCAGTTTCCAACAACACCATCCTCCCTGTGCAGGAGCATGAGGTGAGACGTGTACACAGGGCAGTGAACCCCAGAAAAGCTGCTGGCCCTGATGCTGAAGGTATGTATGTGTAGACCACCTTTCTGTTGTCTTTACAAAAATCTTCAACCTATCTCTGTCCAAATCTATCATCCCACCTTGTCTGAAGTCTGCCACCATCATTCCACTGCCAAAAAAAAAACACCGCCAGCGACCTCAATGACTACCGTGCGGTGGCACTCACACCAGTCATAATGAAATGTTTTGAGAAACTAGTTCTGAATCACATCAGAGCCGTCCTCCCACCCACCTTTGACCCACAACAGTTTGCCTACAAAGCAAACCGGTCCACAGAAGATGCCACCACCACTGCTCCTCACACAGCACTCAAACACCTAGAGCACCAGGGGAGCTGTGTGAGGACGCACTTCGTAGACTTCAGCTCAGCATTTAACACGGTCATCCCCCACAGACTGGTGACCAAACTCACAGGCCTAGGACTTTCACAACCCACCTTTCTCTGGATCAAATACTTTCTCCCAGACCACACCCAGTCCGTAATGTTGGGTCTCCATCATTCCTCCAACCTTAAACTCAACACCGGAGCACCCCAAGGGTTTCGTATTCTCTTTACACCCATAACTGTGTCACCACTCACTTCTCCAACACCATAGTAAGGTTTGGTGATGAGACCGCCTACAGGGATGAAGTCCAAGGACTGACTGAGTGGTGTTCAAGGAATAATCTCAGCCTGAACCCCTCGACAACAAAATAACTCATAGACTTTCGGCAGAAAGGTGCAGTCCCAGCACCCCTGTACATCAATCAGGACGGTGTTAAAAGAGTCTCTTCCTTCAGATTTCTGGGCCCACACATCTCTGAAGACCTCTCCTGGACCACCAAAACCATAGAAATGGTAGGAAGAACCAGCAGAGGTTCTACCTTCTGAGAATTCTCAGGAAAAACAATCCTCAGGAGAAGCTGCTGGTGTCCTATGACCACTCCACCATCGAGAGTGTGCTGATATACTGTATCTCAACAGAAGCTGCTCGACGGCAGAAAGGAGAGCACTGTAGAGAGTCATAAACACGGTCCAGAAGATACGGCGCCTCAGTACATCCTGAAAGACCCAATTCACCCAGCACATCATCTGTTCAACTCGCTGCCCTCTGGTAAACACCTTAAGTCTATCACATCCCGGACAAACAGGCTCTGAAACTATTTTTACCCTAGAGCCATACAGGAACTGAACACTTCCAATCACACACACTGAGAACACTGGGCTCAGTAGAAGTGACCTGAACTCTACCTCAACACTTCACTGGCACTGACTCTTATAGAGCACTGTATACTGTTCCAGGGCTCCATTCGAGCTCTGTTCTATTTATCACTCACTGGACTATTTGTTCTCGAGTGTGCAATATATATTCGTCTATAAAAAAAACTCCTGATGTGCAATAATTATAACACTATAAGTTATCCAAGGAATGTGCAATAACTAACTGCCACCTCACCTATCTATCATCTATTGTATGTTTCAGAATATAAAGTTTTTATAGATATTAAGAATATTTAAATATAAAGATATATTTTTAGGCAATGTGCATATATGTATATTACTTTTTTTCTTCTTTTCCCCCTTCCCCCTCTCAATTCTGCACTTTATATATTTTAGTCTATGTTTAATTATTTTGTGTGTAAAGTGCTGTTGGATTGCTACTCAACTTCGTTGTACACTGTCCACACAATAACAATAAAAGGTATCTCATTTCTTATCTGTATAAAAAAGTCTGGACTCTATAAAAGACTCTGTCTTCTCTACAATGAAACATTTCAAAACAGACCCACTCTGAACGGCTCTGTTTACATCTCAGAGCCTGGGGTATTCAGGAATTTAGAAACAGGTGGAATTTCCTTTTAACAGCCGCACTCTGGCGTCCAACTAGCCAGTTACTTTTCAGCATAATATTATAATGTCCAAGTACAACAAAAAACAACAGTTCAGGCTTACCTGTAAAAGGTAATTCCTCGAGATGTGGTTAGGATCGTGCAACGGTGTTTAGCGCCGAGCTGTGGCACCCAGTTCAGATACCTTTCCCAACTTCAGTCTACAGAGAGTTAGGACTTGTTGGCCGGACCAATATGGCGGCGGACTTCACTCCCGATCCAGTTGCCCAAACCGCATCTACCGTTACAAGCCGGGGGGAAGTCAGTC
The DNA here is from genome assembly GCA_024036415.1 of Prochilodus magdalenae. Taxonomy (NCBI): domain Eukaryota; kingdom Metazoa; phylum Chordata; class Actinopteri; order Characiformes; family Prochilodontidae; genus Prochilodus; species Prochilodus magdalenae. The sequence continues at coordinate 585,939 of JAMWET010000100.1, read as the reverse complement.
TACCAGACCGTATCCACTAAATATATGCTTAAAACGTCTCTTCACCTGCACCCAGTTCTCAAGAAAGCCGGGGTCGACAAGTTAACATGCTCCACCCGGCGTGTTTTATTCGCTATGAACTATAAAAACATTTTGAAGTGTTTAAAATTTCCGCCGCCGCCATTAAATAACCGGAACCACTTAGTTCCTGAGCACAGTTTGTATCACTCCGCCCAAAGACAGTCGGTAGGCTAATCTATAGGCGAGTGTTTCTCAACCGTGGTTTGGAAAGCACCCTGTCTTGGGCATTTTGGTGGATCCCCGCAGCTCTGAAAGGGCTTATTAATGAACTGATTAGTTGAACCAGGTGAGTTAGGAGCAGTGAAATCATTATATTGTCCTTCTAGGACCAGGGGTGATAAACACGGGGCTAATGTAGTGACTGTGAGTGACTGAATGCGGTGTCTGAATGAAGATCCAAGGACCTCGTCCTTTAAGTTGAGAAATGTACTTGCTGCTTGGTCATGCGTTCGCGTAGACAACCGGCTGCGTCACGAACGTAACTGTTTACATACTTACCTGTGTGCTACGCGTGTTACTGGAGACATCCACTATGGGGCAGATCATTCTAGACGTTATGATTCTCGAATTTGTATTAATGTCGTCTTTGTAAATAATCTGATGTCATAACAAGCATATTTAGACACGTTTTTGCTGTTACACGGCCTTCCTTCGAAACTTTCCGCCGTTTTGAAACCCAAGTGTCCGCACTGCCCCCTGGCGGTTCTGTGTGTACTGCATCTGGCGCGAGCGTAGCGCTAGATTGTGAGGACGTGACGGACGCAGGATACGCGAGGCAGCCAATCTGTACGGGAGGAGACATTCATTAACCTTACTGAATCTCCCTCCTTTTAGTTTGTGGTACTTTGCCGTGGGTCCGTTTGCATGTGTCTGTCTATGCAGGGAAGTATACTAGTAACCGAATAGCTCGTTTATAAATGTAATGGTTTAATAAAGCTACTTCACACTCCCCGAGTTTAAAGGCGCAGTAGTACCAGAACGTGGGACGTTATGCGGTCAGTCTAGTTCCAGTGTTGTTGAAATGGATAAGGATATGCGGATCGATACCTAAATATCCTACCTAGATACCGGCGCAAAAACAAACAAACAAACAAAAATCAATCATTTATTGATTGAATGATTGTTCGATTTAGGACGGATGTGTATTCCATCTCTCGAACAAAACGCGCCATTAATGATGTAGTATAGGAACTACTTTTCCTTCCGCCTTCTTCCTCTGTAACAATTCAAACTGTGACTATTCAAATGTTAATCTAATGAATACACATGTAGTGACTGAGTTTAAGTGAATATACAATTTAAATATAGTTTCTGATTTGCTGCAATAATAATTCACAATACTTTAATATCATAATTTACTGTTCTGTTTAAATTTACTATTTGACACATACTTTAAGTATCAGAATGTTAGCCCTGGTATTCCATGGCTAACATTTCAGAGCCATGGGTCCATTCCAGAGCCATGGATCAAAAGGAAAGTAATATCACCCAGCCATAAGAGTTTGTCCAGAGGTGAGTAGACTAACCTAAATCAATAAACAGGTAATGTACTGATACTTGGGTAAAATACTCACACAAGAAAAAAGTCACTTTATATAAAGCAATTTGAGTAAAAGTCCAAAAACTATCAGGACAAAATTCTTCAACGCCAAATCCTAAAAAGTTCGGACAACATAGAAAATGCAAATAGATAATGCAGTGATGAACCCAAGATATTTCTGTTTTAAATATACACTCACTGTCAAAAAATAGCTGCACCCAGAAGGAATCAACCAACTTTGTCAAACTTGGGTAAGTTTAACATGCCAATGCAAGTTTCACACTTGGCAAGGACAAGCCTTAATGCTGTACCTGACCGACCCAACACACATGATTGAGGACATTCAGCAAGCAGTGTTGTCGTGCAACCATTTCAACAACTGCTCTTACCACCATGTCAGCGTCGCCAATGACTACAACAGTACTGGACCAGACAGTCATGGAGTGACTCAGAATGGCAGCGAGTCATCTTCAGTGACGAGTTCCTCTTTTATCTTCCGTGTGTGGAGGCACCGTGGTCAGCACCAAGATTAACAGTTTGCTCCCACGTCACACATCCAGAAGGTTTGGTGTCACTCCACCTCCACCTACCGCACCATCTGCAGGAACTGTGTGAGAATATTCAAGATGCATGGGATGGATTGTCACAGGACACCATTAGGAACCTCTACAACTCCAGCTGAGGCGTCTGGAAAGGTCACTACTGTAGGCAGGGCAGTCGTACCTCTGCAGCCATGCCTTTGTAATGTGTGCAGCATAGTTGCCATATTATTTCACAAAAGTGAGGGCAATTTAGTTTTCCATTATATGGGCCCTGGATGAGCCTGCTGTACTACAGGTAGCTATGCTATATTAAAGAGTAACTCCACGGATGTTTCAAATTTTTTGCATAATTAACTTGTTAGCATGTAAAAATCGTTCAGAGCCGTTTGGTGTGAAATCCCTTTCTCTAGAGGAACATTGTTCACAGTGGTGGTAATAGGAACCAGATGTCTGAGGAGTTTAATTTCTCTGAAAAGCGCCCTCACAAAGTAATGCCAAAACTGTTACATAAACGTGACACATTTCATGATAGTCTGTAGTCCATTTTAATCCATTTATTTTAAGATATTCATAGCAAAACATGGTAAGACAAATGCCCCCAATTAAACCTTTTTTTTTTCTCTTCAGATTCATGATTTATCTTTTAACCATCATCAAAATTACATATACTCAGAAAGTGAGGATTCACCTGTGGTTTTGGTTTGTAAATAACTGTGTGCTGTGTGTTTATTGTAGACATGGTGTTGGGAACCAGGAGTCCCCACCATCGTAAAGAAGTCTGTAAGTTTTTTCTCCAGTAAAGAATTTCACATCAAATCTCTGAATGAATCTGATAAACTGCTGGGAGTGTTCTGCCAAACCTATCGATAAAATATCGTGGCATGTGACATTTCAAATACAGCTTAATGTGTGATCTATTTACACTTACCTTGATACTGAGGGGACTACACATGCTCCTCATCATCAAGCCAGACTTAAGAACAGTTAAACTGCAGGTCCATGTCGCCATCTGGTGGTCAGCCTAATAATTGAACGACTAAACAATGTTAATAATGCTTACTCTAGAATAACAGCAACAAGGGAACCTTTTATAGAAACTTTGTCCATTTTATTTCTTAAAACCTCTTTTATAAAAACACAAATACAAAATGAATGGGCAGTTTCATTGTGTATTGTCCTTTTTTACATTGGTAATTTGCACATACAAAGCCACCCTCTATGAAAAACATTGGATATATAATTGCAAATTTCTTTAGACACATTTAAAATCAAAAGTGGAAGGAAGCTAAAAACAATGCAAGACGTAGACAGGAGAGAAGGAAAGGGAGCATGAGAAAGAGAAGGTCTGTGTATGTTTAAGTTAGTGGGTGTGCAGAAGAAACAAAAGACGAGAGAAAAAAAAGAGACAAACATGAGATGAACAGGAAAGACATAGAAATAAGGGACACACGGAAAAGAGGGACAGACAAAGGTGGAAGATGGAGAGAGGAGAGACGGCTGGATCAGAGCCGGCATGGTAGAGCAAGGCTGCTGTTGAGCAGTGCTCCATACAGTTTACGCTACTTGAGCAATGCTCCGTATTGCAGCGGCTGTATGAGCAACACTTGGTAGAGCAGCACCCAGTAAAGGAAATGCTAACCAAGCAGCACCCCGTGCAGCATCCACTTTTTGAGCAGCACTCAGTAGTGCAGCTGCAGTTTGAGCACAAGATAACCGTCTCTGTACGAGTGTAGCTCAGCAGAGCACCTGGTCTTTGGGCACTGCTCAGCAGTGGAGCAGCTACGTGTAGATAAACAGCCATTTGAGTACTGCTCTGTAGTTCAGCTGCTGTACGAGTGCTGCTCTGTGACCGGGCTGCTGTGGTAGCACGGCTCGGTGGTCAAGCTGCTATTTGAGCAGCGCTCTGTAGAGGAGCTGTGAGCGACTGCTTGCTCTTTCGTTCTCCAGGCAGAAGAGCAGATCCCTGAGGTTTACACGTGTGATACGCTGACGGGTGAACTGTCTCGACACTCCACCACTTAAACCCGCCGTCGTGCTCGCCGACGACCCCGGACCCTGTGAAAGCATATACAGGAATTAATGTGACAAAAGCCCGATCTAATTAATTGGAATGTTTTGATCTGGGTGCACCATGTGGATGTTTTCTCCCTCCTTCCCTGAGATTACAGACTACCCTCTGTTTCACCTGATGATAAATTTGGTCTCGTCTGAATGTACAGATGTATATAACTGTGGTAAATTTTCCAAGCAGTTTACTTCTTAATGCACACTTCAAAAACATTGTTGCACCCAGACAGAAGTGTCGGATTGCAATGCAATTGGAATAGAAGATTAAGGTCACCAAGAAAAATAAACGATGATCATTTTAAACTGATATGAGCAATATTTACTGAGCTACACATATAGAAGTAGTGTCTCTCAGTATGGTGACTCAGGTGGCCTGCAGCTAGTTTTGATAATCAAAAAGTCAGTGGTTATCAAGTGGTTCAGGTCCCCCAAAGTACAACTCACCTAATGGCAAAGCTGTAGTTAGAAAGCTCTTGATCTTCAGATAAATAACAGAGCCCATCACAACTGTGGTAACTAGGTGCCCCCAGAAGTACAACAAATCACCTAGTTTAAAAGATCCAAGCCCCGCGGAAGCCTGTCTTTCCATCATCACCATGGACATGAGATATCTGGTGCAGGAACTTTTCAATGACATCTTATTGGTTGTCTTGTACACGTAACTTGCGGTTGTATGATGCTTTTCTGTTTTCTGTTCTACGTGCAAGCCCAAGGACTTGATTTAAAGGGGGGCATAAGATTAAGGACCTGAACAGATGGAACGCTGATTCTCCCTCTATGATGTTCACTGTGTGTATATATGGGCCGGTAACTCATTGCAAATATCAAAATAGAAAATGCAATTTCTCTGTCTCAGGGCTGGCTGCACCACCATAGCAGTCTAAACAAAAAAGTGGGCTGTGGAAATAACTTGTCACCACCTGTTTTGTACTTTTTAATATTTCATTTTCAATTTTAAACTGGTCTCTAAAACACCATATGTTGTAATATAAATAAAACATTTGGTGAATCTTGTAGGGCTTTCCGTTTTCTGAGTCGGTGATGGCAAGCTGTCAGTCGTGTGTTTATTGTATTATTAGGACTACACCCAGCCAGTTCTCAGAGAGGAAGGAATAATTTACTTTCTTGTTTTTGACAAGTTTCAACTTTGTTGGATATTTGAAATACACCAAAAAAAAATGTCACATACTCCAATATTTAGTTGGACCACCTATAGCTTTGATCACGGCACACGTTCACTGCGGCATCGCTTCCACAAGGTTTTGCAATATCACATTTATTTCTGTCCAGAGTTCCATTAATTTTTCCCAAGATCTTGTATTTATGATGGGAGATTTGTATCACTGCGCAAAGTCTTCTTCAAATCCCTTTTTCAGAAGTCTCACTGTGGTTCAGGTCTGGACTCTGGGGTGGCCAATCCATATGTGAAAATGTGTCTCATGCTTCCTGAACCACTCTTTCACAATTTGAGCCCAATGAATCCTGGCATTGTCATCTTGCAATTTGCCCGTGCCATCAGGGAAAAAAAAATTTTTTTTAGGGACCTGACCAACTGCAGCAACCCCAAATCACAGCACGGTGCCCACTAGGCATGATGGGTGCATCACTTCAGCCGCCTCTCTTCTTACCCTGATGCGCCCATCACTCTGGAACAGGGTAAATCTGGACTCATCAGACCACACGACCTTTCAATCATTATGCTCCCTTGCTCTATTGCTCACTAAAGTCGTGCTTGCCATTTAGCCTCACTGACAAGTGGTTTTCTTAGAGCTCCACAGCTGTTTGGTCCCAATCCCCTGAGCTCTGCTGTTGTTTTTCTACCATTTGATTTCACCAAATGTTTAAGTGATCACTGATGATGAACATTCAAGATTTTTTTTCCGACCACATTCCTTCCTCGAAGATGACGTTTATCCACTTTAATATTTCATTTAATACTTTAATAATGCGTCCAAACCTGATTTTAGTAGATTCAACAATCTCCTTAGATGTTTTCTCTGCAAAAATTCACTCCAAAAATTTGACACTTTAGAAAACAGACATCTTTTTCCATGACCAGAGGATATGCCTTTCCACATTGTTGTTTAGCAAATGAGAAGCTACTCACTGCATCAGTTGGGGTTTAATAACTTGTTCGCAGCTATGTGTGATTTAGTATTCATCTCAGTGTTCATTTGAATGTTCACTGTGTTCTTAGTAGGTCCTGGACTCTTTATCTTAAAGGACTCCTGGAGCACCGAGATCTTTAGTAGCACAGCTGGCTAATTAAAACAGCAGAGCCTGAGCAGCAGACTGTACTTTTTTAAGGGCTTGTACCGCGTCTCATCAGCTCTTTTTTAATACATCAGCTGGTTTTTAATATGGTTTTATATACATAAAAAAAAATTATGTCTATGTATGTGTGTGTACACAAAACCTTTTATAAACTACAGAGAATTTGATGCCAGGGTGTTTACTTACACAGCACACAGGTTGTTTATGCTCCTCTCTGGTAGATCAAAATTACAAAAAAAAAAAAAAAACCTAAAAGCAATTGCTTACTAAACTTGTACATAAATGAGCAAATGATAAAATTTTGTACCTCTGCATCAGCGCCAAGAGCAGGCGAGTCGAGTTTCCTTTTCTTTCTGGGTCCAATGGCAGCAAGCGCTGTCAGGTTAGCATCTCTCTGTCTTATCTGAGCTAGCTCCTGTTGCTGCATCTGTTATACAAAACACAAAGGTACATAAGTAGTTCTTAGGCTGACACACGGCCTGTATTATGAGCCAGCTTGTCATTTTAAACAACCGGTCATGGGGCTGGACAACGCTACCTCTTTGGCCTTCTGTTTCAACCGCAACTGCTCCGGGTCTTCCTGCCGAGAGCGAGACTGCACAACAGCATCAGAGCAACAAAAAGAGCTGTTAGTTAGCTGTTCGACAAATTATTCATACACCCTGCCTCCCGAGAGATAGTTAAACCATGTGAACCACAATTTGTTCCGCAATGTAAAAGAGAGAGAAAAACAAGTTCACCACTAGATGGTGCTATAAACCAGCCAGCAAAGATAAAGTCACCCTTAAACAAAAATGATAAACCACAGTAACAGCTGTAAGTAGTACCTTTTTAAATATTTAAATTAGACTTGAATTAACATAGACTTGTTATGTGTAAGTGAAAAACGTGGAAGGCAGGGACAGTGCTCCAGATACATTGTGGTTTACTTGTGTAATTAAAGATGGTCACACCATCTGCACAGCATGCATATAGAAAATCACTGTCAAAGGAAGGAATCCTTCAAATACCGAGTGCTCTTTGTGACCACCACCCACTACCTTATAATGAGTGTTTTCAGACTATTTGTGCCACCTTGTTTAAATGTCCTACCATAGTGCAACTTTATAGGTAAGCTCAAGTCAGCCTTTTTCACAGCTTCTCGTTTAAATTTTGCCATTCCACCTTAAATGGTGCGGCTTCTGGCAGGTGAGATCAATGTCCATATCAAAAATGTCACCTGCATTAAAAGAAGAATTGGGCAGTTCATCCAAAATATGTTTACGTACTTACAAGCAGAGTTTATTACTGTCACCTCTTCTTACTGTGCTTCCTAAGAAAACAATACACACTCTACAACTCCAAAAATGAGTGATGTGCTTTGTAAAGACCTGCATTGGCTGTTTGCATCTTTTAGTTTTTATAGCTCTACATGACCTTAAAGCACCCGCTTACCCCACAGAACACAACGTCTATCTGTGTAATTTTCAAACACTTGTTCTTAGATATGCAGATAGTGAGCTTCTGCAAATGGCGTTGTTAAACCACAGACAGCACGGAGGCCTCTTTTATTATAATGCTCTTAACTGTGAAACTCAATTACACCTTTTTATAAACAGTCATGCTCAGTGGACACCTTTATCAAACGGTTAAAAACGTTTTTACCTTTAGTGTTTAAATAAAATTCTCTCTCTATTTTTCATCTTTTCAATTTAATCTGTTTCCCTTGTTATTTTAAACGGTTAAGGTTTATTACCCTTATGTAAAGCACTTTGAGATGCCATTGGTATGTACTCTATATTTTATTATATTATAAAGATATTATTATGAAAATGACTGAATGACTGAATAAAGTGACAAGTGTTAGACTCTGTGTAGGTTGACTAAGCTGTCTGTCACTTTAAAATTTAGACTAACAAATACTTTACTACAAGTGGGTCATCTGTAATAGCATCACACTTTGTATTGGTGAGTATGTAAAATGTGTACTCAGACTAAAAGAAAGGCATCAATGTATCCTTAATTGTAATAAATAAATAAATAAAATAATAATTAAAAAACAAATAATTATAATTTAGCTATTCTCTTCACAACCATATGCATCACAGAATGGATGAGCATTACCTTGGCTGCCTTCATAAGTATTTCACGTTCCTGCTCTTCTTTCTTCTGCTTTTCCAGCTGGTCAAGCTGCTCAAAGAATTTTAGCTGTGCACGTACGTCAGTCACCTGCTCATACCGCCCATCCTCCTGCACAACACACAGATTACAGTAGGAGTGTCTCTTCATACTGTAAACACAAGCACATTCAGTACAAAACAGACCATGTAGCCTAAACAAGTGTACTTAAACCAACCAACAAACAAACAAACTACATCTGAAATACATAAAAAAAACATATCCACTTAAACCATTACCTTGTATTTTGTATAACCCATAAAATGCACAACACACAACTGGATCATGGATATGATTCAGAGGAGGGGAAGGAACAATACAGACACACACACACAAAAATGAATCACTCGGCTCACCGCCTTACAGAATTAGAGAATATGCCCACTAGGCCTATTCTAGTAACAAAATCCTGTTATCTGGATAACCATGCCCTGGTCCTTTGCTTTACCTTTACCTAAACACTGAGCATCATCTCACTCATCTCACTATTACTGGATAAAAAAGCGTTATTATTATTATCATAATTACCTTTACATACATCCACTGATACCTTCTAGAAGATTACACATGAGTTGTCCAGAAGCGTCAGCAGAGGTTCTTACGGAGCTACTGATACTACTACTAATAATGATTGTGGTAGATGTAGTTGTAGTAGTGAGAAAGATTAAAAATACTATATAAAAATAATACATTACATTAGCATACAATGTTTGCAGCTTCTTACCCTGATTTTACAAGAATATACACCATACCAAAGGCGGTCTGTGTACTGACATGATATGTAATGTATATGAAAAACAGCTTAACAACCGCATTTTCAGAGATCGCACATATTATCTATTCTAAGTACAAAAAATGTGGTGATTATGTAGGCCATGGCATCACCCAACATATCTTAAAATTGAGGTTGTATGTAGCATTTGGAAATTCTTTTTTTCATTGTTTTTTTTAAATAAATCCATTACAATCAATTTTAGTTTTGTTAACCAGTGGTAAATTAGTTTTCACAGTCTGTCTCACCGAGCACAGGACAAATGCTGGTTGTTGCAAACGTGCACATAACCATAAACAGACAGCGCCAAAATACTGTCGAGCCACTCTGAAGGTGATTTACTGTAACACCCTCAAACAGATGAGCAGACCCAGTGGCAGAGAAGGCTACCCCCACACGAACACCATGCCAAGTACCTTATAGGTCATGTTCTTTTGCTGTGCGATGACAGAAACTTTCTCTAGAAGGTTCTGTAGTCTCTGCTGAGTGGCATGGGAGACCAGGTTCACCACGTCTGGTGCCAAATCTGTCACCCCAAAGCGTTTACCTGTAGGTCAGATAAGTAGTAAGCATGACAAAAATGCACTATTTAAAGAATAGCAAGAGAAGAGCTTTCACAGTCATGACACATTTCTATCATATATTTTATTCAGATCTTAAACAATATTGTGATATGTACTGATTATCATATAGAAAGCCTCAATATTACATGATTGCCACATCACTCACACCTACTGGCTGTCATATGTTTCAAAACTAAATGTTTGGGTATTGGTGCCAGACCTATGTCCAGTATTCTACGCTGCAACAAGGCAGAGGAAAGAAAGGCTTCATCCTGGCAGGAGCGAGTCACAGCTCCCACCACTTCCGAATTGGTGGCCAGGATACGAGCACTCTCCTCTGACAGATTCACCCCAGCCATGGAGGCCACGTCGTTGATGTCATCATCGTCCCTACACATGCACACAAGAATTATTTATTTTTCCTTTCTTTATTTGTTTATGGAGAACTATGCTTGCAAAGGCTATTTAGTGTTTAGTGACAGGCCTTATTTACTTATTACCTATAAGTTAACTGAGCATATAGTATCAGTACATAGACAAAACAGACCGTGTTGCATTAAAAAGATTTAGATACAGCTCCCATGTGACCTATTGAGATATTTTAAGTTCCCATTTCAACCCTGATAGTACCCCATTAAGGCACCACCGGACTAGCCTAATTGAAGGTAGTGCTGCGTAGTAAACACTAAATAATAAAAAAAAAAAACAATAACAACCCAACAACCTTAGACACAGTTTTCACAGCATTTTTACATATGGCACTGCTGTTCTTGCTGGTGTTCTGTGTGTCCAAATGTTTGTGATTAATACCATATAAAAGTAAGATATATGTATATTTCATATTATATTTATATTTAAGCCACAAACATCTGTGCACTAACCTGAATGTTCCACCTGCAGCATCTTTCAGTTTGCTCTTCTGAGCTGCAACAAGCGTCACAGGGCTGGGAGAAGGTTTAACCCCTGTCACTGCACCTGGCTTTACTGTCACTGAGAAAGCAAAAAGAGAGTGATTGGAAAATACATTTTTGATAATGCAATTCAACAGACCACACACAGAGACAGATGTGATTACATTCTAATTGTAGACAGACTAGAGCAAACAATTTCTTCCAGGTTTTTACAAAGCAGTAATGGAAGAAAATGCCTAACATTTGTCATCATACTCAGCAGTAGATCAACTTGGATATTTTTTTCCCCTAAAATATGGACTATGAACACTCGTAAAAGAAGCCCAATAAGAATTTTCCATGTACAACAAAACCATAACTCAGCAAAAATACACCCTTTAACTGAGACCAATTTTACATTTTTTCAAGAGGTAAACAGGCAGGAATATGGTTAGGCCTTTACAAACATGAGTGTGTAAAACACTATTTAAGATAAAACAGCAGTTAGCAAGAACAGCTCTGTCATTCCAGTAATACTCTCACCATGACAATGTTTAAGTGGACACGTGGCGCCATTGTCACATATGGTGACTCACCAATTCTACTTTAAGTCACAGAACAACATTTTTTTTAATGTAAATGCCACATAACACCCATACTATGTACTGTACTGTGCAAATCTTGCATAGCTAGAAAAAAAGTTTTGCTTAGCCCACTTTTGAACAAAAATCTCACCATTGTATACAGTCTGGCTAATCAACTAACCAGGACAGTACAATAATCACTGGAAAAGAAGGAACCACTGAATGATTACTTATGAGATACACAATGTAGGTACCAAGATTTTTTATAATTCGGTATCAAAATATACTGCATTGTATTGCAAAACCAACAATGCTGTAGCATTCTGCTACGGGCTCAATAGTCTATGGACATGTGGAATTTGTGGTCATGCAGAGTGGCCATGCGCAGAGGCTGACAGGATCACTGGAGTTGCAGTAAGACTTTAAATGTAAATAAGTTGTTGTATAGACATTGTAATTACTGTGGTCACATGTTACTTGCTATTCCGTAGGGCATCAGTGCAGTATTAATACATTACAAGCCAAGAAGAGTTGTATAGTTAGAAGTGACCTGGGAAACATTGTCAAAGGGAAAACAAACAGAAACTCATATATACAAGCCCACTGAGAAGATTTAGAAAGGGAAAAACAGACACACCTGTTTGAAGCTGTTTGACCTGCACATGAGGCTGACCCACTACAATGCGGCTATGAGGTTGACCCCTGAGTGTTACCATGGGAGTAGTCGTCAGGGTAACCTGGGGGGTCTTTACTACCCCTGGCTGCGGAGACTGCAAAACCTGCACATGGTCGTGGTCATGTTAGCACAAAGCAGTACAGCAGTACATGACAGCTTAATAACATACACTTGAACATGCCCATCAGAAATGTCCTAAGCATCGCTTGGGTCATTCCGACTAAATCAAGCCTCTTTTAAAACACCACAGACTTCGCTTCCTTTCACAATTCCCTTAGCGATGGTTTTAGCACTGGAACTGTACTATGACAGTTCCGAAAAGCACCGAGCATCAGAATTCAGTTCATCTTAATTCAGTTGAATTATGTTGCACTGAATTTCACCGAATTACCAATGAGGCAGGTTGGTTGGCTTTGCTGAGAGTGGGCTGGATAAGCGTCCGTGGAGCCGCAGCAGCAGCAGATGCAACAGTAACCGTAGTAGTTGCAGTGGCTGTGGTAGCTGCAATGATCGCAGCGCCTGGGGCGGCTGAGGTCACTGCAGTGACTGCAGCGGCCACTGGAGTTGCGGAGGTCACAGAAGCCGTGCTAGCTGCTGTAGGGCTGGTCAGCGCTACGGTAGCTACAGGTTTGGCCTGGAGGCCTTGGCTCTGCTGGATGAAGGCAAGGGAGTCCGGAGTGAGTTGCCTCAGAGCGGGAAGACTCCTCTGGAGAAACAAACAAAGGCAGTTGGGAGACAATAATTTAGAGGCAGTTTTCTGTACAACTGATAGATTATCATGAGTTTCACTCAGCTCATGATACTTTTATGATGGGTACATTTTCTTAAAAAATATGTTTTCCCTTTATTATGTATTTATAGGAGTCATATGCTTAATACATTAACAAGCTTAATGGCACAGTAAATTTTTTTGTAATGATTTACATTTCGTTGCTGTCCAACGAAAAACAAGTATCTCCAAATTGGCAGCTTTACAGGCCAAAAACTTAATTTGAATGTAAGTCAGTGGAACCAGATGTCTTTTTGAACAGTTTTGAGCAATTTCTGTTGGTCCATTCTTCATGAAATTTCACACAGTGTAAACAGCAGCTCATGTGATCAAATGAGGCATTCAAGTAAAAATCAACAAAAATGGAAATACATCTTTTTTTTTTTGGACAACGATTTGTAAGTAGTGAACCTCTCAGTGTGATGATGCCTCTGCCCTGAAAAGACCATGAATTAACATGTTTCCTTGTTAGCCAACCTCACAAAAAGTAACAGTGCTTTTTCCCCTCATATTCCCCTCATTTATATTTTATATTATAAAAACATATTACATAAAATGTAGCAATGTATCTGATATGCAGGTTTGTGAACAATTGCTGAACAATCCAGAAGTTGCTCTGAAGTAACAGCCTGTACTCGTTTAATAGAGGCATTACACCAAATTTGGAACATTACTGTAGGGATTTATTTGCATTCAGCCACAAGAGGGGAGGTACTGATGTTGGATTATTTAATTTTGGAACACAAACATTTTTCTAATTTATTCCAGATGTACTGGATGAAGCTTATTCACACTCCAGAGAACTGTTTTGCTGCTCCACAGCCTAACAGCTGGGGACCTTCATACTCTTTGAAGCCAAAGCTTGGCACTGAGAATGATGATACCAGGCTAATGTGTGGCTGCACCAGTGCATTCTATTGGCGATGGTTTTCTAAGGAGATTATATGAACTGTATTGTGTGCACAATTTAACACCTGTATAAGAAGTAGCTTCATATATATGTACAAAACTTTGCCACTTTTTTGTTACCTTCAGGAAAGGCACAAGATAAGGCTGGGGTGAGGAGTTGAGCTCTTTGTATAATCTGCTGGTGAAGTCCTCCGCCTCAATAGTTCCCTCCTGCAAACACAGTTAACCAGGGTTCCTTACTAAAATCATCTTAACAAAAGTAATCATGTTTAACTCACTGTACAGGCACAGTTTTAAAAATATAATAAAAATAAAATAAAACAAAATAAAAAAATTCTGATAAATTGTAGACTGTACAACTGTAGTGGGTCTCATCAGCAACAGGTAAGTCGCCTGGCCTCATGGTGCAAACACAACGATCTCTCTCTGAACGCTGAGAAGACGAAGGAAATTATTGTGAATTTCAGGAGAACTCACACCCAGCACACTCCTCTGTCCATCAACGAGTTCCTGGGTGTAACAACACAGCATCACTGGCCAGGAAGGCTCATCGGCGGCTCTACTTTCTCTGCAAGCAAAGAAGAGCTACAGCCCCCCTATTTACATTACATTTACATTTATGCCATTTAGCTGATGCTGTTATCCAGAGCAACTTATGAGGTTAATCATATTACAGTGTAGTGTTAGGAGCACAGCTAAATTTCCTTCGGGATCAATAAAGTATCTCTCTCTATCTTATCTCTCTATCTATCTAGTCACCCAGACCGGGATTACCCTCATCATGTGGACTTCTACAGAGGGGCCATCGAGACCATCCTAACCAGCTGTATCACTGTGTGGTATGGGGCTTGCACAGCATCCTGCCACAGGACCCTCGAGCGCACTGTGAGAAAAGCTAAGAAGACTGTCGGCATCTCTCTCCCCTCCTTTCAGGACGTATACACCACCCGCCTCACGTGGGAAGCCCTTCGCTTTGCAGGAGATCCTACCCAACCACTACACAGCTTTTTGTTAATCTGCTGCCATCAGGGAGGAAACTGTGGAGTCTCATGGCTAGAACCAGCAGACTGAGGGATAGCTCCATCTAGGAGGCTGTCAGGGTGTTTAACTCTCTCTCTGCTCTGACCCTCCCTCAGCACCCTGAACCGCCCGTCAATACCGAACTGGGATGCACACACTTTAAACAGCTTTTTAGGCTTTTATCCTTGCATACCCGCTTTATCCCCCATTAACACAGAACTGTGACTTTGTCAGCTCGTTTGCACTTATCACTTTAAACAGCCTTGATGTTATTCAACCTGCACTACTGTTTATACTGGCACTGTCATACCACTTTAATCCTGCATCTTAATTCTGCTAGCGCACATCACTTTACTGTCCTTATTCTCTACAGTTTCTTATTCTCTTTCATGTCTGTCTCAGGACCCTTATTTTATCTTATGTCTTGCGTCAGTCTATTTAATGTTTATTGTTTATTACATTGAATATACTCTTGTTCTTGTTTTTAGTTGTAATATATTTATCGTTAAATATTTATTTGCTACACCTTGGGAAGGAGGGTAACACAATTTTAATCCTCTGTATGTCTTGTACATATTAAAGTATTAACAATAAAACTGCTTGACTTGACTTAATTCAAAGATACTCAAGCGTTCCTGCGTGCAGCAGATGAAAGACTGACATTTAAGATGAAAAGCTAATCAGATGAAACGTGGATGACAGCTCGTCTATTTGCAGAGACATATGAAATGACATGTATTACATACAGAACTAGGAAGCAAAGCCATTATAATAGCAAAGGAAACACTTTTTATTGTTGCCATTGTGCTAGGGCTGTTAATATCGTTCACTATAATTTTATTTTGCAGATTTTCATTTTATAACCAGCAGTTTCATTTAAACAGTGCTTTATATATTGTAAGTACTCAACTGTCACACTTCCTAAACTGAAATTAACTACAGAAACATACAGTCCTAAACAATATAAGTATTGTGAAACAAAAGCATTGTAAAATAGTGGCTCAATCACCACTATACCTTCTGTGCATCGAGTTATTGTTTAATCCAACTATGTACTATATAACTAGATACAGGTCACTGTGTTTTCTCATATTGTTCTTGCAATGTGTGTATGTTGAAGGCTCTTTAAGCAAACTCAAAAGACCGGCCAGAGAATCCAACAGAAAGTGTGCAAAGTTCATTTCAAATTAAAACAAAAAGTCTGTACAGTGTGTCCACAATAACACAGGGTCAGTGCTTCAGCATCTCAGCAGAAAACATGCAGTCTACACATACAGTCCATAGAGCAGACCCAACACAAGGTAACACAGTTAGCATTCAACATAAATCAAATAATGCCTGGTTGAGATGAATGCTAGTAATGAATGTATGTGAATTATAGCTAATTATGGCCAACTAAGAAAATACATACAATATGGTAGATAGTCATATAGTCACATAGTCAGCCAAGCTTTTGTGTTATTATTAACATTATAGTAACACTAACACACACGCGCATACACCCACTCACACACACACCTTTTCCCTCTACATTCTACCTCTAAACACATGTCAAGAGAGAAAGCAAATATATTCACTGACAAAGTAATGCATTAAAAATCCTCTTTATAAATACTTAACATGTAACACAAGAATGTTTTTAGTTATTACAGTGTGCCTAAAATTGGGTGAAGCTGACAAATCCACTAAAGGTTATCACTGCTGATTTCTCATAATTCTGCTGAGATGATATCAAATTATCTCATAACCAATTTATAAAAAGATTTCTCAAAGTGAGACTACACAGAGAGAACACTTCTGATACAAAACACACACCACCTCCCACACACAAACCAGCAACACATGCACTATCATTCCTACGCTTTCACACAAACAACTTCCGTCCACACTGAGATTCTTGAAACCCAATAATCTTATAATCACTCTGTAAATGTTGCGGCTTACTCAAAGTGAGACGACACAGAGAAAATACTTTTGATCTAAACACTTCCCACACATATAGATATACCAAAATACCAGCACGCACACTCTAATCTCTGAGACCTTTTTCACACTCATGTACAGACCCAGTTACACATGCAGATAGTCTCACACAGCCCTCTGTCGGCCCACTCACCAGCAAGTTCTTGACCAGTTCTTTGACATTGGCAGCTGTTTGCGAGGACTGCTTCGCACTGGTGGCCAGCTTGATCAGCGTGGACAGGAAGTTCTTACACTTCTTCACATTCTCCATCGTTTCCTGCAGTCAGAAACAAAGCTTCAATTAAGCCATAGAAATTATATGCATAATGAGGCAATCGTGCATCACACAGATCAGCATAGGCCTAAAAAGAATCGATTCAAATTCATTCAAAGAGAGTAAAATGTGGTCATATCAGGGTCAAAACCAGTTTTAGCACATTAGTCCTATATTTCTTGGATTTTAAGGTGCTTTCCAGAAGGGGATATTTTGGACTGGATCTGAAGTCATTTCAACTTTATTCTCCCCAAAAGCATTTTGGAAAGCACCTTACATTCACTAATTCCACTGTGTCGGTCACACAAGCATGCGCAAAACAGCAACAAAATTCCCGATGAACAGGTAGAAAAATACAAAAAGGAAAACAGCTTTTCTTCTGAAGAACTTTTAAAGCCTATTAATCTTTCACACTGCTGACAGATCCAGCTGTGAACATGCTCGTCCGTGATAATACTCATTACACTGTTGAAGTGTTTAGGGGCCCCTTTCACTCCAAGGTTCTTACCGTTGCCAAGGTGACGCTGGTCCCTGCGGCAGGAGTCACCACCCTCGGGGCGGCCCCGGGCTGCACTGCCAGCACAGAGCCCGCAGACGGCAGCTGAAAAGGCCCGACACCATAAGGAAAGAGGCAGAGAGAAGGAAGTCATTTACCGGCTATTCTTGAGCTTTCTTTTTAATCCTCGTCTACAACGACAACGACACTGAAGAGGGCGACCAAGAGGTTCCTGGAGTACCGATCTGAAAGTGTTTTCGTTTGTAAGTGTCACCAAGGCAGTCAAAGCTGTGAGTATGTGTGTATGCATGTGGGTGTTCTACGATCTCTACAGTGCTGCAGTCCCAGGTGTGTCTGAACTCTGCTTAAACACAGTGTTTGTAGGGGTTCATCCATTCAGCGGCGTCTCTGGTGTGCTGTTGGGAAAGTGCTGGGTAGTGTTCGCAGATACTCTCTAGGGTGTGGATGCGCAAGTGGATGCTGGCTGCAAATGAGCCCTGCTTTATGATGTTACCTGCACAGGAGGTCTCTGGAGTGTGGTGGTAGCAGTGTTGCTGGCTGTGGGTGAGCCCTGCTTGATGATGGTAGGAGCCACCTGTCTGGTCATGATTGGAGCACCAGGAGTCTGCAGAGAGCACACAGTGGACAGAATTGTCCATTTGGAGTGGTAATACAGTTACGGACATCAATTTCTAAAGAGTAGAGGCAATCTGGGAAATGCTGATAAAACCAGTATGCAGAATATTAAATTCTCTTACAGATGTATTCAACTGAAAACAGAACCATAAACATAATGTCTGATTTTTACCATATGACTGTTATTCTTCTGTTTCTTTTTAAAGTGATAACAAAAAGCTGGAAAGATGCATGTTCACCAATGTGTTCATGTTTCTTAATATCATTTCGGGCATAAAAACACCAATTATTCCAGTTTTAAACATAGAAAATTTCTTCCATTATTCATAATTTGTATCTCTATTTTAGCTGGTTTTCATATTTATTTACTTTATTTACTTACTTACAACATCTAAAAACACAAGCTGTTTAATATTACTAGAAGATTATTAGACGAATATCTTCTTACAACTTCCAATGAAAGTTAAAAATGTTTTTCCATGTCTTGTGATGTTTACCATTATGGAGTTTCAAGGATTTTGCCTCACAGCAACAATATGCTCTAAAATGTGAACATCTTTAAAGAGTTCCCCAAGGGCACTAAAAACCCCATGCAGTGACTTGGCTTTTGAACTTTATGCTGGTATGGTTATTTTCTTATTTGGCCCACAGAAACAACAGGAATCCATTATTTTGATAAACAGTTAGAAAGATTGACTCGACAGAGCCAAATGCATGTTTCCACTTTGCATCTGTCCATTTCAGATGAGATTAAGCAGCATGAATGTTTATTAACAGCTTACAAACATGTATTAACCATTATAGGCCGTTGGGTTTTTTGACCTTCCCGAACCATTTGATAATATTATGCACCTTAGAGGGTAAAATGTCTAAATACTGGCAGCCACTCACTAATGAATGCTGTCAGAAAGTGTTCACAAGTCATTCATTTTGTTCCTGACAAAAAAGGCAAGCCTTAAAGCGTGTAAAACACAGTGGAGTTCATAAGGTAAAACATTAAATATCCCGTCTTTGTGTTTTGAGTTCAAATTCAGGGTAAAATGTATTCACAAATCACTGCTAACCTGTTTTATTTGCATTTTACAAACTCTTTTTAACTCAAATTCTTAGAATTGACATTTTTAATATTAATATCTCATCTACTTAGTATGAGCTCTTATGATTCAGTCCAGTTCATCATTTTCATTTCAGAATCAACAAAAGAAGCTGATTCTGCATTTGATGTATATAGAGCATGCATGACAATGACCATGTTTCAACATTACTGTGATATGCCACAATATGCTTTTCTGGTCAGTACAGTAACACTGAGGAACTGCATGTCTCGTGACAATTAAAGCATAATTAGGCCACTTGACCTAGATACATTTCAGCGCAGTGTGTGAAACATTAAATATAATATAAATTATATAAAAACACTAAAAAGTAATACAAATCTTAACATTTAACATGAGAGCATACCATCACACAAAAATAATATTTTGCATATTTTTTAAAAATTTATATTTTCTGGAATGGTTTCTGGTCACTAGACTCTTCAGTCTAGGCTACCATTTACCCTAGTAGCAAAGGTTTGCACAAGAGAATTTGTAACAAATTATTAAATGAAACCAAAAAGAAGTTAGTTACAAGTTACTGCAGTTGCTGTGTAATAAATGAGTTGGAAATTCCTTGGTAAGGTTTTTTTCCCCCCATCCATCATTGCATAACTGGGTGAAAGGTGACCATTCAGGAACGTTCAAGGCCTTGGGCCTGAGAGCAACTCCTGCTGATGTCATTTAGAAAAGCTAAAACTTTTTTTCGTATACACTTTATTATTTTGTTTATTTAATTTAATTATTTTTTAGAAAATACAATTATATTACAATGTATTATAAACAGTGAGCACATCTAAGCACAAAAACATATACAACACTCAAAAGTTTTTTAGTTTTTTGGAGCCAATGAAAGTCTGCATTACAGCAGTTTTGGATTTGCAAAGATGAATCAGCAATTGTGTATGTAGATGGTTTTATTTTACATATATTTTGCATAAAATATGCAATACTTTGGCCAGCCTGTGTTTGATGGAGAAAAAATCCTCTCTTTTTCTTTCTCTCTTTTATCTTTTTTGGTCTATTACATTCTTCAGTTCTGTTTGTTTTTAACTATTAAGAGTTTTTAACCTGCAATAATTAAGACTTTATGGCTTAAGAGCTATTGGAGCCTTTGTATGAGGTTGTGTGTTTGTGTGAATATGATAACCTGCTGAGTCTTTTTTTTTGGTGTATTTTTATCAATTTTTTGGATGTGTTTCCTTTTTAAAGTTCCCGTTATCAAGAAATAAACGGTTTTGTATTCAATTTTAGAATTTATTTTACTATTGATTTTTACGGTGCTCTTTTCATTTTTTGTTTTTTTGGATACATCACAGAAATGATCAGAGTGTACTTTTTATTCCTAATTTCCCATGTTTTTACACATCTAAATGTTAATCTAAGCTATGTTGTGGGAACGTACCCCACATATTTAAGCCGAATACACATACAAATAGTGGGTGTACAGTCTTCAGCGCGGACACTACCTGTGCAGAAGTGATCTGTCCAGGCGTTGTGCTGACAGGGGTGGCAGCGCGGGTGACCTGCATCTGAGCCTGCATCTGGGCCAGCACCTGCTGAGGAATCATCAGCAACTGACCAGTCTCACTACGCACAAGCACCATACCTGTACAGGAAAACAGACAAACAAGAAAGAGGACACCCAGAGATGAATGATCAAATTAAACAATAGCATAATTCAATTACTGCTCCAAGTTAACGCCTTATTTGGTCGTGCCAAGCTATGTACAAAAACCTTAACAGTCTTGCTTCAATACAAATTCCGTACAGCGATCCTAGTAGAACAAATCCTGATCTACACCAATACAGATTTTTAAGACCTGAAAGCGGAGCAATTACGACTGACAACTGAATACAGTAATTAAATAGTTTCAATAAAAAAAATACTACCTCTTTTATTTAAACAAAATATCAGTGTATTATCAGCGGGATGTAAACTGGTCCATGATCAATAAATCCATATGCTATCACCATCAGTTAACTATCATTTTGGTCAAATACAGCTTCAGGGTATTTTTAACAATACTGAAGATGTCTCAGTTTAAGCTAAATGTATGCTGTGCAGGTCTGGAAGTTCCCTAACTGCTTCTGATCAATGGATTAATCAGCAGCTTTGGACTCTTCCTCAAAAATCATGACAGAAACCGGCATGCCGTTCAATCTGGACATCGTGCCATGCCGGGAGGCAAGGCAGAACATGCTGCCCCCGCACAGTGCGCAGTTGGTGGCCTATATTTCCTCAGTGCTTAGAGAGCCCATTCACCCAGTGCCCATCAACCAGCTCAGCTCTGGGTGTTGGACAGAAGCTGCTGGGTAGAGCATCCAGATGGCCTTGCGCAAAAATCTGTCAAGATTTTCGTCTGACTGAAACCCGCCAGACGACAAATCCGTCGCCACTGCATAAGTTAGTGTACAGGTTAGTGTACAAGTAGACAGAGCCATCATAGTACTCCCTCCCACAGTATTCCCATATTAATTAAAGGTTTGGTACACAGCCAGGGTTTCTAACTTTTTCAAGAGTGTGGGTTTCCTTCCTGGACAAACAGCTCAAAACAGAGTACGAGATTAAAATGTATTTTCCCATGGCAACACTTTATGTAAGATAAATATGATTAATATGCTTAAAAATGTATATTCTAGTGTATATTCTCAGTACAGGAGGGAGTGCTTTGCATATAGAGCAACACTAGCACATATCACAACGAAGAGTGAAATTACCAAAGAACTGAACAACACATTCAGCATCTGTTTGTACTTTAAGTGTGCTAGTGCTGAGGTGTGGCAAAGTAACCACCCAGCTGTGGGTGTTCATAGCAGATTAGGTGTCACTGGCTGTTGTTCTTTGTGAGCAGTGAAATAGCTTAGGTGTAACTTCAGAGCCTGGGTCACTGCAACAGCAGCTAAACAATGATTTGTGCTCAGGATAAAAGGGTGTGCTTCACACGCTACATTAGACCAAAATATAATATATTGGATGTTATCAATGTTAACAATAAAAAAGCCACAGAACACAAGTGCGGCTCTTGGTGTACAGTATCTGGTTCAGTGCAACAACAGTTGAGCAGCTTCCTGTACTAAAGATATGGGGGTTTGCTTTGCATGTCACAAGGATCCAACATACTCAGGTGTTAAACATGTACTGGAGTGTTTCTTGGTGAACAGTGTAACTGCAACAACAGGTCTTTGACAAAAGAGCAAGGCAACAACAACAGCACATGGGAAAGTACCTGGAGGTAGCTGGATGTTCTGGATGCTGGGCTGTCCAGGGCTGCTCTGAGGGAGCCTAGGCGCCAGCACCTGTTGCGGTGCTATGGCCCTGACCCCCGCGGGGCTGGGGGCTGGAGCGGCGCTCCGTGCGACGCCTTGCTGCAGCACCGCCCCCTTAGCCGGCCCGGGAGACACGTGCAGCTGTGGCTGCAGCTGCTGCGTGAGAGCCACGGTCGCGGTGTGCCCCGCTGCGCTCTGGATGATGCTCTTGGCCGGGTCGGGCTTGGTTGTCAGCGCTCCTGGAGCGACAGCCTGGCCCGAAGTCTGCGGAGTTAACGTCAACGTGACTCCCGTGGCCGGTGCTGCTGCGGGCGCCTGCTGAGGAGCTACATTCAGAGCCGCGGTGCTGTTCACGTTACTCCCGTTCACGGCGAGAGCCGCAGGTTGCATAGCCGGCCTCACCACGGTCAGGGTGGCTCCAGTGGCTGCGCTCGCCTGGATGATAACCGTGCCGGACGTAGAAGGTGTGCCGCCGCTCCCGTTCGCCGGTCCTTTTGTTACTACTACTCCAGGCCCGTTGTTGAGCACCATGCCCGCCGAAGCGTCCGCTGCTGGGCTGCTGTTCGACACGGGCGTGCCCGGGAGAGCGGCACCGCTTTCTGCCCGCGCATCCATGGCATCGCCTCCGCTAAAAGTTTGCGCCGTCGACGTCCCGGTCTTCACTTCGTGGCTGGGCAAAGTAGTTACCATAGCATGTTAGGAAGGAAGAGAATAAATGGGGACACCGGGTCGCGCTTTGCCGTGCTCGGCTGAAGTCTACAAACACAGTTAGTTAATGTAAATCCGTGTTGTTGTTATTGATGTTTGTTTTGGTGCCTCCACTCTGGACTCAAAACATCCCTTTCCCCCCCTCCCCAACGCTTTCGAAGTAGGAACAAACGTGTGAAGTGAAGGTGGAGGGGGATAAAATCGCGAAATGAGGCCCTTGACAAGCCCCCTTGTCACTTTAACTCGTCTGGGCGAAGATATGGAGGGGAAAAGCGACCATTTTGCCCCACTGCGAGTTTTACCTGCTGTTTCCCCCTTAAACAAGTCCCGTAGCCCTGCAGCTCCTCTCCCTACACTAACGTTACGCTAGCTAACACTTCGTACTGCCTCCAGCATTGTCACTTCCAACTGCCCGGGCTCTTTCCTCCTTCTCAGAGTTTAATTACGGTGAAGCTCGGCCGAGTTCGTTTCTGACACGACCTGCGACAGCGCTCAAAAGTTTCTCGCCCGCTCTTTTAATCACAGAATCCACCGCCAGCGGGTCGAAGCCCGCCGCCATCTTCGATGTGAACACTGAGGAGCTCGGGGCGAAAATGACACTGCGCGTGCGCGACGGAGCAACAACGTCATGACGTACGGGTCTTTCAAAGCTGTGATTGGCTAGTTTGTGTGCGTAGGAGGCGGGACAAGCAGCGGTCCGTTGATTCTCGTAGTGAAGAGAAAATCGATTCAGTTTATCTCAACAATTCACCGAACTGCCCGCTTCTGTGATTCAAACGTGCGATCCACTTTACAAATCAATGAGTAATCTTTTCATGCACTTCCTATTCGTCCTATTAAGTAGCCTGTATTAGTGAATAGTGTGATTAGTGAAGTCCACTTTACTGTCATAACCGCAGAGGTCAGTGAAATAAAGGGCTGGAGGAACAAACACAAAACAGAAAGAGGAAGGGGGTTACAGAATGACCTACAGATATAAAATATAAACAAATAAAATTAATCGAGTCTCATCGACGTGTTACAATATAAAATATAGGATAATTATTACTCGGATTTTGCTTGTTTATACGCTTCAAGGAAACTTCGATCCAGATTGACATGTGAATCGGTTCGTTAGGTTTGTTCAAAGGAGTCGGTTGAAAGGGATGATTCGCTCGCTCGTCGGTCGTCGCTACCGCGCTGTCAAAGACAAACGAACCGCGTAAAGTGGAAAAACAAGCTAAAAGTAAACACAGAACTCGCTCGTCGGTGCATCCTCGGCGGTTCGCGGCACTTACGCGTTTGTCTGTTTGTGTTTAGTGTTGTGTTGTATAAGTTCAGACGGAGGTTCCTTTTTGACAAGATGGCCTCGTTGTTTTGGAGCGCCTTGCGCTGACCGATTCTCAGAAAAGTGTGTAAAAGGCGCCTCATCTCTGTCCGTGTGACTTCTCCAGGGGCTACAGAGTTTTCCCAACCTCTGACGTGTAGCAGCAGTAGCGCTTACTTACACTAAATGCCGCGTCTAGAAAAACGGTGATCATACGGTCTTTTATTTCAAGTCCCAACTACAGCTTGTCCCTCTTTATAGTGGAAATCATGTTTGGCACGTGACACTGAACATCAAAACTTCCAACGCCAACCATGTGTTCACTCAGCCGGACACCAGTCACTCAGTACTCTTAAAGGGCACATTATGTACCCACATAGGCATGGCCACGTTCCCACAACATGAGGATTGTTCAAGCTAGGGCTTTTCAGGTGAGATGACCAGATTTCTAAATGAAAACATTTCCAGTTTCGGGGGTGTTACGTAATCAGGATACCAACAACTGTATTGCATTACAGCTGCAGTAAGCAAAATGCAATAATCAGATTACTAGCACATAAAAACAGGAGGATTACAATAAAACCACATACATGGAAACTTGTCAACTTGTGTCTAAATTTGCCACTTTAAATGATAAATATGTCAAATGAATCTTGGAGATTTGAGGGTTTTTCATTTTTAGAGACAGAAAGTGAGGTCCTAATGGCAGAACAGATTTTTACAGAATTCCGAGACAGGAGAATAAGAACTGTTGTTTTACATCAAAAAGGGTCTGGTTCGATGTCCAGTTGGGGCCTCTGGGGTCCTTTCTGTGTTCAAACATCTTCTCGCCATGTCTGAGTGGGTTTCGTCCGGGTGCTCTGGTTGCCCTCCACAGTCTAAAGACATGCAGTCAGGTGAATTGGAGATGCTAAATTGAGTCCTATGTGTGAGTGTGTGAGTGAATGTGTATGTCTGTCTGTATCAACCTTGCGATGAACTGGTGGCCTGTCCAGGGTACTTCTGAGAGCTGGTATAGGCAGTACCCACTGCTTTCACATAGCGTTTGTACATTTGCAACAATGACTCTCCCTTCCCTAACAACATATGGTCTCCATATTCGATGTGTCAGATGACATTAAAAGGGGGGCACCTCCAGTTTCAAGTAATTTGACCCTGGCAACTGTTGTAGGGTAATATGGTGAAATAAGTAGAAAATCATATAGTAACCTAATATTTCTCAACCCTGGTCCTGAATACACCCTGCCCTGCACATTTTCGTGGATTGCCTGCTTTAACACACCCCCTGCAACTCTAAAAGGGCTTGAGGCTCGCCCAGCGCTCAATGGATAGAAGGCAGGAATCACCACCTAGTGGGCAATTTAGCATCTCCAATTTACCTGACCGCATACCTTCGGGCTGTGGAAAGAAAACTAGAACACCCTAAGGAAACCCACCCAGACACAGGGAGAACACGCTAACTCCACACAGAATGGATCCTAGACTGCCCACCTGTGAATCAAACCCAGGCCCTTATTGCTGTGACCACCATGCCATCCACAATATATACCATGCCATATGTCATATACATATACTTGGCTGAAAAAGTGATACAGATTTAAAAACTTGCTAACTTCTGGTCGAGTTTCAAGCAGCAGTATTCTGCAAAACTAGGACATCAAGAGGTAGAAGTGGTTAGCAGACAGTGGTTAGCAGACACCAGCAGCCCTGTTGATCAAAACCAGAACAAAGTCGAGACATCTGCTTTACTGCAGATCTTTCTGAGGACTTTCAGGTGTGTCTTTCATTCGCCGTAAAGAGGGGTACGCTTCTAGGGACAGGTCCAAGCAGGGACAGTCTACCAAAAATGGGGGGCTTCCCCAGAAACGGGGACACCTGGTCAGATATCCCCAGAAATGTCCCCGTTATTAGGTATGAATTAAAAACACAGGAAAGGCCTGAGAAAGATCTGGCAGCAGACAGGCAGATGTCACGAGCGGTGCATGTTTTGGCCAACAGAGGGGGCTCCTGCTGTCTGCTAACCACTTTAACCACTAGCTGGCCTAGTTTTAGAGAAAACTGCTGTGTAAACCTTGAAAAGACGCTAACATGCTGAGTGGGTCAAAAACATGGTCACAAAGTCCCTTCGAAACAGAGCATGGGTGGGGTTACAGGACCTGACTCGTACAACCTTGCGCCCTTTCCTTAGTCATCCATATGTAACTTGGGATATTTCAAAGACATAATCGCCCGTCACACTGGAAGTGTCTCCGCTTTTCTAAGTCCAGAAATCTAGTCCCCTATGTTTATTAGCTTTTGTGAAGTTGATACCTGCTATGTTATACAGACCCCAGATTCACTACATCTTCTTGTCGTTATACAAGCTTAAACAAAAGTAATAACATTTTAATGTCATTAAACATCTGCATTTTTGCCCTCACTCAACAATCATCTTAGACAACATATGGTCCAGTGATAATCTAGCAGTAGGTTGGGGAACCCTTGACACTCACAAGGCCACAGGCAGCTGCTTATGTCTTTTATTAGGTAGAGCCACTGGAATCACGTTGTCTTTTGTTACTGTGCCTTTAAGACTAACGTAAATACCATTTGCTCTGATTGGCTATCCTATAATTCACCTAATTTCAAAAATGGTCCAGGATGAAACGCGGTCCAGGCCATGTAGTTTCATTTTGATGAGTGAGCTGAATGTGTTTATGTAAATGTGTTTATGTAAATGACTTGGTTTTCATGACTTTGCCAGCAGTTCCTTCAAAAACGGGCAGCTTTGATTCCATATATAGACTAAAGAACAAATTATATGGTGTGAAACATTTAATAGTGTTTACAAGATTTATCAAACTGGTCTTTTATTTCTTTAAAAAGTGCAGAAAGTTTGATTTTCCATTATATAAGCCAAAACCGTAGTAAATAAGAATTAATTTAAAAAGACCTTCAGTGGCAGAGCCAGTGGGTGCTGAAAAGATGGCCATGTAACATTAGACGTAATGTAACAAGTCCAGGCTAATGTACACTTGTGTCTCGGAGTGTGTATGTTGTTATACTGTGTGAAAGATAAAACTAATTTACATTCAGGATAAGTGATTCAATGTGAAGACACACCTGTGCCTCAGTCACTCAGATAGGTTTAACAATGCATGTGCGTTTATCTTTCAATCAGATTCTCCAACTCTGCAAGCTTGTGAAACAGGTTTTGGTGGAATTTGTTTCTTACATTGCCTTTTTGCTCTGTTTTGTTTGACGCCCACCTCTGCGAGAAAGGAAAACCCTCAACATGTTGTGATATTAAAGATGACTAAGCCAAAATATTCAGTTTTGGACTCAAAAACATGAAGAAAATTGAGCCACAAAAGCACATAAATGCGGTTTCTTATTACTCAACTGTACTTTATTTTCAGAAAGCAGCATTTGAGTCACTGTTCATTTTTCATACGAAACCTTGTAAAGAAAGACTGCCAAAATGAAAAGTGCAACCATCTGCATCTGATGTAAACACGATTTCTCGCGTTCTACAGCGGTCTCGTGGTTGTCTCTAGAGTGAGATTTGTTTGGTTAGACTAGGAAAGCCCCCTTCTGATGGCATCTAATGAAGGTGGGGGAAAGTTTAGAAGACTACAATTGCTTTAGGGTGGACTTTTTGGAGTCAAGCTATTTTTAATCATTTTTTCCCCATTCGGTTTTGAGTGAACAAGAAAGCCAAATAGCTTACATGAATTATATTATATGAATATCTTATTGCAGCCATTTAGTTGCTGTAACTGTTTTAAATCATGGTTATAATGGAGAGAATGGATTACATAATTGAGAGAAATTACTCTAAGACAAAGGTACCCTGGGTATCTAGATACCACAGTCTGGCTTACGTTTTCTGGCTGAAAGGGTCGAAAACCAAGGTGTAAAATACAGGGACCCTCCAATTAACCTTTTGGACCCCAGAATTTCTGGAGAGTCCCTGAAAATGAACTTACTATGGCTTAATGATGTCGGTTAAGGTGAAATAGATGCTCAAATACAAATTCAGGCAAAGGCCATTGTTTAGCTGCTTCACCCACTGATATTCATAATGAATTTGTGTTGCCCACTTAGTTCACCCTTCATAGCATTGAGCATTTCCCAAGAGTTTTGGTGGAAAGAGCGAACTGCTAAAGATTTCTTTGCACCAAATTAGAATAAGGCTATAAATACCATGCAATAAGTTCATTAATGGGTAGTAAGTAGGCCAAAACACTTTACAATGTATTATTAAGCAGTTATAACACATTAATAAAAATGGTAGCTCCATCTGATGAATATCTGATGACTGGTGGAGAAGACAAAGTAAGATCGTGAGCATCAAAATGTATGCTTTATCAGTATAAACAAATGTGGGCTCACAATGAGTCATTTCTATTTATTGCTCTTTCTGTTAATCTGTGTACACCCTTTATAAGGGCAACCTATTTCTAAAGCAGTGCCAATTTCTTCACACTGTGTAAATATACTCTGGCATTTTGTACTGAATTAAGAGAGAGTAGTTCTGTTTTTTATGTTAATTGAACGCTGCTTGGTTGTATTTATTAACTAATAAATGACTAGGCTAGCAGTTCCCCTTGGTTGTATTACGCATTGGCATGCCAGTGTCACCTACCTCCTCCTGGAGATCCGCCATCCTGCAAGTTATGCATCAGGTCCTTGCTTTAGGCTGGACTGGCCCAATAAGAATAGTGTATGATGAAAAGTAAATTTGCTGGTAAGTAAACGTAATTCCATTTTTCTTTTCCCATCAGAAATGTGAGTAATCTAAAATGGGATAAAATGGGTCAAGAGCAGTTTGGAAAAGGTAAAACGTGGCATGTTTCTACTGTACACTCATTTCAATTATCTAATCTTATATGTTACAGTAAAACTGTCAGAAAGCTTCCATTGATATGTAGAATGTTGATTTACTGCAGCCAGACTCTTAGATACGTGCCTATATCTATTCACCATCCACCTTAACCACCTTGTGTCTCTATGCCCACTATTATAGTTCACTCATCTTATAGGTTTACTGCAGCCCTGTCTCTCCTGTTCTGATCACAGGACTGCTGTTACCCAGGTATTCTTTGGAAGGCAGCACATTCTCAACACTGTAATGACACTGACATGGTGTCTGTTGTGCTGGAACGAGTGTATCAGGCACAACAGTGCCATTGCTATATAAACAGTGATCCAAGAAACTGACCACAGATGAGGGTCTAGAGCAGGGTTTCAGCTGAGGGAGGACTAACTGGGTCTCAGACATCCTGTCAAAATACATATATTCCTCATAAAGAGAGACAGATTTAAACTTGACTGACTATAAATTAATGCCATCATCTTCCCCTCAGCATGCCCCCATTTCAACTGGGAGCCCAGTAGTATTGTAGCAAAGACTTGAAAAAGCTGGAGTGAAACATTACAATATGTATATTCTATATTGTATTGTCACACTAGTCTATTGCATAATGCAATAACACCTGGTTTTGTGTAACATCTAATTAAAGCTAAATCACAATCGGGTTTCACATCTTATATGACCCACAGAACATGCCTACTGACAAAGTAAGTGCGGTATTCACGTAATTCTAATTTATATTACTAGATTAAATGAGAAAGAGTCTCCAGTCTCTTCTCGTCAGTCTTTAAGTCATAAAAGTCTTTTCATGTTTGTTTAATTTCAGTGAGGCCAATCATTCTCCTAGTAAAGTGCTTTTGAGCCATTTTGTGTTTTTTTTGTTTTTTTTGTCTGGTTGGTGTAGCTCAATGGAGAACACCACTACCCGCGAGTAAACTACCACTGGAAGATTGGGGTTCGGTCTGGGTGATTATGCTGTGCTATATCAATAACAGTCTATGGGCAAGACTCCTAGCACTGCACTGCCTACCTGTAATATGATCAACCTTGTAAGTTGCTCTGGATAAGAGCGTCAACTATATGCCGTAAATGTAAATGTCTTCTGCATTTAACCCATACGTGAAGTGAAACACACACACACACACACACACACACACACACACACACACACACTAATGCGCAGTGAGCACACTTGCCCGGAGCGGTGGGCAGCCCTATCCACAGTGCCCAGGGAGCATTGGGGCGTAGGTGCCTTGCTCAAGGACACCTCAGTGTTTACTGTCGGTTCAGGGAATCAAACCAGTGACTCTCCGGGTACAAGGCTGGTTCCCTAAGCTCCAGAAACATACATGGATAATCAGTCATAGCATAGAAGCATGGAATTAGTAATAAGAACAGAAATGTCATAAGACATCGGTGCATTCATATGAGATGCAAATGACATATAGGTCAACTCATAGTCAGGGCTTTTACCAGACCACCCCACAGAGATCTTGGCCTCAATTTGAACACAAGACTAGAGGACAGCTATATATGTGAATCAACATATGGGTCTCTAACTATACACCAGCAAGGTGGGAACTAATTATCTCCACATCTCCTGTGTTGTCTCTTATTAGGAACATAAAGGATTTCAAACTGCATCTGCATTTTTATTAAACATGAAAATTCCATAGTAGGCATTTGGCTAATTTTGATAGCAAAATATAAGGTATTGCGGAGATCAGAGGGAAGACCATTTCAAGACACAAAAAGACAGTGAGAAAGACTACAACATAGAAAGTTAGACTGTGGACAATGACATATGCTTAATGACTAGTGCTCCACAGCAGCGCACCAAGCTCGCTCTCAACTGTGCAGCACCAATCTGCAGAATCAGAGTGAAAAGAAACACTTTTAAACATTGGCAACATTAATCATAAATGAGGCGTTAAATCAAACTCTTTTCTAATGGACATCTAATTAACACGCAGTCGTTAATGCAGCAATACAAATCCATGACATATAGACGGAACAAGCCATATGCAAACCCCTAGGAGCATTATTATCTACAGCAGCAGTTCAGGTGAAGGACGGTTCTTTAACAAGAAGAATCATGTGCATACAAGAGTCCATTAAAGTCTTTGGTAGATCGGTATAACCGGTCAACCCAGCAGAAAACGTCACTAGAGAAGCATCATGTTAGAAGATCAATCAGTAGAAATTCATGAGTGTCTTTATACTACGGGCTCAGACTGGTCTTCACCTTCACCTTCAGCTGAGGGCGTTCCCGAAATCAAAAGGTCATCATTATCTTGAACATCCTCATCATCTGACTGAATGACAGGGGTTTCGGCTCCATCCTCATTGGTGGCCTGGCTGTCAGACGTGGAGTTTGAGGAGGTGGAGGACATCCGTGATTTGATTTCACAACCATCTGGAACTCGCAGGGAGAACTCTTCTCTCACTGGATCCTCACTGTCATTACCGCAGGCAAGAACTAAACAGCGAAAAATAACAATCACGATTTACCAGCAGAAAAGATCACAACGTCACTTTATAACGCTAACAATAAGAACACCAGACAACAATTCAACTTCTGGTACAGGAAATGCTAATTTGGCAACATGTTACCAAATCACATTACTGTGACACATCCCCAACACATATTCCAATTCAAATTCCAGTCCCTTTTTTTTTTTATAAATAAATGGTATATGAAGAAACTAACTGGGTCACAGATTCCCACTATATACCTCTAACCCCAGATGCACACCGTCATCAATGTCAAGTTTGGTTTAGATAAAAGCAGGACAAACTGTTCAGGCATTCTTTTTTTCTACTTTTCATTTTTCAGCTATACTACTTTTAATTTTTACATTTTTATATATCCACATTAAACAATAAGTACACCACATCAAATATTTATTTTTAAAAAAACGTGAACATGACAGTATTTGAGCATCAGTTAAACAGTTAAAAAGATCTTTTCTGTAGTAAAAGTATTAAGTCTCTGGTTTAGGTTGCTGGAATTGAGATATTGGCCAGTTTCTTGCTTTGGTGCTACTTTTGGAGGATTTTAGGATTATTATTTTGTTGGAAGATTCACTTCTTAAGCTTTAACTTTTAAAGATGGCCTCCAGTTTTCCTCAGACACTCTGTAGTGTGAAAGAGAAATTCATAGTTAGTATGTAAGTAGATTTTATTTATTTAGCCTATTTAAAGTGCTTTACAAAGTCAAAAGATTCACACCCTTCGTTTACTACTGGCACACATAATATACACGACATACAGCCCTCCACACACAGTCCAACCCTTTAACATCTGCTGTTGCTCTTTTTAGAAAGGCTTCTCCTTCTGACCTTCAACATGGGTCAGATTTTGTCTATCTATCTTTCTAATGGGGATGAAAGCACTTCAGTTGCAGGGCTCACAGAGCTGTTTTGATTTAGAAGCAATGATAGCACACATTCCAAAAACAAAAAGCAAAAAATGTAATAAGACCCCTGAGATTCTGACAAACAGTATGTTTGGGGTGTACTTCGGATGTGAAAATTGCTCATTCAAGTATTGCTTGTTGAATTACATCATCTTTATCAACACTATTTAAATGAAGACCAGATATCTGTATGTTAAAATATGTTTTAGAAAGTCTAAACTTTTCATTGTGTACTTATGGACATGACATGTCGATCATAACATGTCATAAAGTGTTAGAAAGCACAATCTGGCACGACCTAACAATTTTAGCAATTTAAAGCATGCGATTCTTACAATGCTAATCACTAATAATTCTGCCAACTACATTAGTTTTTTCCGACATGCTTCGACTGATCAGCTACATGTGGATTAAAAAGAACAATTACCTAAATATTCTTTTAAATTAATAACTGGTGCTGTTGAAAAACTGTTGACCATCACACATGGCTCCCAGATGTAGTACTTAGCCACAAATAATTTTGAACTTAAGAAGCCCACTCATAATCTATACAATGCTACCTGGTAGCGGAGAAGGGATTGCATCGTCCTCTCCACTTGTGCCCAGAAACACGTCCAAAGCCTCCTGATCCGAGATGTCCATCAGTTCCATCTGCTCTAACATGTCCACATTCACTTCCATGGAAGATATACTGCCCATGGGAGCTAATCAACATGGGAAGAATGTTTACAGATTAGAAAGTTTTAATAATAACGTGCACATTAAAGGCAAATATTCCATTTTCCTTAACATATTAGATTCGATTTAGAAAACAGGTACAGAGTCAATGAAATGCAGTTAGCATCTAACCAGAAGTGAAAAATACAGTATTATTTACATATACAGTGCAGGAAGTAACTATAGCAAGCAATGCAGGGCTACAATATGTGCAAGCATGGACAGTGGAGTGGTAGAAAATGCAGATTCAGTATAAATATAATATACAAAATGTACAGAGTGAGTGGAGACAATACTATGTAGGTCGTATGTACTGCAGGAGCAACAAATGTGCAGAAGAAAAATATGCATGGCAGTGAGTTTATATAAGTAATAAACTATGCAGTTATGAATAGTGCATAAAGGCATAAAGTACAGTTCAGTGCAGTGAGTGCAATGATGCAGTTAAAGTGGATATATTTTATCCCTCAGAAAATAACAGGTTGTTTTTGTTGCTGTGCCTTTATGATTGACATATGTAAATGACCTTTGCCCTTGGCAGCCCTGTTCTGTATGTAACACCACTTCTCATCACTTAAACTGATTCAGTCTAAACTCATAGACTGAATGGGTGGTCATATTTAAATGACATCACAACTATCATGATTTCAAAGCAGGTTGTTTTCAATGCAGAGTGAACAAAGCATTTCAACAGTAATTACATTATATATATATATATATATATATATATATATATATATATATATATATATATATATATATATATATATATAGTATATAATATATATAGTATAGTATATATATATATATACATATATTTACACATTTTTATTTTAAAAAAATGCAAGGAAATGGTATACGTGTTTGCATATGAGGACCATATGTAACACATGCTCTACTCACGTCTCTTGTAATCTATCTGCAGATGCGCCGAGGAGAGGTACACGTCCACATCGTGTTGGAAGACCTCCTCAAAGAAGCGCTGTCTCTCTCTCAGCTTAAGCTGTTGGGCCACATCCATGTCCGGAACCCTCTGAGCGTGCTCCGTTTCCGCTGGCAATAGAAACAGCACATGTACATTTCCCAGACAGTTATTCGTTAGGAACCCCAACTGCTGCTGTTGTGTGGTTTCAATTTGCAAGTCTGTTGTGCATGAATAGTAAACATGTGATACAGCAAATATACAAATCACCACCAGGGAGCAACAGTTAGCCACTGCTTTTTCACACATGTATACAGGCCTGGGGCTCAATTTATCATTCACAACCCTATTTAATGAGGAGTATACTCTCTTTCTCTGTCATTATCATCCTCTCTATCTAGGGTGGTGCACCATTTTGTGGGTGAAAAGCATATGAACAGAGGCAGAGCACACAGGTATTTAGCAGCTCCTCTCAGTCCACCCATAACACTCTCAGTCATCTCATATTGCCGTAAATCTGTCAGAGCCTGCAGTTCAATCACAGCGTCTGTCAATTCTCCCACGGCTAATCTTGTTGGGCTTGCAGGGCAATCACATTTACTCTCCACATCAGGAGCACAGTAATAGCCTAAAGAGAAAGGCTGCAAATGGAAAGACAAACGATCGGATCGGATTGGATCTGAGAGAAGAGAAGAGAAGAGAAGAGAAGAGAAGAGAAGAGAAGAGAAGAGAAGTCGTGTCTACATCAACTGTTTTCCAGTTTCTCATGGTACAAAATTAAATATGCCACTTTTTTGTACAGTTTAGTGCACAATTTCTATTTTTATTTAACATACTGATAAATATATACCAATATAATACACCATAACTTTTGCCCAGGTCATATATGCAGCAAAAAACAGCAATTATGCATTAAAATCTAAAAAATTGCATTAAAAAACTAATTTTCACTTTGAAAATAGCTCAAATTGTAATTTGGCTGCTGAAACCTTTGCAAATGACTGTCCATCCCTGGGAAGAGACAGTGTGTTGCTCCAAAACAGCTGAATAGAAGCTTACCTAACACTTTATAAGAAACACGCTTATGTATCTGAGCCATTTACCATATAGGATCACTGTGTAGTTCTACCTTTACTCTGTATTTCTCTGTACACTTTGTTATCTCTGTTAGCCACCACTAGCCTGTTCTTCACTGGCCAAGACCCTCACAAGACCACAGCAGAGAGTAGAAGTATTATTAGGAAGGTGTTTCACTCTCAGTACTGCTGTCACACACCATCCACACTTGCCTTGTTGGACACTACCCACAGGATGCTACAGGCTGCGTATTTTTGGTTGGTGCACTATTCCAGAGCAGCAGTGCCACTGAGGTGTTTAAAACTATCCCTTTTAGTCGCCTCCTACGGGTCTGCTAATGCTGTACAGTGTGTCCGTCTGGGTATACGTCGCATAGGCATGTACGCATCATCGGTTAATGGATTAAAGCTTTTAAGTACAGCAGAGAATTAAGTACATAATATGATGTGTGGGTGTGCTTTTGTGCGTGCATAAGCATGCATGCATATCTTTGTGCACGCCTATGTGTGTGCGCACATATTTGCATATCAATGCATGTGTCAGTATGTCTTAAACAGCATCACAGAAGAATAGGCTTCACTACCGAAGCGATAGCCACTTG
The DNA here is from genome assembly GCA_024036415.1 of Prochilodus magdalenae. NCBI lineage: Eukaryota > Metazoa > Chordata > Actinopteri > Characiformes > Prochilodontidae > Prochilodus > Prochilodus magdalenae. Next base: position 549,780 of record JAMWET010000100.1, on the reverse strand, counting down.
TCTGCTTGTCTGCGCGCCATCCATTAGTCAGATGAGCGGTCTGACCCTCCGCCTGAGCACATGAGACCTTGGCCACTCAGCTATTTATGGGGGCCGTTAAAAGTGGTGCGATGGCACATGAGACAAAGCTTCTAGATTAGGAGTATATGACTCATCTTTCATCATAACCGTCTGAAAATCCCTACCCCAAAAAGAGAAATGGCAGTCATCGCTCAGAGGAACACTTATAGTCATCATGAAGACATCTGACCGTACTCCATCAGAATGGCGAGGGGGGGTTGCTTTCGTCATTCGACCACTGATGTAATGTGAACTACTATAAAAAGGTCAATTACTTCTTGTTTTCTTCATATTTCCAAAAGTGTAGCTTAATTTAGAGCTGGGTCTAATCTTCTATTACACCAATGTTGCCTCAGGGCAACAGATCCATTCTCCTTTCTTTACCATGAAGTCATGCAGATTTAATGATGATCAAAAGGTTAATAATGAACAGTAGAGTTTAAACAAACCAATAGAAGAGTGTGATGTTCATTGTTTTCAATGTTCACTAATGTATACCATTTCATTTTATGAAAAATAACTGAAACATGTTTGTTGCCCATAAGCAACAGTGGAATGGATATAGCATATAGCAGGTTAGGGCTCATTTAGGAAATCTAACTTGTGTAGTGTTTAACATGTATGTAGTTTTAGAGGCTATAAAGCAATCAGGTCTGTCATGTAGCATTTAGTATGTAGGATGTTGTACTAGTATCAGCAGTTCTGAATGTTTGGTATTCAAGAAACTGAATTGAATACTGGTTTATGTAGAATAGGTTCTATTGTGTAACAGTTTCTGTTAAAATAACATGCAACACAAAGTTTTTCTCCATTTTGTTTGAGCATATATTGTTTTTAAAGATAAACAAATTGTGTAGTTACTCATTTTTATTACATATATATATAAATATTTTATGGTGCTATGTTGAGAAATTCCAATATTAAAATGCATGTTGTAAACAATGTCATTCAGAATGATCTGGAGCCAGAATTAAGGTTGGACTAAATTGTAAAAAATTACATTACAATATTTTTTATACATATATTTGTTTATTTAAACATATATTTCAAAATCTGTAATGATTTGGGGCCTGTCCAGGGTGTTTTATGCATTAAGTCCAATGAGTGCTTGGATAAGCTACAGCACATGTGACCAAGAAGGATAAACTTAAATGATTAATTACTACATTAAAAAATGAAAAAAAAAAAAAAAAAAAAAAAAAACCAAAAACAAACAGAAATTTCACTAGATGACTTCAATATATCTACTTTAGAGACCTGGATCATTTTAGAATGATCTGAGTGATTTTGCAGGTTAGCGCATCTGCATAGGAAATAAAATAAAATAAATAAAGCTGAAAAAAGGGTATAAACCATCCTTTTTTGCTACACAATTGGTTTTCATGCACCACACACCACCGCAAATGACCACCGTGACTGCTCTTCTGTTCTTGTGTATCCAAGAAGCCTCAAATCCGAGTAAATTATGTTCTGTCAGACTTCTTGTCATTAGTCACGGATAATGAGAACCATGTGAGTATTCATTTTGTATTAAGCAGTGAAAGAGCTGTGGCGGGTGTCTCTAATTTAATTTGCCATACTTGATCGCACGCCCTGCCATGTGACTACTGCACATGCACACATTACAGTGATGATGCTGAAATGATATATTGCGCAGGCCTAATCAGAACTGATCACAGTAATGCTCATGAGAAGCACCACCAAAGCCACAAAGTTACTCAACTAAATATTCATGAACACGCTGTTTGACGACTGAGACGCTGTTTTAATAGTGTTGAGATAAAGGTTTTCCTTTATGGATTCATGGTGGTGCAGTACATTCAGGGTTAATTAAATACTCCAGGGACTTTCCATCTAATCTGTCTGCGGTATTCGTACTGTATGATAGATTACACAGACCATTTCAATACATTCCTCTGTACTTAGAAGAGAACAGAAAACCTGTCCACTCAAAACACACTTGTAATGGAAGCCGGTTGTTAAATTCTCAGTATATGCAAACACACACATGCCCATTATCAAGTGTGATTTAATCGGTGCCATAGAATTAATTAATTTATTTACCATTTTGAATTGTTCTCTGCTTAGAAGCTTTGTGTCTTTCATCAGAGTAAACAATTCCCCGATCTGGTTGTACAGGCCCATTTACACCCTATAATTTAGTCCTAGATTGAAATGAGCAGTTTTCATTTTTTGGCGAGCTTGTGAACATTTTGATGAGGTCTTCTCTGATTGGCTGACTTACAGTGAGACACTTCGATGATCACATAGAAGCAGTTTGTCGAAACTAAAATATTCTCTATTCTCATTCTATTTACTTAGCTATGCTAACACAATTTGCTAGTAGCTAACGCTACCTGCCCTGCTTTTGATTTTATGACGTTACAAAAAAGGGACTCACTAGGAAACCTTCAGTTTAGGATGATCTGAATTCCACTATTAGGAAGTGGATAAAATCACACTGCATGGCTGCTTCTTACAGGTTGCTGTTGTGGTTGTGAAACTAAAAAAGGGTGGAACTGCAGGTGGGAGCTAAAGCTGGCTTCCTATTTGACAATGTGCCACAGTTACATTCCGGCACGTGTACAAGCTGTAGCATTTAAGGTGGAACAGAACAACCAGGACGTTGGCAAACAGGAACCATCTTCAGTCCTGTTTAAAGATTATTAATAATGTTTGCTGACAGCTTGGTTACTTGAAGGGGGTATGAAAAGTGCTGACATCATCTTCACAGCCTGGAATGATTTCTCCACCCAGTCCACCATTTCCGTCGCTGTTGCTCTGTTGTATGTAAATCGTGGGGGTGTAAATATGAATGATTTAAGACGGTCATGCAACAGTTTTTCTGTTGTTTTCCGTTGGTAAAGTATTTCTGGAGTGTGACATATCAAATTATACAAAAATAAAAACACAAAAATGGGTACTTGGCAGCTATGAGTGAATGGAACTATGTCACTGTAGTCTATATCCAGGGTGCCCTGCAGATTGGATACCACTGCTCTATATGTACAGCGCTTCAGTGCCCTTGAGCAGAGCCATATAGGGGATCCAGCCTACTGCCACAAGCCATCCCAACTGAGAAAACAATGCTCTAAAGCGTTACAGAATACTACGCCCTGCCTTTTAGAGCCTGTCAATACATCGAGCCGCACACAAACAGCATCCCGGGAATAAGCCACAATTAGAACGTACAGCCAGAGATTGGGCTAATTGGATTAGGCTTCTAAGCTGATGTCTAAATTAGGAATAATGTAAAGATTATCTAGCCAGTGCGGGATCATGTGCACGTACACCCACACACCCACACACCCACACACCCACACACCCACACACCCACACACCCACACTTATTACCAAAGCAAACTTCAAAAGCACAAAGAACCTGAAGACAACATCTTCCAGCTTATTCTTATGTTTCAGTGAAAGAAGCAGCTCAGCTAAGTACAGCATGCTAGCATGACCAACAATAAATGGAAGCTAGTAGCTGCCAACTGACTTTCAGCCATTGTTAGCAACATTAGCCTCTCTGACAGAACTGAAAGTTAAATCACATAAACAAGTTCAAATGTCCCACAGCCACTTAATGCTGAATACATCATCCAATACCAGCAACACTTATTTGTAGTTATATGGCAGTTGTTTGTATTCCTAGAAGGTTCATTCGGCCATAAACCTGGCTCAAACATGTTTACGTCTGTTGGGCACTCTGACGTGGAGAGGCTTTAGAACTTAAGCCACATGTTGAAATGGGCTGTACAGTAAACAAAGGGCAGCATGCAGGCCAAATAACTCACTTGAAGGTCTCAACTGTGAATAATAATTCTCATATTAATTACACACTGCCCAGGCATCTACACTCACTGTGCATTTTATTAGCTCAATTAGCATACAGACGCACTTTGTAGTTCTACAATTGCAGACTGTATCTGTAGTTAATCTGCATACTTTGTTTCACCCTGTTCTTTAATGGTCAGGCCCCCCGCAGGACCACCAAAGAGCAGGTATCATGTGGGTGGTGGATCATTCTCAGCACTGCAGTGACACTTAAATGGTGGGGTGTTAGAGTGTGGTGCGCTGGTGTGAGTGGATCAGAATTTTCAAACACCTCAGTGTCACTGCTTGACAGAGAGTGGTCTGTGTCTGATCCACATGTCAGTGTCACTGCAGTGCTGAGAATGATCCCCTCACTCTAGCTCACTCATCCTGCTGGGATGCAGGGGGTCCTGGAGCATATCCCAATGGGCGGAAGGCAAGAAACACCCTGGACAGGTCGCCAGTTTATCCCAGTGAGAATGGTCCACCATCTAAATACTGCCTGCTCTGTGGTGGTCCTGACTATTGAAGAACGGGAGGAATTGAAATGAAAGGAGAAATAAAGTATGCAGAGAAACAGATGGGCTACAGTCTGAAATTGTAACTGTGCCTATATGATGGCCAAAGAGTGTAGATATAAGGAGGTGAACGTCAAGAAAATCTTGGTGAATGAATAAACTTTCTGAATATGAGAAAATTTATTAACACATTTTTTTTTTTACACAGCATTTTGGTAAGATCTCTCAGTAGAGGCCTTATGACAACGTGGGGACTAAAACAGTGACATGATGAATATGACTAAAGCTGCTGAAATTCTGCCTTTCTCTTTCACTTTCCTGAAAAGTATGACTTGTCCATTTGGCAAGCAGGCCCGTACAACAGCATGCTGTGTGTACTCTCTGAGGCAGGTCAAGAACGGTCAGTGACTCGTCTGGTGTTTCAGAACTGTGAGGTAGCCAGAGGCTGAAGCTGTCGCTGTGACTCACTCTCTGGCTATACACTGACTGCATGCCTCAGGAGGACTAGCAGTCTGGCTATGTGACAGCCATCTTTATGCGTGTGCTTGTTTTGGTTCACTGTCAGGCCACAAATGTCTCGCTCAGAACAAAAACCAAGAAGAAATCAGGACTAATCTCTAACATCAGGACAAGAAGAGGGTCAAGCTCACACAAAATGAAAAATCAGTTTTGTTGCCGAGATTAATTTTATGGTTAGGTTTAAGGTAAGTCTGAGAACACCGTTATTACACATATGGGGCAGATGTCATGGTGGGTAGGCGGGTAGGTGTGTGCGTGTGACGTGTTTTGGTGACAGCAGTACTGAGGGATCAGACCGAGGGAGACTTTGAGCTGCAAAAATGCTGTGGCGTGAGGAAAAGTCTGCCCTGCTGACTCATTATATGCTAATATTAAGAGGGAGGAAAAAAAACTAGAGTCAGAGTTACCTTTTTCAGTATAAGCCTATACTCCTTTACTGTGTTGCTTCATAGAAACGACTACTAATCAAGTTTTGAGTCAATTTTGTCACAATACTATGGTGGCTAGCAGCTAAATGATATTGAGTAGCAGTTGAAATTAAATCAAATCAAATCACTTTTATTGTTACATCACATTTTCACAGGTGTGAAGGTCAGTGTAAAACTTAGGTGCGTAGTCCCTTACAGTACTTCAATACAAACATAGAAATTAGAAAATAAATATATACAATACTAAACACTAAAATATCTGTTTACACTAATTTACAGTTATGAATAAAAACTATGATATATGCAGATGTACCCATTACCATATAGCACTATGGTAAGGCTGAGGTAGATGAGAGATGCAGGGTATATACAGGGCACAGAATATTTATATTATTTCTATTATACTAAAATATTTATATTATTAGAATATTTATATTTATATACAAAGAATATTTATATTATTTATATATATATACACATATACATATACATATACATATATATATACACACACACATACTGTACACTACAGATATACAGTGTGGATGGAAGATAACAGCAGGTTAGCATACATGCACAGTATATTGATTGTTGGAATTAACTAACGTTTGCATTGTTTGTACAGTACAGCTTGAATAAGGCCTTAGGAGCCCATGGCATAAACCATATTTACACAGTGTACAGAATCTTTGCATACACGATCTTATATATGGCTGCTGACAGACCAAAATCTATGTCCAAAGGGTCCAGGGGAAAAATAAATAAATAAAAAACTTACTCCCCCAGTAATAGTGGGCCATTTCTTTTGGTCCATTCATCATGAAATCTACATCTAATTTAAAGGGCAACAGGCATTTTCAAATTGTGTAAAAATGTGGATATACAAGGTTTTGCCCAGACAATAGAATAATATTCGGTAAAGTATTTTTATCACAGTAAAAGTCACATACTCTTAACTTGTTTAGGACACATATTAATAAAGCATATAGAGGACAAATCGGTGCCTCACTTGCTTTTACTGATTGGCAGATTCTTCATGTATGTTTTCTGCAAATCTCATCAATTTTTTACCTGCAAGTTTCAACATTCTCACTAAGCAAACATATCACAGTAACAAAACTAAGCAAGTTTTATTTAAATATTTATGCTGGTCTGGCACGTGCTGGCTTTGGTGGTGACCAGCATAGGAGCTTCCATTGCTGCTGACCAGCATACCAGCATGTAAACAAAACACTGTATGTCCAAAATGGTGACTTTACACAACACTCAAATTTGAATAGAAGTCAATGGAACAAGAGTTTTCCCAACTCATTTTATGGCTTCTCGGTAAGTCCACTCATTAAGAAAGTTTACCAAATTGTAAAGGTAAGTTGGAATTTTTAAATTATGTTAAAAAGGTCCAAAAGAACAAAATATATTAGATACAATGTTTTGTCCCGGTAACAGAGACATGTTTTTCTAGCAAGGTTCTGAATGCTGCCTTTTTCTAACCCAATATAGACTGAATACTGATACTTCCAAGTATGTTCGGTATATTCATTCTGTATTATGTGAGTCAAGGTTGTCTAAATTGCACACATGCTATTAGGCTTGCCAAAAAGATTGTAGTTTATGGGATGTAATTATTAAATTTTTTTACTTCTGGTATTTTTGCTTAATATCACTTATGTAGGCCCAACTAACAATTAATAAATGCTACTTTAGCATGATAACTTGCATATTCATGGGAGATCATGAGATCAACTAGCTCCAGCATATCTAAGGTAAGTGTGGTTTAAATATGGCTAAGACTTACAGAGTAAATACACATGGTCGTTGCCCCTATGTACACAGGATATCACTGTTCTTACTTTGCGCGGTAGGCTATTTGTAGGTGCTATTAAATAAAGCTCAACAAGCACATATGCTAAATTCTTTTAGATATTATCATGTGGGAGTACTAATAATAGGTTATGGTTCAGCCTTGCACCCCCAACCCCTTCGTGATCTGTATCACGATGTCCTTTTTAATGTCCTTGACCTTTTCAAGGTCCTCCACCCAACACTAACCATCTCCAACATGAGGTATTAAAGGAGTTGTCTCCGGGCAGCAGCATTTTATGTAAGAGGGCAAGCGAAAAGGGGCAAGGCACTTAAAACAGTCCAGAGTTGAGGACATGATACGACCAAGAGCTGATAGTTGCATAACAGAAAGGGCTGGGTGCGCTCTGTACTGCTAGTGTATACGTACCGTTCCTTTCTTCCTTCACCATCACAGAGTGACACACTGCGCTCTCTCTCTCCCACACACACACACACACAAAATCGCAAGACCTCACAGGCCGCCCGCTGCTTTTCACCCTTCATCCTTTTCAATGTTTTACGCTGACTCTGGCACCCTGCTGAACGTGCTTAACAGCTCTTGTGGCTGCACAGCAGGCCAGGAAGGGGAAGCACGGTCAGGGCTTTCTACCTTTGAACTAACTCAGGGTTAAGTACCTGCCTTTAGGGACACGTCAAGTGCTTTCACAGCAGAAATCCTGTCCTGTTCTCAACCAGTAAAATATGAATATAAGAAATTGTTGGACCATAAAAATTGGATTTACTCAATTTTCCTCCTTCCTCTCATGAAATCACTCCACTAAAATTGGTTGTAGTATCAGTTCTCCGGGTACTTTCAGAAAAATGAAGCTCACAAAAATTGACCCTGTTGTTTTCTAGTTTGCCTTGAAGCTATGAGGCTAATACAGCCAACAAGTAGTGATAACTAGCTGATAGTTTAGCATTGTTCCAGCTTTCACACTGCCTCCAAGCCTTTCCCAGTTGTTAAAGTAATGTACAGTGATTTTCCCCAGATGTTGCTGATCACTGGAGATATGGTTGGTGCTTAGATTAGCAAGAGTTGCTAATAAACACTTGAAGTCAAGAGTCACCTGCATCTGTGATGTTGTGCTGAATTCCTTTTTATTTGCCCCTTAAGCTAAGAGGCTAACGTAGCTAACAAGTTTACCCTTATTTAAACGTCTCCAACTCTTTCCTATTGTTATTTAAAAGGGTTGTCAAAAATATTTAGTTGACAATTCTCCACCAGATGTAACATGTTTAACAGGTTTAGCTAGCATTGCTAACAAACACTTAAAGTCAACAGCCTCCCAATTAGTTTCTGTTGTACTGAATTCCCCTTTGGTATGATATATGAGCACCACAGATTTTCACAATTTCTGAAAATTTATTCATTATGATGTACATTGTTCAACACTCATTCCCAAATCAATAACTGTTCATCTTAAAATTTTAAACTGGAAACCTAAAGGCTGTGTAGGGTTTCAAGGCCATTGTACATACTTTTTTTTTTAAACAGCTCACAGAGTTTAAGCAAGCGGGAAGTTTAGGAGATGTATTTTGCAGAAAAGATTTAATTGACTATTAACTTAGTGTTTATTAGCATTGTTAGACACTAAACTCCAAAGCTAAAGTTAAACGGTTAAATCTGAACACCAATCAAGTCATAGCTGAACCGCTACACTTGGAATAAGTGCCACCATTTTGTCATTTTTTCCTAGAAATCATAGGAGCAAAACTACTGTACTTGAGATTACCTAATTTGACGCAGTTTGCATCAAGCGTGGTGATGCTTGCACACTGTACCCTGCTAACTGGTTCAGTGTTAGTGTAGCAGAAAGACTAGATTTGACACACAGGGAAACATTGTGTACAATTGTGTTTGGCTCAAACATCGCCGCATCACCGCTAAAGCACCAAGTTGCTGAAGCTTGGCCACCCGCAGCTGTGGCATTTGCCCAGGTCGGAGGCACTCGCCCACGTGCTGTAAGCTGCCGGGGTTGGCACGTCTAAAGCTCTGCTCCTGTCCACAGATTACGTAAGAAAGGACAGCGCCGCTCACCTCTGTGCGGCCTTACAGACAGCAGGGATCTGATTAACGATGACATCAAGTCACTTGCATCACACATCAAGGTTGCTGATGTTCATTTCTCGGACGCATATGCACAACTCTACTAGACTGCAGTTCTGGTGGCTTTCACTGAAGAGCCAATCAGAATGGGCCGAGTCAAACTGACAGAATGGATTTTCTCTTAGGAGTCTGGAGATAAGGCTTTACTGTAAGCAATATGATAATGTACTCTCTTATTGATCTGCTGCTTTCTAACCATTCTGACTGATTGATCTATTGATCGATTGGGTTACAGTTCGATGACCTCACTACTTCTACCCCACCTCAATGGATTCATTACTAATAAGCACACATGTGGATGAGGTCAGCTCTCTTCTCTCTGTCTCTCCTTCTCTTTCTCTCACACTCACTCTTGCTTTCACAAACAGAGCTCTTACAAAATTCCTAAATTTTTTCTTTTGTTTGGACGTACTAAAATTGGCACAGAACCTTAAAAGGTTCCATCTGTTGAAATTCTGTTTAGGGAACTAAAACTGGTTCGTCAATTACATCACTCCTAAGAACCTTGGACCTTTTCAATACATGTCCTATATCGTCGCTGTCCAAAGAAAAACAAGTATATCCAAAATGGCAACTTCACAGGAGAGGCCAAAAACCTCATTCAATTTTAATGTAAGTCAATGGAACCAGACGTCTTTCCAAGCACCTCTGGGCCATTTCTGTTGGTCTATTTATCATGCAGATCTCGCAAAGTGTAAACGACTGCCGCTGTTTTCAAATGATGCATAAAAGTCAAAATGGACAAAAATGGAGATACATGTTTTTCATTGGACAGCGACGATATATTTGTGCATTCTATCCACTTATGAACTTTATGTACCAAAAATGCTTGTAATTCATTTTGGTATGGTCATTTTAGAAGCTTTTTTTTATCCCTTTAATAAATAAAACCTGCTGCTTTTGTTTACAACATGACAACTCATTTGTACATTTGTTCTGATCAGACTAGGTGCCCTGTATTGTGACTCTGTCAAAAATCAATCTAGACTAAAACACTCCAGAAATTAAAAAGGACCCATTATACTAATTTTCAATATTCATCATTTTATGTTTAGGTTCTAGTGGAATACCTTTACATGCTTCAGGTTTCCCAAATTTCCCGCAATATTTTTCGCATACTGTACATCTATATTCACCCTCTATCTGAAAGGCTTCGTTAGAGTGCCTTTAAGCTCCGCCTCCAAACAAGATGTGTGTTCTGTGATTGGTCATCTCACCCATTGTCTTATGATTGGTCAACTATCTGAGCAGTTCCACCCCTAGACAGCCTACAGTAATGGCTGTGTTGGATGAGGGGCATGCCAAGCCTGCTGGTGGGTGGGAAATAAGGATTGTGTCACAAGATGACATCACCTTGTAACAGAAAAGTGCTGGAAAAGTGGTTTCTGAGGGTTTCTACCTCTGGCATGTACTTTGTTGTTGTCTTTTTAATTGGTGTCCAATTTGTTTACCAATGTACAAAAAGTTACATAACATGCACATGCTTTTTTAAATGACATCACAGAAACAGGCCTGTTTGTGAAGTTGTTCGTATATGGGGAGTATGAACTGGGGAGCACATTTTCCATGATATAGGCCCTTGAAGAGTGTGTACTAGCTCTAGTGTTCACTTTCTCACACTCACTCACTCCCTCCCTCCCTCTCTTCCACTCGTTAGGATGTGACAAACAACAGATCCCAGATCAGCATTCTCTTTCTCTCATTAAGTCACAGTGCATTCATTCAGTCTTAAGAGGATGAGGAGGGAGTGAGTAAGCCTGAAAGTCTGAATGCAGCGGAAGAAAAGCAGATTGTCCAGGAGGTTCGACTCGACATATCAAGCAGAGAGGGCAATGCTCTCTTTCTCTTCCTTTTCCATACTCCTTTTCTCCCTCAGTGGGACTGGCATCACACTAGAAGAAGGATTACAGTCAGTTTGAGCCAGACTGCCGGACATGGCACTACACCCATGTACGCCCACCCTAACAAAACCAAATCCACAGCTTCAGCTTACCCAACACCGGTAGGACCAGTCTAAAGACTCATAAAGGTCAACAGTGCTAGAAAGATCATATTTAATCTTGGACCTTCCTTCCTTAATATGCATTTTAAAAGGGCCACTCTTAGACAGCCTTTTATGTTACTGTGCCTTTAAGACTCATCTGTATAAAGGACCATTGTTCTGATGGGCGGTTGAGGGTGGAGCATAGGGATCATGCTTTTATATTTGGACTAAAAACCTTGGCATGACTTTAGCAAACACCTTTAATATGTCTGGATACTTTGGAAAAATGTACTGACGTCAGGAACAGTACAACGTTATCTTCACATTTCCCATTACAGTGACTCTACAGCAAGTGGTGCCTCCTTATCACAACAATGCAAATGGGCAGGCTAAACTACTGTTATATGGAAATGTACAGACGTCATCAAAGAAACAGCTGCACAAATAGTTGCCCAAATAGTGTCATAAGGAATCAGCCAACAGGAATGAAACTTGGTGGGTAGGTTTGGGACATGCAAATTACTTAAGTTTCTTACTCGGGTGTGATTGTGACAAAAACAAGGACGGGCCATATCGCTGTACACAACAGCAATCATTGAGGGCATTCTGTGATCACTTATGCCCTTCATGAGTCATCCTCCCAGCACCGCTGGCAGATGGCTGCATGAAGCAGGACTGCATGCATACAGACAGTTACAACGATCGCCCTTAACATCACGTCAGAGTCTCCAAAGACTGCAATGGTATCGTGCCAGACTGTCATGGAGTGACTCAGATTAGCTGCGGGTCATCTTCAGTGACCAGACCTGCTTTTGTTTTGATGAAGATGACCAACAAATTCGTCTTTGGAGACATTGTGGTCAGTACCAAAATAAACAGTTTGTAGTTTAGTTAGTTTGGATTGGATCATCACAGGACACAAATAGGAAGCTACACAACTCCATGGCAAGACCTTTGGCATGGCAAGGAACCAGCCTTGTGACCGGAGGGTCGCCGGTTCTGTTCCCTGAACTCACAGTAATGACTGAGGTACCCTTGAGCAAGGCACCTAACCCCCAACTGCTCCCCGGGCGCCGTGGATAGGGCTGCCCACCGCTCCGGGTAAGTGTGCTCACTGCCCCCTAGTGTGTGTGTTCACTAGTGAGTGTGTATGTGGGTGTTTCACTTCACGGATGGGTTAAATGCGGAGACTAAATTTCCCCACTGTGGGATCAACGAGGGATAAAAATCTTTTGCCATGTTGCATTAGCAAACTTGTTGGCCCAATGCCATACTGAGAGACACTACCTCTGTATGGGTAGCATAATAAATATTGCCCATATCAGTCAATGTATCATGATTTATTGTTCCTGGTCACCTTTATCTTCCTTCCCAACAGCACTGCAATCCCACACTTCCTTTTGGGTGCATCTACTCTTTTGATGATGAGCATATTAATGGTTATGACATCCCAACCCTAATCCAATTTAAAATGCCTTATTCCCTCTCACACTGTAATTTCCATATATGGAGAGTATAACTGGGTTGTGTCTTTAACACAATGTTTACTCTTATTTGAAGAAAAATATATATAGTATCCAAGAATTTTCAGTTTTCCCTGATACAACTACTTTAACATAAAGGCCTAATAATCGCAACAAGGCAACAGAAACATCCCGTCTCACTTTAATTTAGTAATGCAGGGACGGAGCCCATAAAGCTTTGGGTCAAGAGGCAAACAGAACGTAGCCCTAGTGACAGTTCCTTGGTAACCTATTTGCTTTTCCCACTCATCCTATAACACCCGCCTTTTTTTCCATTTCCATATAACCTCTCAGGCATGACATTCTCCAGAGGCTAGGAAACTTTAAAAAAGCTCCAATAGAGATAATACTAAAGCTATTCCTCTAGCTCCCTCTGAGAATAAACACTGACGTCTGTGGCACAGCCGTTTGGGAACAGCACACAGGAAATGTTGATTCCAGGCCAGTGAGAAGATCCGAATACAACTTCAAACCTCAGGGGCCACACAGCTCATTTGCGGCCTTCTTCCACAAGCTGATTGGACAAAACTGGGTGACCATGGGTCACTGAAAGACCAAAGGCTGATTTTGTGCTGACGAGTCACAATAAAAACACTCCCACAGGCTCTTCCTGACCAGTTTGGGCGGGTGTTGGTGGTAGCAAAATCAGGTGGTTGAGAAAATTGACATTCCAGAGGTCGTTAAAGGAATGCAGTTTCTCTGATAATGTAAACAAACACAGGGATCATTTTTGATCTGCAATAAGAAGAATGCCTATGGGCTTTTTAAGCATCAGCCGAGTTTGTCCCACTCGTGAAATTAGATATACTAGTTCTGTACACATGACATGACAGTCTTTGGTGATGTTGATGTGGTGTTAAGGGCAGTTGTCCTAACTCTGTGCATGCACTGAGTCCTGTGTCGTGCAGTCGTCTACCCTGGCACTGACAGGATGCCTCATGGTGGGCATCACTTTTTGCTGAATGTCCCTAATCGTGGCTGTTGCTTCCCTCTGTGCATGAGGAACAATCCCTCATGTCTCCCTCTCCATGGTCGTTGGGGGTCACCTAGATCCTTCATGTCACTGGTGCGTGCCTCCTTCTATCCACTGCTATCAACAGCATGCTATGGTAATGTACACACAACCGGTATTGGTGCAGTCCACGCGTCTTCGGTTAGTGGGTGAGCCAGGCATGTTTCAATGAAGATAAAAATGCAGCAGACCCTCAGTAACTTCCTGTAGTCTAGCCAGTATTAGACTAATATGGCTTTCACAGTTGATTTCTTATGTAAAAAAAAACAAACCTTCATAAACATTGCGCAATTTTGCACCTATTACATAAGAATGAACCAGCTGAGATTAAATATGACCGGACTGCTCATCACTAGTGTCCCAGCCCAGTTGTGTCATCAATGTTTTGTCATAATCAGTCTCTACCCAGCGATGTCAGTGGGCTCAGGCCCAAGAGGTCGCGACTCAGCGCTTCACATCCAGCCAATCAAACTGGCCAGCCTGCACTGACATTCAAGTGTCGCACTTCATCAGGGTGGCCTCTTTCTGTCTTTCTGAAGAACCAGCATAAGATCAGCTGTTCCTAAATCCAATCCCTTTAAGGCAATATCTCTGTTAGAGATAAAAGTAGGCAAAACCAGAAATGTGCTTCGTACTGTTACATTTTATATCATTAATAACTGCATCAGGTTTGACACGGTGTGGGACATAATGTTATACACTGGCGTAGGCGGGGTTGCGGTTTTGTCAGCAAATTAAACCGCCTTCCCATGGCCTTATTTTCTAGTGTTCTACAATGAACCAGTTGTAGGGTTTAGTGATTAGGGGACCATTGCAGATACACCATGTCGAATTCAGCTCAGGGACTCAGGTCCAGTCCTAGAGAACAACACTAACACTAACTCACCCTTTCTGGGTAATGCTAATTAGCTAAAAAGGATGATAAAGAATGCTATGACCAGGACTGAAATTGGAGGATGCTAACCAGCATTACAGGTAAACAAGATTCCACTTTCATTGCTCTCCCCAGGAGTTCTTGCTCTCTGTCTGATTGTTGCCACTGACAGACTGCCATACATTTTTCATGAGCGCTAGAGAACATGCTCAATAGTTCAGTGCCGAGGTGGTATTAGGGTGAGCAACACACAAAGGTCATTTCACTCTTCTCTTTTCCTGCCAGACCCACAGCAGCACAGGATCCGTTCTACAACCACAACATCAGGGCAAATATAGAGCGCACTAACGCTACACTCTAAATCTCTTCACAGCAACTGTGACCATGAGCCATTCCCCACAGTTTGAAGGCAGGCAAAAACGAACAAGTAACTGAATACAGGGAGGCTTAGGACTACCCTGCCTTACTGGAAAGGGTGCAGGAGGTGAAGGATAACACCAGATGCTGAAAGGCGAGAGTATAACTTAGACATGATGTCATCCAGCTCTGGTGAGCATGAGAAGAGGTGTGTGCGTTTACATGCGATTAGTAAGAGAGATAAAAGGAGAAACAGAGAAGGCTGGGTGAAGCCTGACTCAGGAAGGCTTGGAGTGTTTTCTCAAAGTGAAAATTAACATTTATCTCAAGCTGCATCAAGTAAAATGATCTCAAATCTCAAAAGACTTATACAGTTTATATGGCTTAGATGGTTTCTAACCCTATATGATACTGTACCATGTGTCAAAAATTCACAATGAATGGACCAATAGAAATCATTTCCCCATTAACTTCCAATGCAAATACAAATCGGAATGTTTTTCCTTCTCCTGTAAATTTACATTTGCTGGTTTATCCATGCTGGTTTTACTGGTGACCAATAATGCTAGCCTATACCAGCTCTCCTAGCAGGGATACCATGGCTCTATTCGAAATGGCATACGGCATACTATTCACATACTAAATCTGCTTTAAGTAGTATGTAGTATCCAACCAAATTGGGAATCTGTAGTGCGCTGAAGATACCTGGATGGTGTTCTACTCTAGCCAGAGAAAATGGCGGCGGGTAACACTGGGGAGCAAAACACAGCCAACTCCGAGTATAAATATGGGTATAGTGTTTGTAGTGGGATATGTTTTCATCAGAATGAGCCTCAGAAAATTAAAATACACAGGTCTGAGGCTTAATAAAACATCAGTTTCAGAGTGAAATAGCCAAGGGTAGCTAACAGCTAGGATAAATGTATGTCAGGTGAACTCGTTAGCAGTAGCATTAGCAGCAGCTTGTATACAGTACATAATACTGTAGTAGCCAGAATGCAGCATGGTAATGTGCGATTTCCAGTACAACCCATGTCAGAAACCTCATAAGCAGGCCTATTTGAGATTACTTGAGCACTTGATGCGGTTTGGGGCAAATGTGTGACAATTCAGTCGCACGTATTTGCGTAGTGCTAAACTACGGCCGTCTTTCATTAGGTGCTAGCGCTATTAACCTTGATGCTCCACTGCAAAATTTACATAGACACACTTAAAACACAACATGTGCCACGGCTGATTGGCTACAAGGGTAGGAGTAAAACAGTGTAACTCACATTTTTCGGTGAACTACCACTCTTATCAGGGGAATACCCAACGCTTGGCATTGTGCAAACTGCATGCCTTAGTCGTTTACCTCAAACCACATCAAGTATTCTCAAAAAAACTTGCCTCTATGGTTTCTGAGATGGATGACATACTTTTTACTTTTATCTACAAAAACGGACCAAAGTATGTCACACGTCACAGTAATGCGGCCACCAGCCCCTGATTTCCTTACAACCCACCTCAAATCTGACCCGCATCGTATTTGGGCATGACTCCTGCAGTAGTGCATCTGTGAGCATGTGTATTTGCGCGTGCGTGTTAGAAACGGGGTGAATCGCAGCTAAGCATCATCAGAGCCATTCTTTACTCCCTACAATGACTTCATTGTTAACCCTCTCGTCATCCTCAATAGAGCCCTTTAATGTGAAGCCGTTAATAGGTCATCCCCTATTCAGCTGCCCTATAAGAGAACAGATGATGGGAAGCTGGGACACATGAACAATTAGAGCACACAATTAGGGCTCCAAAGGCCATCTTCCATAAGAATGAGGCGCTTTGGACTACGATGAGAAAGTTAGTATTAAGGAAAACTACACTTTACAATTTTTACCAACTCAAAATAATTCATTAGAGGAGATTTCAAATCTGGGTCGTTACTGCGCCTAACAGAGAGCATACGAGAAGCCATTTGGTGCCTTTTTGACCACAAGTTTTCAGCACAATCTCAGAATCTCGGAATGTGACTGCTAAAAAGCTGCCAGCAGGAGAACTTCATGGAATGATGAACATGGCCAACTTCAAGAGGGAGGAGGAGATGATAAATGACATTGTCGTTTGCATTGTGTTTCATCAGAAATCCTGCACACAATACATGTTAATGATGCTGCACCGTCCGGCCCAGTTTTTAGCCAAACCGTTGAAGTTTTTGGCATCATCTTGTAGGGTGTAGGTTTAAACAGTCTTGTAAGGCAGCAGTTATCACATAGTTCGCAGTGAGCTCTAGTCAGATTGCGCTTCTGGGAAACAGTTACAAGACTCGCAATCACATGGATGACTTTGAGTCAGGGCTGCAGTCTGGCTCAAAGAACTAAAACCCTTTCTCATAGTCTCTACAAAAAGAGAGAGAAAGGAAAGGGAGAGAGAGAATGGGAGACTGCTTTTGTAGACCACGAGACAGGGTTAAGGCCCAATTTTTGAAGTGTTTCGTTAATAATGTGTTTCAGTAAGTGAGGGGTGAGGTTTCCTGACCTGTGCAAAGTGTCAGGTCAATGGGCCACAGTTACAGTGGAAGCAAATGTAAATTACAGTCACCATCATATTACAGTAGACATCAAGGACAGACTAAAGGCATACACGTCTTCTAGCACAAAGAACTTATAGGTCATGTACAGAACCTTGACTAACTTGATTTGCCATATGGATTTTGTGTATGTATATGTTTGTGCTGCTTAGCCAACAACAGACACGCAAAAAAGCAATACCAGACATGGGCCTATATAAACAAGACAAACGTCTACAATCTGAAAATGAACTGTACTGGCACAACTGGGTTAGAACAATGCCACTCATAAGAACTACTGCCGTTTCTGCTATTTATTCACATGTAAACATTTAATTTCTAGTTATTTGATCCTGCGAGGCAAGCATGGGGTAATATAGTTATTAGTAAGCTGTAGCGGTTAGCTGGAGGGCTGAATGCCCTGTATGACTTGTATATGTTAATATTATCTAGATCTAATGTTTACATCCACTTCATGCCTTAATGCAGGCTAATCATCACAGACCAGACTGTTTAAGGCAACCATAAATATCTGCCTTCTGCCCCAAAGGCCATCTTTGGCAATTTCTTTCTCTAAAAGATTGGGGTCATTTATTTTTCCATTCATATTCTGGCACCCAGCAGCCCAAGACGTCGTGCTGTATTTTGCTCCAGTTGTTTCTGTTGTTTTTCTGCCACTGGCGTATCCGTGCTATGATTCATTACCTATATGGCCCCTGGATGAAGATAAAGATAAGGCCTGCTGATCAATTAGGCCATTCTCTGCCACAGAGTCTGCAATCAGTAAATGTTACGGAACAAAAGAATTAAGTGCTAGAATAATACAATGATGGCAGAAGAAGCTCAGCAAGTGACCATGGAAACAAGCACAGACAATCTTCAGTACACATTCACAGGCCACTTCATTAGGTACACCTGCTTATATCTACACTCACGGTCATTTCATCACCTCCACTTACCATATAGGAGCACCTTCTTGTTCTACAGAGACAGACTGTAGTTAATCTGTTTCTCTCCATACTTTTTTTTTACCCCTCTTTCACCCAGTTCTTCAATGGTCAGGGGCCCCACAGGACCACCACAGAGCAGGTATTATGTGGGTGGTGGGTTATTCTCAGCTCCGCAGTGACACTAACGTGGTGGTGGTGGTGGTGTGTTAGTGTGTTGAGCTGGTGTGAGTGGATCAGACACAGCAGTGCTGCTGGAGTGTTCAAACCCTGTGTCCACTCACTGTCCACTCTATTAGACACTCCTACCTTGCTGGTCCACTCGTAGGTGTAAAGTCATAGCTCATCCGCTGCTGCAGAGTTTGTGTTGGTCATCCGGTAGTGCTTCATCAGTGGGTAAAGGACGCTGCCCACAGGACCCTGTTGGCTGGATAGTTTTGGTCGGTTTGGTCAGCAGTGACACTGAGGTTTTTAAACACTCCAGCAGCACTGCTGTGTCTGATCCCCTCACACCACTATTCACACAGAGTATTGAATAACAGGGTAAACGGGGATAACAAAGTATGCAGTGAAACAGATGGACTAGAGTCTGTGACTACATTTGCACTGTACGGCAAGTGCAGATGGTGAAATCGTCTTATTAGATTTTCCCCAGTGAACGTCTGGCAACATTCTTTCAGCAGGTTAGCAACACCTTAGTAACCACCTAAAATACCACAGTAACCTTTTGTCCACACCCTAGCAGACATCTGGAAATTGCTCAAGCTGAACAATCCCTCCGCTATAGAAAGGCATTCATCTACCATCAAAATAAAAGTTGTTGAAGATTACTAAACCGTCTCAGGCGAGCCGAGCCTAACTCCACCACGACAGTGTTGTAGACTTTCAGGGTCTTCTGGAGTGAATCTGATTCACAGCTCAGTTTCTCAGGGATCACCATCAGAGAGATTTATCACCACATAAGAGGACGAGAGCAGCTTACCGGCCACTTCCCCAGCCTGCCTTATTTAGTGCTGGCACGCGGATGTGCAGCGGCAGAAAGCAGGCCGGCCCTCCTGAGCAAAGAAAGCCAACTTTTACAGTTGCGACGGCAGACAAATAGGCTAGAGGCTGCAGTAAGCAATCCAGAACTCATAAATTTACAAACAGATACTTCACTGGGGAACTTTTTGGGTGCTGGCCTATTCGTGGAATACAGGCACAGCAAATAAGTACTGAAGACACGCAGACTGGGCCGGCACCGGCTCCTTGGATCAGCGGTTTTAAAGCTGCACATCAAAACTTACTTGTTTATTAGTTCAAACACTTAAAAACTATTTTCACTGAATGAATGTTTGAAGTTTTAGGTAAATATGGATTAAGATGTAACTTGTATTTCCCGGCCCATTTACGGAAACTATGCTGCAAACACAGGCCGTTTTGAATGTTGTGTCACATCCATAGACACATTTACATATTACATCCCTTAGGATTTTCAGTCTTTTACATATATAGGTCTTAAATACACAGAAACAATTCAGCCTGTTTAATTCTAAAGGGTAAAGAAAGCCTGGAGGTTACTTTCCCAAAGAATTACAGTTTTTGGTTTACAAAAATCACACACAGAGGAAAAATAACAAGACATGAAAAATGCAAAGTATGAGCCCTTTGAAGAACACTGGACAACTATAAAGACTCTCAGCAAGGCGGCCAGATAGTGTAATGTTGCCCACGCCAAGTGAAACACTCCCATTCCCTGCAGGATAAACATTTCTAAGGATGATGACCATACCGCCAGGCCCTGGCCAATTGTTCCCCAGGCAGCTGGTGAATGGAACCCTCCAGCCAGACACGGTTCTTATTAAATTTAGATTACAATGAGTCCTTGCCCTAAAAACATGAAAAATGTGTGATTTGTCATCCTGTGACCAATCTGATTTCTAGACTCATTACTCAAAAGACAGGAGTGTGCATCTGTGAGAGCGAGAGAGAGAGAGAGACAAGAGTAAGAGAGAAAGACCAAGTGTGTGGGAACTGGATAGTCACTGCAGCCTCACAGTCAGTCTCTTAAAACTAACCACATAGATTCCATCCAAATTTCAGATTCCAGTCTAAAAAGTTTTTTGTTAAAAGGAAGCTGTTGTTCTAAATCCCATTCAATGCCATTTAAATGGACAATGTAATGTTTTTGTTTACTCACTACTGCTGGGTCTTAACCAAGTCCATCCATCCATCCCTTCCAATTCACATAGTTCACCCTAGACTTTCTGATAGAGGTCCCAAACAAGGCAGCCAACCAGAACAGCAATTTACATATACTGGCCTTAAAGGCACAAGACCAAAAATTGCCTGTTGATTTTCTAAGGAATAAAAAGGTTCTGGAAGAAATACCTTCCCATGAATGTGAAAGTAGAGTTTAGCCAACAGTTACGCCACTCAAGTGGATCCTACACTCATGTGACAAGTACATAGGATATGATCTTAGACTGCCACATACCATCAATAACCTTTAGCAACCACTGGTGCTTTATTAACTACGCTGGAGAAATATTCGTATAATTGTTGGTTTGTCTTCTCTTCTCATTTTATCACAGACCCCACCTTTTAGATTGAGCTAATCTAGCCCAACAGAGTCATAGATTTTACTGGACAGACATTCTAGAGCCCTGCTTGATCCATGCCAGTGTTTGTTTAGCTGAGCTGGTGCAGCAGCAGCTTTGGAGATTGAGTCAGACTCCCTCAGTCTCAGCAAATCCTTTAAGGCCATTGCAAGGAAAGTTCCCAGAAGAAGACGGTGACACCCGTTCGTACAAACTGCCAAGAAACACCACCACCAAGCACCGACCTGATTCCCACTATCAGTTAATCTAAGGTAACGTCAAGTCCTCTAAACTGCAAACTACAACATTCTGACGTGGATTGAGGAGACAAAACTCCAAATAAGGAAAGGAATTAAGAGTCCATGGAAAGAGTACTTGGTGCTATGTCACCATTAAAGTTATCTGTAAATGAGATTTTTGGTAAAAAAATAAATCACCCCACACACCAAGCCCATGGTTGGGGTTTTCATTACTTTGGTAATAATTAATAAATTATAAAATAATTAATAAATTAATAATTAATACAGTCTTTTACTGCTAATTCTTACCATCTATACACAAAAATCTCTCACATTGTACCCTTTAAAATCCCTTTAAAGTCTCAACACACTACAGAACAGTTGGTTTATATTGCACATTGCATTTTACATGCATCATACACTACTTTTAATGTTGGATAATGTTTTGTTATGAACATTCAGCAGCCTGGCCTTATACAAAGTTGTTAAATATTCAGTAGCCTAAAATACATACTTCATTTTTGTTCAGATATACTGAACATCACATGTACAGCGATCAAAACTTAAGCCTACCACTTCCAGACACTGCTAGTTGTACAAATGTTTTGTAACATACATGTATATTCCTATAGGTTTCATTTGTGAGTGTGTGTGTATATATATATATAAACTGTTAAAACACCTATTAATTAATTGCCATTTGTGATTTAAAAAAACTTCACATAAATTAATGTTATTTAAAAGGTGGTGATGTGAACCAGATATCTGAAGTGTAAGGATGTCTCCTACTGCCTGATATGCGGTTTACAATAGTTTTGAGATTAGCTTTTGGCCTCAGATGTTTTAAAAGCCATTCGTGATGAAGGGGTACCTGCAGGGTGATGTGAGGCAAAAAAGTCCCCATCAGATTCACAATTACACAACTACATTCAAAACATGTGTTTCACTGGTGTCTTTAAATACATACAATGGCTATGTGTGTGTTTCAGGTCATCACAAGCTGGTTTCACACCACCACCATTGTAAAGAATCTGAGCAGAAGTTCCCTATAATGAACCACATCACTGGTGGTGGTTATGTTGACATCTCAGTGACTGATTCATACACTGGCAATCCCCTGTAAGCACTTGTTGAAAAGCAGTAAAGATGCTGAAACGTAAGAAGGTAAATAGTGCAGCGTTGTACTCACATGGCAGCCGCTTGTTGTGCAGGTTCGCCCCCTTTGAGCTCATGATTCCAGCCGGGTCTGGACGGACACACACACTCACACTCACATATACACAGCTACAGCAGGCAGGATGGTCAAGACAGCTCTCACTGGACTGGACCCTCAGTAACACACTGCCCACAGCACAGAAGAAAGACTAACACAACTCATTCCCTCTCTCTCTCACTTTATCTTTGTTCTTTCTTCCTTCCTTCCTTCCTTCCTCTCTCTCTTTCTCTTTCTCTTTCTTTCTCTTTCTCTCTCTCTCTCTCTCTCTCTCTCTCTCTCTCTCTCTCTCTCTCTCTCTCAAAGTAACTTCACTCTCTGGATACTGTGCTATAATCACTTCAGTGCCTTCTACCCTCAGTCAGACACCCTTTTACTTGAACAGAGTGAAGACTGAGGGTTTAGGCCAGTGGGGCGTACCAAATTGTTATTCAGAGGGGGGTGGAGCTCACTCACTGGACACAACCATATGAGAGGGGGAAGGAATTATGCAACAAGCAAGAGGAGCCTGAGTTTGTAAACCAAGGCATGCTTTCCGACACCCCCTCTCTCACACAGGAGGTGATCTTGGGCATCTGAGCTCTGACAGGAAACAAGCCTAATATTTTTAGCAGAAAGAGTGCTGATGTTGAATGAATTCAAGTCTGTGTTATGTTGAATGTATCTGTATGTCTGTATGGTTAACCTGACAGCAAGTTTTAGAACCTTAAAAAATATTAGACATAGAAAAGTTGTGACAAAGACAATGAAGAAGAAGTACTGAAAGTTAAAATGTAAGCAAATTGCAAATTGACCGTATTGGGGCCCTTGTCCTTCATTGAGGCTTTTGCCCAAATGATGGGTGGACCTGCCCGCAGGAAATTCTGGAAATCGAGGGAATTCTTATGCTGATAATATAATTAGCAGTTTTACACATACTGTACACAGCACATGGCCAATATGAGGACATCACTGTCACACCCATATGAGGCTGGACATCCTATTCCAAAACCATACACATGAATATGTAGTTGCCCCGCTTTGTCCACTCTACTGGGATGACTTTCCAAAAGATTTTGTATTGAGCCTCTTAGAATTCGTGCTCACTCATGTTCAGCCAACAAGACAAGAAGGCCTGGCTGGTAATCAACATTCCAATTCATCTTAAAGGTGTTCAGTGAATAACACTCCCAGACCTCCATACTTTGCAATATGCATTCTGGTATGTGGCGTTCTACTGGAATCCTCCAAATCCAAATCCATCAGACTGCCAGACAGGGAAACGTGATTCGGCACACCAGAGAAAACATCACGACTGCTCCAGAGTCCAGCGATAATGTGCTTTACACCCCTCCAGCTGGTGGTTGGAATTGCGCATAGTGATCTTAGGCTTGTTTGCGGCTGCTCGGCTACAGAAACCCATTTCATGAAGCTCTTGACAAACACTTCTTGTGCTGATATTGTTTCCAGAGGTAGTTTGGAACTCTGTAGCGAGTGACGCAACAGGCAATGCAAATTTCATCACTCTGTGGCTTGAGTTGTGTGGTCTACCACTTTGTGGCTGAGCTGTTATTGCTCAAAGATGTTTCCATTTCACAACAATAGCACTTACAGTTGACTGGGGCAGATCTATCAGGACAGAAATTTTACAAACTGGCAAATGTGGCACCCTATAACAGTGGGTGTGTGTTGGAACACCCCTGGTCAAATATGAGTGCAGATTTTTTTTTTTTTTTTTTGCAGAATTAATGTACTGAAAATAAAACGAATGCACAAAAGTACATGTTCATAACATTTGCACAGGCCCCAAAATGCTACATACAGTTTAATAAGGAATTGTTTTGCATTATGTGTGCGGAGGAGTGTTATCTGTTGGGAGTTCTACTTTACAGGAGAAAGCAAAAACCTCAGATGTTTCTGAGGAGATGAGTAATAAATTAATCCACATGCATAAAGAAAGAGGTTAAGGAAAAATAATTCCAAAACTGGGGTTTAAAAATTAACTCCTAACCTCATAGACTGTATTAAACAGATCAATCTTAATAGTGTCAGAGGACACAATCCATCTCCACCCTCTGAAACATCCATGAGTGCTTCCGTCCATCCCTCTACTGTATGAATAAACTTAGGGCTGTAGATCTGAAATATGTGTAGCTGTCAAGAAATGGAAAAAGAAGTAAAGTGTTAACCAACTTCTAAGACTGAACTTTAAAGGTCAAACAGAAAGAAGGTTTCCCTAATATAAGTTGTAGCAATGACATGCACAAAAATATATATAGTGTGTATATGTATATGTATATGTATATGTATATGTATATGTATATGTATATATGTTTTCTGGTGTTGCTGTGCTTAAGTCACATAACATAGGCCTGTCTTCAGGCATTTCATTGCAGTTCTCATCATTCCAGGCTGCTGTTTATATTGCCATCTTGTGGTCAGTAAGTGGCATTACTGACCCCTCCTTGCGCTCCATGAATATGAGTACTACCTTTTTGTTTATAAATAAATAAACCTCGTTTACGTTGATACATAGCTGAACATTCTTTGACCCCAACGTCACCATTTTTCATAGAAAAAAGGTGCAGATGAAGATCCATTGACATTTGACACTTTCTACTGAACCTTTTTTATAATTCTATGTAAAAACTAAAGGTAGCATCACATGGAGCAAAAAGTCTTTATTAGCATGTTAATTTCTTCATTACTTTGTGCATTTCCTTGTTTTCCTGAAACCATTTATATGGCTTTTTTAAAAACCATAGACATAATTCATAATTTATCAGGACCATTTCCAGCGTCTTTTTAACTGTGTAGTTATAGAGACTGTTTTTGTGCATTTAGCCATTAAGACTATAAGCAATTTCAGCTGTGACTGAGATTCAGTTTGATCCCCAAAGTGATTCCACAGCTATGCATACCTGGCCGTCCAAGACAGCTTAAAGGAGCAATTGGTAAAATGATGTCCAATTCATGCTTTAAACAGTAGGGGACAAAATATCACCGGAAAATACACAGTCCCTCCTCCTGGCTCTTCAGTTCTTACCAGTGTGGATGTAACATTGCAACCTCAGCATCATAACGTCATCCCAAATGTGGTTTGTTGTTGTGGCCACTCGCCAAACGCTCAGCCATCTGCTACCTTCCCCGCCCTGCCCCTACCATTGGTGTAGTAGTGTTACTACTTCAGCCTCTCATGTTGGACTGATTCGACTCAATGCTAAATTGACTCACTGTCATCCCTTGAGGTATAAAGTGGTATTACAAGACAGGATGGGCCAGAGCTAGTTGGTTATCACGTTAACCTCAGTAGACATCTCTGCAACACGGCATGCCTTTCATATACTGATATTGCCCCACATTCTGTTGATAATTTGAGTTGTTTTAAAATATAAATCTTACTACTTCTCCTTTAACTGGACCTTCTCTGGGTGGGTAAGATGGTCCTCTCTTTCCCTCATCAACAATGCTAACCAATAAGGGCATCTGACAAAACTGACAGTTAGTACCAGAACTGTTAGTGTCCCTCCTCAAAGGTATGAAGCTGTCCAATCACTGTTTAGCAGCAGTTTGACAAGATGCTGTGGTCTTTTAGGCCAGCCTTTACCCTCCCAGTTTGATAGCAGGATGTGATAGGTAGAGTGGCACATGGCATTGGACATACCTAAATCGATATAATACATAATTCATGAAATAATAATAACACATATTTTAAAACACAGTCCAGGCTGAAACTCTTCTTCAAGCATCTGCACAAATGGGTGGGGATAAATTGCTATAGGTTGTATAGGCATACAAACAGGGCCAGCTCTAGCATATTGTGGGGGCGGACATATTGAGTCGGGGTGTGTGACGTACCCCAACCCAATCACCCCAACTTATACCTCTATGGCCTCAAGCTGTTGTTTGGAATGATCAGTGTCAGTTACTTATTTGATGTGTCCTCATTTTAGCTGCCCTTTTGACTGTGGTGGCAGTATTTGGTTTAATACTGTTTATGCTAAATCTTGCATATAGATTCTGACATGTGGCTGCTGTTGTTGTATCTTCTTGTATCTTAATTTTTTTTCTTGTTTTCATTTTTCATAAGGTCCACAATAAACGGAGCGAAAGAAATGGTGGAGAGACGAGGTTTTGTTTCAGTAGCACCGGCATTAAGCATCTTAAAAACATACTCCTAATTTATGAGTCCTAACGTTGTTTATTTAACATTACCAAACCCGTTAGTTAGCTAGCTAGCTGATGTACTGTAACACATTACAGTAATAACTAGTAAGCGTAGTGACTACAGGAACTTCGGTGGCTGCTCGTGTCACTTAATAAGCAGACTGTGGCGTGTGCGTATATGTAAATGCACTCGGTTTTTCATGACAGCAGTGCAGCAGTCTTTGTGATTTTACATCTACATCACGTTGTTATGGGCCCTTTAAAATCTAGGCTACTCTACTGGCATAACATATACTGCCTCTCTCGGTCTCTCTCTCTCACACCCACACACGCAGAAAAAAACATACATACACTTCACTGGTCCACTGATGCTAGTAATCATGGCCCCCTATTGATGTGCTTTTCCATTGTGAGAATGGTCGCAGGCTTACAGATGTGGTTTGATTCTGATTGTAGTTCCTTTCCTTCTTCATTTGTGCTCAAAATATAGTTTTGAAAAGCGTCGCTTTTTGAGGTCAGACTCTGCTTTTTGGGGCCAGACAGACAGTTTACCACAGCTGTTAGGAGTGTGTGGGGAGTGTGAAAAACATAACTCTATCAGCATTAGGCTTAAATGTCACACACACACACACACACACACAGGAGATGCACCTCTTTACATTGAACGAGTGTCGTACTGTGCGCTTGTTTGAGCGCGTGTGTGTTTGTGTGTGTGTGTATGTGTGTGTGTGTGTGTGTGTGGGCAGACGATCTGCGATATGACTCAAACAGAGAATCCCTCTTCATGTCTGTGTGTGTGTGGGGGCTTTACTTCAGTCACACAAACTAAATTGCATAATCTAAAGTTAGCAAAGTCTCTGTATAATAACAAGTATTATACAACCACTGCCAGCAATGTTATAGCATGTTAGCTTCATAATCTAGCTGTCATTTCAAGCCACACTGCAGCAGTCAAGCTCCTGATAAGCTCATCAGTGCCCAGTTAGTACTGCACCTCAGGAACTGGATTTTGCTGTATTGTATGTGAAACGGGGCTGTATTGTGACATCATGAAGCATATGGAATGTATAGGCATGAATGCATTGTTACATCACAATGCCTGTGTAATGAGTATGCATGAATGTATTGTTACATCACAGTATAAGCATACAGATAATCAGTTTGTTGACATTCAGTTCAGTTCAGTTCAGTTCAGTTCAGTTCAGTTCAGTTCAGTTCAGTTCAATTCAGTTCAATTCAATTCAATTCTGTTCAATTCAGTTCAATGCAAACTCAGTCCCACTTTCCAAATGAACATACAAGAATCGTCAGACGACCTTACGCCTACGGCTAGTGAAATTCTGCATTAATGTCTATTAATATATGGCTCACATTGATAGAGAGAGCTTGACGGAGTGAGGGAGGGAGGGAGAGAGGTAGAGAGAGAGAGAGAAAGAGAGAGCGAGCACAAGCTGAGAGGAGTTGGATAGCGTGAGCTGAGAGGAGAGTGGGAGAGAGTGAGAGAGAGAGAAAGAGAAAGAGAGAGCGGGAGAGAGAGAGAGAGAGAGTAGGAGGAATGAAAGATAACAGTTTGTGTGCACGTCTGCATCAAAACTGAATGCACTTCCTTCCAGTTCGCTGCATCAAGACCAGACCGTTATGTTAAACTGAGGACCAACAAGGTAAGGGAATCTGTCTAGAACCATGTCATGAGTGTGCTTTCTTGTGTGTACACTGTTCTGCAGTTATGTCAGCATTTTATTTGCAGGCTTTAGACTGTACTGTGGAGACTGTACAGGCATCTCAGCCATCCTACTCTTTGAAAGTGCTTGTAGTTAAGTGCTAATTTAGGGTATTCATATAGAGGGAGTGGTGGTACACACACTGGGCAAAGTGCTTTTGAATGGACTTGATTGAAATGTGTACAGTAGCTCCACATCAATGAAACATACCACCCCAGCAAAGTCTGGTGTTTCCATTTACTTACTTTTGGCGATAAATGTGCTGATCCCCATGTGGAAGTGATGTAGGAATTTCATTCATTTGTTTCATTTTTGAGGTTTCACTTTCATTACTTTGTTTACAGATAATACAAACACCTTAGTAATTCGATTTTTTGAACCACACTGTTTTGGTTACAAGAACTTGTACTAATATGTAGAACCCAATGTGCAGCATGTAAATGGACTTTATGCCGTATATCGCCGCTGTCCAATGAAACCCATGTATCTGAATTTTGTGATTTTTACTTTTATGCATCATTTGAACACAGCAGTTGCCGTTTACACTGTGTGAAAATTTTATGATGAATGGACCAAAGGAAATAGCCCAAAACTATTTGGAAAGATGTCTGGTTCCATTGACTTCATTAAAAATTACATTAGGTTTTTGGCTCTCCTGTAAAGTTGCCATTTTGGAGACATTTGTTTTTCTTTTGACCGTGATATATACTGTACATACCCTCACCCACTATGGTATACATGTAGATGTTTATGATATATGAATAGCAATTTAAAAAAAAAAAAAAAAAATTGTGAAGTGCCATTTTATTGCACTTTAATGCCCTGTACAACTTCTCAATAGATGCAGTACAAGAGTTTTATGAGGCCACCCATAGACTTACACAGGGACTACACTGTAGGCCTTTTTGGTAGCATTTGCATATTTGCATAGAACACACTACAGACACACAATTTTGCAATTAACTGGAGAGATGAGTACGTATTGCAGCATTAATCTTCTGTTTGTTTAGAGGCTTGCCGTCCCGCTCATCTGAGCTGTGGTCACAGCGTCGCGATAAATGCCTGCCTTGTTCCTTGTGCTGTAAATGAGAGATGGTGGCAGTTTTCAGCTCGTTCCAACTGCATTTCATTTTTTTTCTTTCTTTCTGTGGCTCAAAGTGATCCTTCGATAAGCTCTAGACAGTTCAGATGATGTCCACATTGTGGATGTAGTTGGAATGGATGAGATGCAGCCTTACTGAAATCTAATCAGTCCAAAGAAAAAAAAACTAACATACTGAAAATGATAATATCCCATTGATAAGTTAGAATTTACAGTTTTATGTCGTTTTTCTTAAGTGGGTATCAGGCAAGCATGCCTGTCTGTCCATTACCAAATAAAGTTTCCAACAATCTTCACATTACATCACATCAATAGACATGCCTTCATATCTAAAGTGACCACTGAGCTCATGGGAGCCATTTGAATGAATGCTGGGCACATTTGAATGAATAAGCTGCTTTAATACATGAGGATTGTAAACGTCTTTTGAAGTGCAGTAATAAAACGAGGTCTATGGTAATGCAAATGGTAATCGTGAGGTTAGTTTAGCCACTATATAGCAAGTTTTAAGCTGCCATAAATGGAAGCCATAAATTTCATTACCCTGCAAAGACGAGGCGGAATGTTTCGGCTCCCAGGCAGCCACGGCTGAATAAACAGGCGCACTGTTGCCGTTCTCTTCAAATATTCAATCTGTTTTTAACCTGCCGGCGCGTGCTGCGGCCATTTCACTCTTAACCTTCTATAGACTCCACCATGCACTTTGTTTCTATGGTAACGCTCTTATACAAGAGAAGAGGTTGAAGTTTGCAGACTTCAATCAAGTACCATGTAGTTATAGTTTGTCTGGGACTAAAAGCTCTCAATGAAAGCATTATAAAAGCACTCATTTGGAGCTATTTTCCTGAGAGCACACTTGCTAGCTTTTGTCTAGATGAATACGGCAGCGAGCAGGAAAATCTGTCGTATGGTGCATACGGCTACGACTGAGGAGGGTCTGTTTAAACCGAGACAGTGTCGCACTCCCCAGACGTCTCCCACGTTCAAGTGATTTTCTTTCTGTTAGGACCCTTGAATGAACGTACTGCCACATGCCATCAAACATCTAGTCAGCATTTGCATCATTTCCACATCTAGATAAGGCGAAGATGCTTAAACACTGGCCAGATCATGTTGATGTGCCTTGCATGTCAGGTCAATTAAAGCATTCGTAGGTTCATAGAAAATCCCAACGCATTTGTGCTGTAACAGGTTGACTGAGGAATGCCTTCATGGGCAAGGGTTTAACTAGCAAGGACTTCTCCAACTTGAAATTTTTCGGTTTTCCGCAGAGTCATCTTTTCTGTTAGAACCCTTGAATGAATTTCCTGTGACATGCCATCACAATTCTAGTTATCATTTGCATCCTTTTCATTTGATAATCACTAGATATTACTAGATAAGTCAAATATGTGTAAACACTGACCAAAACCATGTTAGTTCGCCTTGCATGTCAGTTCAATTAAAAGTTTGTCAGTTCATTAATAATGCTAATGCATTTGTGCTCTGGCAGGTTGCCTGACGAACGCTTTGGTCCCCATGTGGAGGATGAACCAAAGCCCATCAATCTGTCAGCCTGAAAATTGGAAACCTTCATTTGATCCAGCACCCTGAAGAAAGCTCCTCTCTCAGTTGGCAACTCTTTGACACTTTGGCCCATTAGCATTGTTGGCTACATTGAACCAGTTGAACCAAATGGATTAAAGAACATCATCTAAAAGGAGATGCTCCCATTTAGGTGTCACCCATTGTCATGAAGTAGAGGTGAAGACATGTAAGAGCACCATCTGAAAGTATCTGAGTAGAATACCTAGCATCTCCATGGCAACTAATGGCCTGAAAAGTTCTCCGTCCATCCCTGAGACCCTTCCACCCAAGAAGAGGAACACGCGAGAGATCTCAAATGAACCTCCAGCCGAGCACATTTTCAAGACTCCGTCACCGTTTTGGAATCAGAATGGCTTCAAGAGGGTAAGAAGGTCCCGGGAACCTTCTGTGGTTCCTCACATAGATCCTCATTTAGCATATCACCCACAATGGCCTGATACGACCTCCATCCTCAGCCCTGCTCTTTCGCATGCACTGGCGGATAATGGTGCGTTCCCTTCTTGGGGTCAGCATTTTGCTGGCAGCGAAAGGCTGATGAGTTTGCCAACGTCAGATAACAGTGAGTCCATAAGGATGCACAATCTTTATGGTTCCCCCTATTACTGGAGCTACATCCCTACAGAACCTAGGGATGTGTTTCTTAAAAGCTATCACAGACGGCTCCGTGGTCAATACGGGCCACCCATCGTTAAGCCTGTCCCTCAGTCTTTCGCGTGTCATTACAGTAAAGGGATCCTCAGCAAAGATGGCCTGAGTGGGGAAGAAGCAAGGCAGCGGTTTGAAGGCGAGAGAGTGACTCATTGGCATGAAAGACTGCAGAACCAGAGAGCGCTACAAGACTGGAGGACAAGAAAGAGGGACTACACAAGGGACAGTGTGAAGTGGGATTCTGTGCAGTCTGGTACTGAACTCTCCAGGCACAAACATTATTCTGAATTCATGGTCTTATCGCAGGGTGGCAGGACAGAGGATCTATCAAATGACGCAAGGACAGAAGATCTCCACCATCAGCAGCTTCCTGTGTCTCAGCCTTCATGTTCCAACAGTGAGCAATCAGAGTGGGGCAGTGAGGATCGAACAAGGGAGGAGCTCCCCCTGCTGGCCAGGAGTGAAGGTGCAGCGGCACAAAAGCACTTAGCTTCATCCTGGGTGCTGTCTCGCTTTGTGGAGGGCTCTCTGATCGAGTTGGTCGGGGGTAAGCTGAAGAGAGTGGAGGACTTAAAGATGGAGGATTTTGAGATCTGTACCGAGTCGAGCCCAGAGCTGAGCCTGAGGAAGTTTACAGTGCAGAAGATCACGCAGTCACCTACACCGGGGCTGAACCTTTTAGAGGTGGAGTTGGCGGATGAGTTCCACTCTAAGGTACATACATTCTCACACATACTCACGCAATTATTTTATTAAGCAGTTACATAATTTGTTGAAAAGTGAAAATGTTGGGCATGGGTAGGAGATACTGTTCATTAGTATGATGCCTATAGGTGTGAATATGTGTGTACATGAGGCTATATTGATAAAAATATTTTCTGAATGCACTATGGTGTTGTGTTTAAATTAACATTAATAAAGCTTCTGAACTACATCCTATTAAACAGTATTTTAAAGCTTATACATTTAAGAATATTGATTGATTGACGGATTGATTGATTAATATTCATATCAGCTTTAAATTATTCTTTGTAAAACAATCTGAAGTGCTATTGACAAATAGTTTGGCAACAAGAACACCCATCCTGGCTCAGGCTGTGCCTTTATACACATACATGACTGTATCATCTGTTCTTGAACAATTTATAACATTCCCAGTCTAAAATGGTCATTGTCCCAAATCGTCTGGAACCTGTTGCACACATCAATTTTAGAATGAGCAGAAATATACAAATAGAATAAAGCTGATAAAGTAAAGCACTAAATACTTTCGGTTTGGAAATGCTGAATCCACAAATCTCTTGTCACTTCCATTTTATGTACTGTCCACTTTTCTGGAGCTGAGGTTTATAAAAATAGCTCATTTTAGTTTAGCATTAATATGCTGAGTGTATCGGTCTCTATGTCTTCAACAAACAAACAATCTGAAGCACCCAGCTAATGCTGCAGGTAACTCTCAGGGCCGCCGTGAGTACAGAGT
Source organism: Prochilodus magdalenae (assembly GCA_024036415.1). Taxonomy (NCBI): domain Eukaryota; kingdom Metazoa; phylum Chordata; class Actinopteri; order Characiformes; family Prochilodontidae; genus Prochilodus; species Prochilodus magdalenae. Next base: position 516,533 of record JAMWET010000100.1, on the reverse strand, counting down.
ACAATACTGAATTTTAAAAAATGGTCTGACAGCAAGAAAATATAAAGTTTTAATGTGAAATCTGTTAAGGATATGAACCTCATTGCATACCGACACCAATCATACCACAGTTTGTTAATTCTGCAGATATTGATCAGTATAGACGATACATTGCTCAGCGCTATATCCATTAAAATCAAACATATTACAGTGATATTAATGACTTTAACTGTCATTGGTTTACTAACCAGTTATTAAAAAATGATTTCACTCAAATATGCTTGCTATATTTTTGGACGAGGCCCTGAAATGCACATAAGCAAAGACTGCCATATTCTTGAGTGATTTGGCATTCTGCCAAGCATGAACTTTGATAAAAAATGTACGAGCCCGCAGTGTGGTCGAACACTAGGCATATATTTGAATTGGCATATCATTTGGCATAAACTGAAAAGGAATCTTCACCAGTATTTATCATATCCTATAATGTATATTGGTAATGCTGTTGCCATTATGACTGGATAACAGCCATAGCTCTACAGAGGCTAGTGTCCGGAAATGGACTGTGGTCTTTGGAAGCCTCTTCAACAATAATATGCTTATTTCTCATTGGGGTGGCAACATTATCCGATGAGTCAATAATAACCGAAGGCAGAAAACATGAAACATTTCTTTGTTTATTTGTTTAGTTATCTTTACATATCTTAGATCTGCTTATTCAGCTAATGTTTGTTCACATCTGCAGTGGATTGTCCAAAGTAATTAAAACAGTTCAAGCCTTGTGGTATGAGGCCCCCCATCGCCCCTGGCAGTCTGAGGTCTCTGGGCAGTGGTTTGGCCAGTGATTCATCCCTGCTAGTATCCCAGTAACCAATTTTAATACAGATATTTTCTTTTTGCACATAGAAAGTGTTCGTTTTTGATTCCCTGAATTGTCCTATATTTATTTGACATGTCTTAGTCTTACTTAAACTGTCCAATTCACATCCATATGTGCATATTTACCAACCTATTACTGCAAAATTCTGCTCCACAGGAGATAATGTGCCTCAGGAAATGATTAAAATTACCTACGTGTCAAACATTAATGATAACTTGAGACATATGAAAGTTACCCTAGCCACTAGTGCTAACACACCCCCATACCATGATAGACGCTGGCTTCTGAACTTCACATTGGCAACAATCTGGAAGGTCCTTTTCTTTTTTGGCTCGAAGAAAAAGCTGTTGCTTGAACATTGTTGACATATGCTTTCCTGGGTGCATTGCAACTTCAACCCATCCTTGCTCAGGTCATTCCTGGATGTTAGTTTTATACACATGATGATTGTATCATCTGTTTAGCTTGTTCTTGCACAATTTACTTCCAGTCTTAAACTGTCCTTGTCCCAAATTCTCTGTGATGTTGTGTATGCATCAAGTTCAGAATGAGCATCAATGTATATTCATTGTCAAAGACTAGCTGCACCCAGAAGGAAGTGTGGGATTGCAGTGCTATTGGGAAGGAAGGTAAAGGTTACCAGGAACAATAAATGATGATACATATAGACATGGCATCGGGCCGCCATTTTTCAGCATGGAGTTGTAGAGGTTCCTAATGGTGTCCTGTAATAATCCATCCCATGCAGCTTGAATGCTCTCACACAGTTCCTGCAGATTTTGCAGAATGGGGTGGAGGTGGAGTGACACCAGGCCTTCTGCATGTATGAGGTGTGACAACAAACCGTTTGTTTTGGCACTACCCACGGTGTCTCCACACACGGATTTGTTGGTCGTCCCCACCAAGACAAAAGTGGGACTCGTCACTGAAGATGACCCCCTACCAGTCTGAGTCACTCCATGACAGTCTGCCACCGTTGCAGTCTTTGGTGATGTTGATGTGCTGCCAAGGCCTTGTAACGGTCTATGTGCATGTAGTCCTGTGTCATGCAACCGCCTGCCAATGGTGTCCTCAGTCGTGGCTGTAGGGTCAGTAAGGTACTGCAATAAGGCCCAACCTTGCTTACGTCACATGCACGCCCAAGCGTGAAACATGAATCCTGCCTCACAACGTCAAACCTGTCGACTGATTCCTTCTGGGTGAAACTATTTTTTTGACATTTGTGTAGGATTAATGTATAAAAATGTAAATAAGAATAAAGTTGATCAAACAAAACAATACCATCTGTTTGTAAGTGGTGGTCAAAGTGGAATCACAGATCTGTTGTTAATTCAATTTGATGTACTGTCTACTTTTTTGGAACTGCGGTTTTAGGTAAGCATTAACTGGGTGTATTTGTCTCCTAGTTGTCTCTGGAGGTGTGTGAGGAATATCCGTTCTTTGTGTGCGGTCGCGGCTGGTCTTCCTGCAGCCCTGAGCGGACGGCCCACGTTTGCTGTCTCCGCTGCCACCAGCTGTACCTGGGAGACGTCTGCCTGGCTTTAACACCTGAGCCCACTCCACCTGCCATGCAGACACAGCCTGACATAGGCGAGAGTGATGACAGACATCTGGATCAGGCGAATGGCACAGAAAAGTCAGCAGGGGTAGCGCGAGCAGGGAAGCAGCGGAGGAGACACCGCTCAGCCCCTGAACTCAGGGATATACTACAATCAAGATCATAAGGTTACTTCTTTTATAACTGGACTGCACATAGTCTCTGATATATCGTCGCTTTCTTAGGAAAAGCTCAAAATTCATAACAGTTTATTTTTAGCACCATTTGAAAACACCAGCTGCTTTTTACATTGTGCTCATCACCAATAGAAGAGTTAAACCCTTTCAAGATACATTAACAATGAGCCAGAATGCTTTTCTTTCTCCTCTAATGTTGTCATTTTGGATAATGCAAGGTTGTCTTATGGTACTGTGTTGGAAAGTCAGACACCACGGCTATTGCAATGCTGATATTTTGACACCTAAAACATCAGATTTTCACACCTAGTTCTAAAAGTAGGATCCAAAGAAATGAATGAGACAAAATATTGGTCAATAATTGGTCATTTATTTATGTGTCATGTGACACGGTGGTGCCGTGGGCAGCGCTGTTGTATCACCGCAAGATGGGCCTGGGTTCGATTCCCTGCTGAGGCATCCAGGACCCCTTCTCTGTGGTGTTGGCATGTTCTCATGTCTGTGAGGGCTTCCTCTGGGTGCTCCAGTTTCCCTCCAAAGACATGCAGTCAGGTGAATTGGAGATGCTAAACTGCCCTCTAGTGAGTCTGTAGTGTGTGTTTGGCTGCCCTTCAGTGGTCTGGCTGCCTGTCCAGGGTGTTTCCTGCCTTCTGCCCATTGAACACTGGGATAGGTTCCAGCAAAGACTGAAAATGATAAAGCAGTTTAGAAGATTTGATTTATTTATTGAGGAAAATTATTCAATTTTGCTTTCAGCTGGTGTATCTGTTGTGACCCACTTGTGCAGCAATGTCAGTTTAGGAATTTTAGGAGGGATTTTAGCCCATTCCTCAGTACAGAACAGCTTAAACATTAGTTTCCGTGGATTAAGTGCTTGCTTTAAATCCTTCCACATTTCTATAGGATTAAGGTCAGGACTTTGGCCAGTCCAAAACATTGACTTTATAGTTAACTGCTTCTTAGTTAAACAACTGATGGTTCTACTGCATGGACCACATTCTCTTGAGTTCAGGTCATGCACTGACGTCCTGACATTTCCCTTTAGAATTTGCTGGTGTAATTCAGAATTCATTGTTCCATTCAATGATGACAAACCATCCTGGCCCAGATACAGCAAAAGAGGCCCCAAACTATGATACTAATTTGTAGTTATCTGTCCAACATTTTCCCTCTTGCCTTCTGGCTTGTCCATGTGATCTATTAGCAAACTGCAGACAGGGCAGCAATGTTCTTTTTGGACAGCAGTGGCTTTCTCCTTGTAACCCTGCCATGCATACCACTGTTGTTCTTCATAACACTGGTGTTCTTCTGATGGTGGACTCGTCGACATTAACATTAACCACTGCAAGAGAAGCTTTTTGCTGCTTTAAAGTTACCCTGGGTTCTGAGCTATTACGTATCTTGGAGTTACCTAAGGAAGGTAAGAACGGTCTAGAATGTCACCCGTTTGTACACAATCTGTCGAACTGATGGAGTTCAAACTCTTTGTAGATGGTTCTTAACCTTTTCCAGCCTGTTGGGCATCAACAACATGGTTTCTGAGCGTCTCTAGAGGCTTTCTATTGGTAGTGCCATGATACGCTTCCACCATCACGTGTCATTAGGGTCTGATTTTGGTAGATCTCTGTTGTTTAAATACAACAGGGCACCCCTCCCACCTAACTGCCTTTCCATTGATTGAAAACCCCCAGACTCTTATTTCACTTCCTACAGCAAAAGTATGTCATCTTAGGGGTTCACATATTATTGCCATACTGGGATGAAATATTGGATCACTTGACTGACCATATTTGTGTCTCGTTCGTTTAAATGGATTGCTTTGAACTATTTTTAGGGCTTGTGTAAAAATCTTGGGTAATGTTTATGCAGGAATTTTTGAAGCACCACTCTAAAAGTTAGCTACAGTTAAATACAGCAGACTGACAACCCCAGACCTTAACATCACTGAATGTTGCAGAAATGTCTGACCTTCAGACTAAACTTTGGAGGTGTTACCTAATGGGCGTTATGACTAGGAATCTTTTGCACAGTACTATAAGGCAGTTACAATATTCAAAAAGACAGTCAGATATAGCCTTGTTGAAAACAGTGCTATTTTTCACTTTCCTTTGTATTACTTGCTGTATAAAACCATCAGTGTGCATATGTTTTCTTTTCTAAATCATATGACAAGAATGTTTGCTGGATATGTGCAATAAATGATTCATTGAGTTCAAGAGATTGATGAGTTTGTTCCAAAAAGCTGATCAACTTACAGAACAGGATTATGAATTATAAAACTATTTCTCCAAACATCTGGACCCGAAGGTCATCTCTTTCATTTATTGCAAGTCTCCGTCAGCTCTCTGGGCATAATATCGCATTCGCATGACCAAAAACAGCTGTAAAATTCCTCCAAAAGATGAATAAACTGCACCTGCTCCTTTCCAGACAGTTCTATTTAGTTCACTTTATCTTGCGGCCTATTGAGGGGAACTCAGATGAGAACCAAATGCTGCGGTCTGTTCGCCCCACCTGCAGCTTTGGACACCCATCAGAGGAGAGCCCAGAGTAAGTGATGGTCCTGCTGCCGCCGGCCGACACATGCCGAACAATGGGCCATGTGAACAGTGAGTGTGTGGGATGGGCTTTTTTTTGGCCACAGGAGGGTCAGAAAAACATACGCACACACAAATAGGGTGGACGTCCACCTGCGTGTGTAAATCATAGCCTTGTAAAACTGACAATGTACAAAGAACAGCAAACTCTCATCGGCTTTTAATTCCTGAATGCCAAACACAATACATGAAGGGCCTTTTTATTGACTGTGTGATCATTAATTATTACAATAACATGTGTTGTTTGATGCATGGGACCCACCATAAGCGAAACCAAAGTAAAGGCCAACCATTATTAGTTACAGCCTTGAATTCTCCGTCCACACTTATAAAACAGGGAAACATTTCTGGCACTTTTTGGGCGGAATTGAAAACTTGTGTATGATTCAGTGGGTAAGACGCAAACTAATTCATTCAGAGTTGACTGACGTGAAATACTCCACAGTAGACAAATGTATCAGGAGTTGTTCACAGTGGTGGTGGTAAGAGCCAGATGAGAAAAAGATCTTATAAAAAAGTTTACTTATAAATATATAAGTTATTATGCAAAATATGGTTATACACTGCCGGATACCTGAAACATTGTTATAAACACATTCATGGTGGAGATGTACCTGCAGAGTTAAAAGGCAAGATAGTACCTAAAGAAATGTATCAATATTTTTCCAATATCAATAGTACACTGTAAGTGTTGCTAACACCATGACACCTGGTTCTTACCACCACCACAGAGTCGGCGAGCAAGTCGCAATGACTGAATGGAAAATGGAAATCAGTGGAATGCCCCATTCAAACAATGGCTCAGCCAAATAAAATAAATTCAACCAACATTTTTTCCCATTACCCCAAACGTAATAGTTCATCCAAGACATGTTTGAGGGCCTGAGGTTTGCTTCTTTCGTTTTGTACTAGACCTGCGAGGCAAATGCTAACCAACATCGGATGCTTATAGACAACCACACTGTAAAGTCCATCAAAAATAATCACTCAGTGTTGTTAAGTATGATCAAGTCAAACTCGAGTGGTTTCTGAAATTGTTTGACATGTTGTTTCTATAAAACTAGAAAGAAAAACTATGTATACATAGCTAAGAACACAAGCAGCAAATGGTAGTAGCAGCTATCTTGAATTCTGGACTTTGTGCTTTTGTCAATTTTGGTAAACAACAGTATGACCATACAGGCTCAGATACGGCTGGACAGTCTGATGGTAATATGGTAATTTGTGTCAAGAGAGCACCAATTTTCAGAATCAAACCTATACTTTGAGTGGTAATGTTTAGGACACTAGCCTCTTTGCTAAGCTAATGTAGAGTGGTTGCGACTGCTAACACTACAGAACAGCAACATGTTTTTTCAAAAGGTTGCTTTTTTTAAATTAAGATTCATTTTGAAGCATCTAAGCTTGTGTTGTGCTTATAATCAAACATGTTCTGTGGTGGGCAGAGGTGTTAGAATGCTAGTTTAGCTAACGCTAGCACTGTTTAACATTTATCAGCTTTTTGGTATTATTATGTGTCATAGTTTGACATTTATTGAATGATGGCTTAACAGTCATTCACTGTTCTCACGTATTACTGTTTTTTTTTTTTTTTTAAATACCAGATGAGGCGGCAAAAAGTGGTGTGAAATGTCAGGAAGGTGTGAAGATATGAAAAAATAGATACTGACCAAGCCTAGTTGAAAACCATGCGAGCAAGCAAGCTAAGAGTACTCAACAATTTGAGGCAAATGACTACATATGCTATCTGAACCTTTGTTAGCTATAAGCCTGTTAGCTACATTATAGCCCCTATAGCCCCAGTGTAAAACTAAAGAAGCAAATTTCTGACACCAAATGTGTCTTTGCTCATCGACAACATTCAAGGTGAGAGAAACACTGTACATGTATCCCATCTCCTCAGCTTTGTGTCCAGGTATAGCTTGAATAGAAAACAGATAGGTGTCCTTTACACCCATCCCTTCTTATCTCTCTGTGCCCTGGGTCCGAAACACGCTGCTTCCAGCTCGTACTGCATATAATAAGACCACCTCCTGCTCTTAGCCACTTGGCTGGAGGTGCATATTTGCCACAGCAATTCCATATGGCACAGTTTTTTGAGCAAGTGGTGGTAGCACAGTGGTCCAGTTTTGCTCCAGTTAATGAGTCCTATTAATTGAGTATCTCCCTGGAGGCACAACTGGCCTTTATTTTATCTTCCTCATTCCTTCTCTCAGTCTCTGTCTGGTGGAACATGTGGTCAGTGGCACCCACAGGCTCTGACCACCATGTTCCGGTACTTCTTCAAGATGACGTTAGAGCTGTCGTCGAAATAGAGCACGGAGATTCCATGGAGCTGAGTGGGGGCGCAGCAGGGCTTCGGAACAGAGTCCGGGTTTATGAAGTGCACCTGGAGGGAAACATCAGGATTAATGATCTGTGCCGTTTACGAGAGAAGAAGTAAGTCGTGTTCAGTATCTGTGCTTTATTTTACGGTGCTCTGAGTGGAGACACTGAGGAAATCTCCAAAACACTGGTATAATAATGGGCGGTTGGCGATTTAACTATTCCATGCTACCATATGTCCACATTTCTCCCAGTTAACAAGTTAAAGATGTCACAGTAACTGCTGGTGATAAAAAAATGCATTTTATTATTTGATATAATAAATATAATCTCTATTCAAAACAAATACAGAACTACATGTCAAACTAGAGTATGTTCACATGAAGCTGTGCATGCACCTGCACTTACCAGCGTCTGTACGATGGCATGGTTAGTGGCATTCATGTAAGAGTTTAAAGGGAAGGCACATTCCCCCTCACAGTAATATGCAGCATAGCCTTCTGGAGCTATAATCCAGTCCTGCAAACACATGGAGAAAGATTAGAAGAGGAATACAGACACGAAGGGGCTTGTGTGTGTGTGTGTGTCAGAAAGAGAAAGAGAGAGAGGGGAGAGAGAGAACATGTGTTCTGGAGTTCAGAGAGAGATTATTTATGTGTTTCATCATACCTGCCACCCCAGGTCTCTGAAGCTGACGTAGAGTTCATGTTTCTTGCAGCCCTGTTTTGGGTCCACACTGACATTCTCTATTAGCAAGAAGGGAGGTGTGTCAGTTGCATTCAGAAGGAGAATGGCCAGTAAATCAGATTAAAGGAATAGTTCAAGGATTGCATTTAAGGTTTTCCCCCTTGCCCCAAATGTAGTAGGGGTATAGTCTGTACACAGCTGTCACTGTTAATAGCTTTTTGGTATGTAGTAGAAAATGAGGAGAAAGCAAAGCATTGGATCCCTGCTCAAACCAAGATAGATCAGCATCGCTGCAACCAGCTGGCGGCCACTGTGGGAATGAAACCTCGGATCTACAAGACTGTAACTTTACAGGAAAGGAAAACTTAACTAATAGATGTTATTGAAACAGTTTCGTCATTTTGGACCACTTTAATTTGGCATAATGATTAGATTTAGCATACTAGCTAAACATGAGTAGAACAGAGACGCAAGGCTATTGCGTGACAGTATGGTGACGTGCTGGGCAGCAGCCGTGGATGCTTTTATCACCACCAAAATCAGAGTATGTTGTGTTTTGTTTGCTTGTATGCTGCTCAACCAGCATGACTATGTTGGGTGGCTGGAAAACTAGTACCAGACCAGCATAAACCAGCTTAGACCAGCACAGAATTCAAAAACAGTAGTCATTTCGTAGCTTGACCATTTTTGTCCACTATATAAAGTACATAATGCTAGTTAGTGAACATAAGGTTCCTGTTAGCGGCATTAGCTTTGCAGTGTCAGTACCAAACGTTTGACATCAGTCATGTCTGGTCTGACTGTTTTGAAGTACATGTGGAAAAAATGGGTAAATTAGATTTTTCTCACTCTATTATTAATTTTAATTGCAGTATCCTGTGATTACTCATCAGTAATAAACGACACCAGCAGTGACAACCATATACAGGCCATTACCAACAACATACATTCAACAATACTAACCAGATACTGATTTATATACTTTAACATTATTAAACTTAAACACAGAGAAATTTTAAGAGGCCATCCAAGGGCATCATTAAAGCATGTGGTCTTATAATCAGACTGAGATCAGATAGATTACCGGCTGCTTCTGCCAATTTCAGAGCCTCCTGGCTGGAAGGTGCTGCATGTTTTGGGGTTTTGGAACGGTTCTGGTTCCTCTGCTTGTGTCCCGAGGCTGAGCGGACACTGCGTAGACGAACTCCGGTAGCTTTAAAAAACGCTACGACAAATGGCCGCTTGTTTTGAGGCCCTCTGCTGCCCACCAGCCCTGCTGCCCTGGGATTCACACGCTCACCTGTAGGGGGCAACCAAGAGTCACAACAGTTTAGTTAACATTATGTAGCAGAAGTGTGTTGAAACCATATAGCACCAATCAAAACTTTGGAATAATGGCATCTAAATCATTTTTAGATGAAAAAAAAAATCTTTTTTTTTTTTTATTGATGATAACATTTGCAGAGTACATATATATATATATATATATATATATATATATATATATATATATATTTTTTTTTTTTTTTTTTTTTTTTTTTTTTTTTGCCATTATTTCTTGTCAACCTGCCATTATTTCTTGTCAAGTCGCAAGAATTGGTATTAATACAATGCACGCTTGATATCAATTTTATTATTAAAGCCATGCTAGTATAATATTAAAAGTGTTTTAGGCATGTGCCTGCAACAAAGTGAGTTTTAGCTTATTCTGTTTTTAGTTGGTGTATTTTAACAGTGAGGAAATGTATTGTGTTAGTAGCGTTATGCTAGCTTTGGTGCAACTAAACTGAGCTAGGTGATTAAACTTTTAACCCACCATCTTCACTCTCCAGAGCGAGCAGCAGGCCCAGGTTTTGACTCGGATGCAGTAGCCAGTGATTACTGGTGGCAGTGAGGTCAAACACCAGCCAGCCTTCTTCTGCTGCCCACACCACCCGGGAGTCTAGCAGGAAGAGATCTGAGTCCCTGCAAAACACAAAAACATGTTTACACTAATCTGAAAGCCCCCTGTACTTCCTGGACACTTACACTTACAGCTATACACAATTTATCAGCTCTTTGTACTGTACTCACTGGCCAGTATCTGATCACAGGACCAGAATTCTTTTGGTTGGGGGATTAGTCAGACCTCTGCCATGACTCTGACATGATAGCATGTGTGGTGCTGGTGTCACTGCTAGGTTGATAGTGGTCCCCCACCCAAAAATATTCAACTGTATATAACTATAACGCAAATATTCAATAACAAGTACTGTAATAAGGTAATAATCTAATTGATGTGGCCACTAAGTACCCTCTTTGCACATACAGAACACAGTAAATATATATAATATAATATAGAATAAGTATGAAAATATATAGTAGAATATAAAATACAGTACAATATAACATATGTCATATGCATATATAGTATATTATCACTATTACAACAACACTTCAACCATTTGTATGGTCATAAGTGTAACTTTAAAATGGAAATTTAATTCTCAGTGATATGTAGCCTTCTCAATCATTCTATGGCTGTGAAACATCGTCATACATCTTACTTTCTTTATTAATTGTTTGAAATGAAGAGAATATAATAACACATTTTATATATCATATATATGTATGATAAAACGTGCACAGAACCACTGTAATATCAGCTCCTACACTGACTATGAAGAGGTGGACTACACTTCAACTTCATGCCTGAGAACATCAAATAAGTTTTTCCACACAAACTCAGGAGCGGAAAACAGAGTGCACTGTTCTTCACACATAACCCATATGTCAGTTCAGAACAACATACTGGATGAGTCAAATCACCACCACCATTCACGACTTCTTTATGACTCGTTTGTGGAGATGTACAAAGCAGAGATATGACACACGCGAGCGATGACGCCGATTAGCCTACATGTGTGGTAGGTGAACTGAGCAACCTTTATGTCATCGACAAAAATAAAGCGGAGGAAAAGTCAAAGACGACAGGTAACAGCTTGCCCTGGAAATCACGTCACCGCTCTCTCTCTCTCCCTAAACTTATCTCAGATTAAAATTCCTGTCTGATCCAGGGAAGATAGCACAGGAACAATGGCTGGGTTTACGGTTTCGATTACAGACCCTTGGGGGTGGGGGGGTGTGTTTGTTGTGTTCTGCTGCCGTCGCCTCGCTGTCTGTCTGCGGGATGCGTCTGCATTACAATAGGAGTAATAGGGATGATTCACAACAGGTTGTGGGAGGGCACGCTGCCTGTCAGAAAGCACACCTTACCTTCTTTTGAACTCACAGTGACTTGATTCTGATTCTTTAAAAAAGGATTCAGTCTTTGATTCGGTTTGAACCGAGGACATGCTTTACTGAGTAGAACTCCAGTCACTTACAACATCCCAGAATCTCTGCAGTTCAGTCACTACATTCGGATCAATGCATCTGAATAGATGGATCGATACATCTATAGATCAGCTATGGACTAATGCTTTGTGTGCAACACTTACATCTTCATTTTCATCAATTTGTTGTTTTTTGTATGATGAGCAGATTTTCCTCAAAACCGATTAGACCATTTTCTGTGCTGCTGAGTGTTGACACGACAAGTGTGTGACTTTTATCAGTTATTCCCTCAGTTTTTATCTAAATGAAAATATTTAAATAATAATAATAAAAATGTAATTATATTAATTAAGTAATGAAGGCCCTGCACACAAAAACACAGACTCACGGTCACTTCTTTAGAAGACTTTGAAGTTCGCATCTCCCCTTTAACTTTTACAAGGAGTCGACAATAAAGATAAGGGGGTACAGACGGAGAGAGAGCGAGATAGACCGAGAGAGAGAAAACGTGAGAGAATGAAAGGGAGAGGGAGAGCAGGGCACCTAGAACAATAAAGAGGCAGAGAAAAGAGAAGGAGAGACTGAGAGTAGAGAAAAGGGGAGAAAAGGAATGATATAAGGGAAGGAGGACAGAAGACAGAAGTAGAGGAAGAAAAAGACCAAGACAAGAGAGAGAAAAGAGAGAGAGAAAGAGTGAGGGGCAAAGAGGCTTAAAAAAGAATGACAAAAAATAAGGGAGAGAGATGACTAAAGGAAAGGAAGCAAATGAGAGAGAAAAAAGAAAACAGTGAGAGAAAGACAGAACAAGAAAGAGACAGTGATAGAGCCGAGTCTTACAGGCTGTGAGAGCGAGAGAGAGAGAGAGAGAGAGAGAGAGAGACAGAGAGAGAGAGAGACAGACAGACAGAGAGAGAGAGAGAGAGAGAGAGACAGAGAGAGACAGACAGACAGACAGAGAGAGAGAGAGAGAGAGAGAGAGAGAGAGAGAGAGAGAGAGAGAGAGAGAGAGAGAGAGAGAGAGAGAGACAGAGAGAGAAAGAGAGAGACAGACAGACAGAGAGAGAGAGAGAGAGAGTGTGTGTTTGGTGAACACAATTTCTCAGAAAGAACTGTCCTGGAGAACAGAAGGATCAGACGGAGATATGGCCGAAGATGAAAAGACAGAGTCTACAGGCTGAAGGAGTGAAGAGGGCCGATTGATGTTGGGCTGGAGGGTGGTGGAGGTGGATGATGGCAGAGAGACGGAGGAGCTCTTTTTCTCCTGAAGCCTCTCCGCCTCACTAGCTGACAGTAATGGCTTTGTAATGGCCGCCGCACTCGAGTCTGCTAACAGCCACGCTGTAAATCAGCTGCAGGAATTCAGTGGGAGAACTGGCACTGGACACCTACCACCGGGCAGGACCGCCAGTGCGTGTGTGTGTACATCCCTCCCACATGCAGACCCAGACTGAGTGGGCGGTAACATATGTTTCATCTCCTACAATTCACCCAACGGCTTTCTGTAAGGCTTTCATATTAAACTCCAATAAACTCTAACACAGCACAGCTGGAGGCGGACTTTAAACTCTATATGCGCTCCATCCAGGACCAGCGCTGTACAGATGCATCAGCTGCACTCGGAAAGCTACAGTCTATGATAATCTTTAATGTAGTGTATTATAATGATATTTAACTGCACTAGTGTGCAGACTTCCTTTCACTTATTCAATTTACTGGCCACTGAGTAGAAGCTACAGAAACAATGACAAACATATAAGGGAGTATAATATTATGTTTTGTATATTAAGATATTGTGCCCACCCTTTACACAGTATATTCCACCAATGCATCGATAATTAATACTGCATATATACACTGTATAATTATTAAACTAAATCATGTGGAATTTGAGATTTCATAATCTACCGAATTCCTGAGCAATCACAATCAGGTAAGACCAAGTCACTGTCACCTCGTTTCTACCATCAAAGTGCCAATGCTGGTTCCCAGGCTCTACTGAACTCGTTAAGAATGGGCCCCCTTTTCCACTGGTCTGAGAGAAGAGCGATGACATATCTAGAGGTTGAGGTCTAGAGCCCAGAGAGATTGACATAAACAGCGATCATGCGCAAGACGACTCTTTCCGTCATGATGGTGTTCTGTTATAAAGCAGGACGTTAAGGTTCTTAGCTATCTGTTGTGTTTCCCACATTACAGATCTCCTGCCCTTATTAAACAGCTCCGCTTATTAAACAGCAAATGTTTAGAATTTTTCACATTTGGTGCATTAGAAGAAAGACGACTCCTGTTAAACGGGCTTGTCCACGAATACATCACTGGTGGCATATGATTGTTCCTGAGTTCAGCTGGTATTCACGAGTTCCACGGAGATTTTGACACCGGCACCATGTTGGTGGAAAAGGGCTATGTGACGTTTACACTCATAACCCCCCGGCTTTAGTTCTGCAGAGAGAACTGGGTGAGTGATGCTTACCTGCCGTCCTGTTCGCGCAGCACCTGATACACACTGACGTGAAACGTCTCATTTTCGTATCGCTCGTGTACGAAGTCCTTGTAGACACGGAACTCGGCAGCGGTCACAGTTTCTCCGTCCGGAATGCGGGACAGATCGAAGCGGTGGTATTGATGGAACACACTGGGGTCCTCCTCAGGATTCACAACTAACAGGGAAAAACAGACAATATATATTAATCCATACACACAACCCCTGAAGATACATCTGGTAATACAATATGTACTTTTTATTTTAGTTTAAAATTTGAACAAAAAAAAACTTTCTACAATGCTCTCCTACATTTTCAAGTCACTACTGAAAATCAGAGAGTTTTATTCAGTAGGCAGGACCTTGTTTAGCCACATCCCATGCATTTTAGGGCAGGAAGTTGGCCTGCATACCTGTCCCTCATGGCCTCAGCAGAGCCTGCTGTTCGGAGGTAAATCTGTCCCAGAGTATGGCATTGAGTGTGTAACATCAAGAACTGTCACACTTTTTCTGCAGTAATGTAAACGTTTTTGCATTGAGCTTATGTGTGTACGGCTGTTCAAATCTGTGTTTGCTAGTCATGTACTGGCTAGTGTTTTTGTGTTGCTTTAGGTGAGCTAAAATTGTTACTGCTCTCACTGAGTTATGAAGTGAAAACATGGAATGTTCAATCATAATTCATAACATAATTCACATATGGATCCATGGAATCATACGTAGAGTATGACAATATGTTTGTTTGTTCTCTGATTGGTGAAAAGGTGGCATTAGCATTAGGCCTCGACCTGCGGGTTAGCTGTGCACTGGTTATTAGTAGAGATGCACGATAATATCTGAATCATATTAGTATCAGGAATTACACTGGCAGATAATTAGCTTGAATAAAGCTGTGTGGTTTGAAGTGGAATTGAGCTTAAATCCGTTTCTCTAAAGTTCTTCAGAATGCTTCTTTCTGGCTTTAGAAAAACAGCTGGGAAGTGGCGAGAGAAACCAGGACATACATCTTAGTTTGTATGAGTTTCTAGGCCTTGACCGTCATGGAGCTTAGATAGGCATATAGGCAGACAGACAGACAGACAGACAGACTAAACTTTACTAACCCTGAAGGTAATTGCACAGATCACAGCATTAAATAAACACTGTCAAAGATTAATATATCACGCTGTTGGTAGGGGATTTTTTTGGATCTCCACCATTAACTTCAGAATGTTGTTCTTAATCCTGAAAACGTACTTTTGTGGAGACCTAGCGTGTTGTTTTAGGGTTTGGGACCACGGCTTTTTCTTCAGTTTGACCTAATCTGGTAGAATGATCCATATATCCAATTCTAAATTACTATATTTTCCTGAAATTGTGTTAGTGGAGTAATTTAGCATTACCATTGTAGCATTATATTTGTAATATATTATTTGTAACAATGTTGTAAAAAACTCAGCATGGAAATTCGACTTCAACCCTACCTGCCCTCTTGTCCTGTCTTTTTGGCCCTTAGAAAGGTCAGTGAAACTCAAGTCACTGAAACTCGGGTCACTGAAACCCGGCCCAATAGTAAAAAGCTTGTGAATATTCAAGTCTAAATGTTCTTAAAGTCTTATTTTCCTAGATCCACAGTGTCACGCCACACCACTCACGATTCAACACGCACACACTCACACACACCACAGCACGACTCATCTCGTAAAAGCTACGCTGTCAGAATGGCTGCGGAATCAAACACAGAGCTAACGCTTGATTGGCTCACCCACATCAGTGCGTCCAAAAAAGAAATGTTTGCTTCCACAAGCCAGAGCCTGATCTGACTGCCTGCTACTCTGGTCCACATGAATTATGGGTGCACATTGTGTGTGTGTGTGTGAGTGTGTGTGTGTGTGAGTGTGTGTGTGCGTTCCTACTGGCTACAGACCCAAATCGCACACATGTGCCGACCACAAGAAAAGCTCTGTAAAAGGCCTGGCCCGGAAACCAGCGGTGCCCCACACACATACACACACGCATTTGGACACAGGCACACACATATACACACACTTGCACACACACACAAAACCCAGATTAATGCACACACACACACATACATTGTACACATACCGAAACGTTGCTAAGCAGTGGGAGTCCACAGACACATGTGGGGCATTATAGGCTTTATAGGCCTTGTTAAGCCTCAGGTGACCTCAGCTGCACTCCACACCATTTTTGGGCCTGCTCCTGTTCTAACTCGTGAAAATATATGTTCCCAGATCAGCTAAATTCCCACTGGCACCGTAGGCCAGGGTCCATATAACTCAAGTGTCTTCCATTAAGAAAAATTGATCTAAGATTTCCTCCAGCCCCCACCACCCAGCTGTTCTGTATCTGAATAACAGCCTTGATTTCCAGATGATACTCAGAGTGGGGAGCGCTACAGGGTACACAATATAATACAATATATAATATAATTCATGATGCGTGATTAATCAATACTCCCTACACAAACACATTTCGGACTGTTTACAATTGTTTTGCAGAACTTTGGCAAGGACCTCATTCTCATTCAACACAATTATAAAGCGTTTTAAAATTAAAAATAGACATAAAAATATTAAATATTTCAAGATTTTAAATTACGAATTATACTCCCGATTGCTGATGAACTAAACTTGATGAATTTGAACAAACATTTTTGGTTATTACATTAGACTCTTTAATTAAAATGAATTGTGTACTACATTTTTTGCTAATGTGCTTGGTCTAGCATATCTGTTTATGCACAGGCCAATTCAATAGTTATTTTGTATCGTGATGTATTACATTCTGACTCCAAATTGTGCCTCAGTCTGTTTACTTGAATCCACAGCAGCGTTAGCCTCAGATCTAAAAATCTAGCATTCTGGCTAAACTATACAGTGGACAGGTCAATCCCAGATCACCACTCTCTCACTCTGAGATCTTTCATATGCCTGAGCACAGCTGCAGAAAGACATCACATGTTTGTCGGATTTGGTCAACAGTATGACATTTATGAGCGCGTTCATCTACACACCCTATAAAACCCAGCAAAAACTACTCGACAAAGGAAAAACAGCATCCAGCGTGTATGTGAGTAAGGGAATTTGCGGAGGAAAATCCATGAGTTCAGAGCAAAACCTTGGCAGATGTTGAAGTCAACCCCCCTCCAACTGTTGTCCCCACCCCAGCTGAAAGCCACTCAGAGTTTCCAGCCTGTGGCAGCAGCTTAAACGATTCCTTGAGGTTTGTAGGACACTGTTTTTGCGGTGCTACCCAAACCATTCAGACCTGAGAAAGGGACTTTGCTGTTGAGCCAAAAGCGCCAGTTCACACCTGAGGTGTGTGGATTGAGGGGGTTGGACTAAAAGACATGAATGATAATAAATATTATACATTTGAAGTTATTTCTATACAAATATAATGGTACCCTGCTCCTCAATCTGATTTCAGGAGCAGAAACTTGAACAATCACTTGTGCAGTTCACTAGATGGCACTTGTAAGACAATGGGACAGTCTGGAGAGTTCGCTAGTCAGCAAATCTGTAGACCCTGTTTTAGTCAGTTTAGTAATAAGCATTAGCCAGCTTTGATTTACAACTCTATATACAAGCAGTCAGTCAACCTGCTCTTAAAGCTGGAGTAGGAGAGGAGTAGTCTTTCTATCCCCATCAATCAATAAATCAAATGTACTGGAAATAAACAGATAGAGTGTGGAGGACACAGGACTGTAAAACCCCATCTATTACATCCAGACTGAATTAATGATTGGGCTGTCTGTCTATCTACCTACCTGTCCAGACCTGTCGACATGAACATGCTTTGCACGTGTACTCATATTAACGCTTGTGTGGAGTCCGTCTTACAGCTATGTTACAGTATTGACCTTCTGTTTGTCTATACAGGCTTTGAATGCGATGTTTTTAAAATGTGGTCTTGCGTTTAATTGTAGTTACGTGAAAACTTCTTTACCTTTCACAATGCCACCTCTCTCTTTCAGGACCAGTCAGGCCGTATACGTTCATGTACTTTTGAGGGAGCAGCTTTAGGAGGAGGGCTGAAACTGGCTTAAACTTCCTGGTTTGTACAAAATCACAGACTCCAGCTTTCACTAGGCTAACTAGCAATCAGGAAGCTAATTAGTTAGCTAGGCAAACTTGGTAAATGTATTTGGAGCAATCTGTATATAATGTACTTTTGTGAATGAGGGGTTTGTCTGACTATGGCTTCTTATAGCCAGTTTTATTTTGAAGAATTTGGTTAATCATTTAAGTACTGCTGCCGAAGACAATACTTGTTTACGTTATTCGTTGCCCCTTCAAGGGCTAACTAACGTAGCCACAAGTCCGGTTTTAGGCTAGACAGTCTGGGTTATCAACTCCCTGTCCCCCGTCTGGCGCAATAATTGGACGGGATGAACTATTTGAAATGTCCACTCGGCAACAACATTGTGTGCCACTGTCTCACGTCCGTGTCAAAAGACATAGTCAAAGGTCTTGCATGTCATTGGTTTACCATGGTCATGTGATGTCGTGACTTGCCTAGCGGCTAACCACAGGTTAGCCCCCTAAATGCTAGTCAATTATTAAGCTCTCGTCTGACTCACGAATGTTATCCTTCCCACCCAACTAGTTAAGTAATCATTTGTGTTATATAGTCTAGGTTATGATTTTAAATCTGTTCTAGTATCGTGACCCCGCCCCCTCCTCCCCACTTTATAATGTCCTCCTTTTTGGTTATGAAAGTGGCCACCCTATCTAGGGCTCCTCTATGTACAATCATATATACTTGTTTTCTTTTATCCTAACGATAAATCATTCTAAACTCGCCTTATTAGTAATATTTTACTATGTCAAACATTTAAAATCCATATAATACCACAACAATTAATATCGTGGTACGAATTTTTAACCATATTGTCCAGACATGAGTGTGGAGTTTGCTGGGGGAGGGATCAGTCAGTGGTCATTGATGATGACAGCAATGATTACTGCTCTTTTTACACACATCCTGCCCACAAGCTGCAACGTATGACATCATCGCCTACGGAACAGCCGCGGCACATTCGTCCCCCAATTGTTTCCATCAGCATGCCTTAACGAACACACACAGCCAGCAAAGAGTGAGAGTACGAGAGAGGGAGAGAGAAGAAAAAGAGTGAGTAAACTCGAAGCAGAGTGCATACTGTAGGCAGCTAGTCATTTGTTTGACCGCAATTAAACATTGGAAAGAAAAGCAGGGGCATTTTATGGAGGCAATAATTGCTTGTAAGGGTTTCGTGTGTTTACGTTAAAGACCATTAGCTGCAAAAGATCAGCGCTCAGATATGCAAACTGCTCCCTGCGCATGCATTTCAACACTTTGCTTTTAGCCTCGAGCCTCATATGCCAAAATACAGCGCAGGGCAAACATTTCTAATTGATATTGTGTCGTACAATTATAACAATGGGTTTTTCTGGCGCTCTCCACAGCTGGAGTTTAAATTGGTTCCAGCGTTTGTTACGATAAGAGACAGTTGGGACAGTCCACAGAATTCCAGAAAAGCAGGTCAAAAGTCTTGTGTTGCATTTGGCTTGTGTGCCGTGTAATAAATTAACTTCATTTAATAGGCTGATCAATTGACATGATCTGGGCTTCGACCAGCTTTTTTGGCAGAACTTTCTTTCTGCCTACTGAGAAATCTCAGAGTTTAGTTTCTGTCAAGAGCTGATGATATTAATTTGTATATGAAAGCTCGCAGTGCACATGTACAGGACACAAACGCACCAGATTGTCTGACATGTAACTGAGCTAACGTCGGCATGGTGGCAAATCATCACTGCTGCTTCTAAACTGCCTAGTGTCGATTAGCCATACAGCCCGTCCAGATTGCTAGCACAGAACTTTCAGCTGGAAACTCAATGTTAAGTAGTGATTGTAGACTAGGCTAAATGGGAATTCTGCCAGTATTTTGTAAAGCCTGTCCAACCATGCAACGCTGCTATGAATGAACACATCTGTAGACCAAGCATGCATAGATCAACTGAACGAGTAAAATGGGAATCCACAAACTAGCGTTAGCCGCAGGACCATGTGGTTTTTATCGCTTTTTTCTTAGATACAGTTTTTCAAGTCTTTAACCACCCAACTTTATAGGATGACGCTACACTTCCTGCAGTTAAAATCCCTAATCTTGCCCAGAATGTTCCTGCTTAAGACTGGCAACTAAAAGCTACACTTCAGAAAAGAGCAAATGAGTTTGCAGACAAAATCATTTTGGGAATATACAGGCTACGCCCGCTGTTCTCCTTGCTTTCCCCAGTCGACTTATCAACATAAACAGGTGGGCCAGTTTGCCTGCACTAATGAGTTATGAGAATCAATAATTCAATAAATAACTTTTGGGTTTTTTGGCGAATGCAAAAGGTATTTATTACACATGGTCTTTTCAGTCGCGTTATAACAGCGCATGTTAAATACGTCTGTTTCAGCTTATTAGTTATGATTTAGATGTAGATCAGAGTATATTTTAGTAGCCATTAGCGGAGCAAGGTTTTATCAATATTATGGCAGTCCATCCTCTTACACGTCTATTTGTTCTAATCATTACTGTTATTTAAAGGTAACAGCATAATTAATGACATCGTTAGTTATGTAATCAAGCACATGTACATCTAGTTTATGTTCTGTAGACAGTATTGAGTCTGCACTTTTAACTTTTTCCATCAACACCCATAAACATGCACAAATGGAGTCCTGACCAAACATTTAGAATCCGCAATTTCAGCAGAATTTCTCTGCTTATTTCAAAGAGCTATGTGTAAAAACCCATCAAATTATGATTATGAAATTACAGCTGGCAACAACAGTAACGTCTAAGGCTCAGTGTTACCGCATCTGACTGAGAAAGCTCAGACATATCAGCGATATCTATTCGAAATCTGCACAGGCACTCGGTTTCCTCAGAAGGGCTGGCCAGACCTCCCGCTGTCATAGCTCTAAATATTATCACAAGCACTGCCCTGTACATGACCAGCGTGCTTCTTATTTGATGTAATGACCAGGCCATAATGTTTCCACAATGAATTTAGAAATTTGAACACCCCCCCCCCCCCCCCAACCCCCCGCCTTCATTTTATCCTTGGATTGTGATCTAGGCGTCTTCGCTCACATTACACATGTTTGAAAGCAAACCCAAACTGAACTTGAGCCCATTGTAGTATGTGAGAAATCGGCTCAAATCTGTCCCAAATTGTGTTATTTAGTCAGCCCCTATTGAGCTTGGCGTCAAACAACAGACCTGTAATGGCTATCAAAAGGGAAGAGGTTGCAGTGCACTGAGGTAAAAGGGAAAAGACTGCAGACAGAACAGCTGGTTCTTTCTGCAAAGAGCAAAACCTCTCAGACACATCTGTATCAGTCCATGGCAGATCCCCAGGTAAAACACAAGCTGGGAGAAAAAAAATGAAAGCTGTACGATTCCAAGCAGCAGCTTCGCCATCAGGCTGCAGCTGGCCTCCTGGATGGCTCTCTGAGTTTATGGCATGACCGTGAAGTAATTTCAGCCTGAACTGCAGATTCCCTCTATTCACTGCAATAGCTTTGGGGAACTTTCACTTATAGCGACCAATCAATTGCCTGGGATATACAAAGTGGACAGAAAATTGGCTCTTTCTGTTATATCTGAAAAATGTTAACGACTACAATGGTGCTGAAAGAATCCCTCAACAACATACAGGACTAAAGGCTTAAGGAAACTGAAAATCAAAGAGAAAGAGAGAGTTTTCCTCTGGGCCTCAATTATGGCTGATCAGTCAAGACATGTTTGATGTCAGAAGTTTGCTTCTTTAGTTTTTCAGTGGAGCCAAGGCTGATGTAGCCCATAAGTAATGGAAACTTCTTTGTGCCAATTAGCAAACTGCAACTCTAAATCGAGTAGTTAAGTAAGCCTAAATAGACCATGTTGTTTATATGGTTTATGTGACTTAATACTCTATTATATGCTGTTAGGAAATAGACCAAAGGATACCACACAGCTAAAAACATTAGCAGTAGCCATGAAGCCTGATTTTTGTCAATTTTTACAGATAGCAGCTGTTTACACAGTGACCGGCTAATCCGTTTGAGATAACTTCATATGACCTAGTTTAAATATACATCTATGGCATTTAGCTGACGCTCTTATCCAGAGCGAGTTACAAGGTTAGTCATATTACAGGTGGGCCAGTGTAGTGTTAGGAGTCTTGCCCAAGGACTCTTATTGGTGTGGACCAGCATAGTCACCCAGACCGGGATCCGAACCCCAGTCTCCCACATGCAGTAGTGGCTCCCTGATGGGTAGTGGTGTTATCTGCTTAGCTACACCAACCAATATACAGTGGGTTACACAATGCTAATTGCTAATGTGGCATAATCTTCTGCTACCTGCTAGCTATAATAGCCATGTAGGTCCAGTGCAAGTAAACAGCAGACACCAAACATGCCTTCACTGATCGATTACATTTGGGGTAATAAGGAATTTTAGTTGTTAATTTTGCAAGACTATTCTTTGAAAGTGTCCTAATTTAGCTGCTCCATCCTCTCCTTTCCACAATACAGCTGAACTTATCTCAGGAAAATGTTTTCCTGACGATCCACGTGCTACCAAACGAGCAGTGCAGACTCTTTTATTACATGTTGTACACTCATTCCCTAAAGCCCTGGTTCATTGGGGGGTGGAATACCTTAATTCAGTAATTCGGTGTGGTCCTGGATTTCCACCGGCCTGCCTGCCAGCCTCAACACACAACTCAACAAGAGGAGGAAATTATCCTGTCAATCAACAGCAAGACTGAAGGGGGGAGCGATCCTGAACGAGGGCCGGGCCCGTTTTACTGACTTCTCCCCCTGCAGATTCCTCATAAGTTCACATCATATCCCTCTCTAGCCCATAAAACATTTTTACTGAATACCCAAGAGGGGATTACACATCGACGGCTGGCTCTTCTAACAATGTTGAGTTTTCAGGGGCCACTGTGTACTGTGGAAGCAGACTACGGGGTAAGAAGGCCCTGTTGGCCCTTCACTGTTTTCCCCACTGAATAATAACAGAG
Organism: Prochilodus magdalenae; assembly: GCA_024036415.1. Lineage (NCBI taxonomy): Eukaryota > Metazoa > Chordata > Actinopteri > Characiformes > Prochilodontidae > Prochilodus > Prochilodus magdalenae. The sequence continues at coordinate 493,484 of JAMWET010000100.1, read as the reverse complement.
GGTGAAAGTAAGGCGAGAGAGGGATTGAGGCTGGAAGCAGATCCCCATCCGGCACAGGACTGCTCTTTCAGCACAGTGCAACACAGCCTGCGGTACCATTTCCAAGGGAAACAAAGACAGGATTTGGGTTTAATAAACGCAATAATGGCCAAGGAAGTCCCCTGTCCCGCTTGCTGCTCTCTGGACGCGCACAAATACACTGACGAAGCATGTATAAACATGGACTTTTGCCCACACATGCATCTTTATGCACATAAAAACATTTCAGTCATACACTATTACTATTACCACCAACATTACCGCTACTGCTATTACCACTACCGCAATAATTCTACTGTTACTTACACTCGCCCTGTTATTATTAGCTTTATATGTGCATACCAGTACTACTACTATTATATATGTAATTATATATATACATATATAACTTCCTAGTGCTGTTCTAATACTGTTATAATTGCTACCCATTCTATTGTATCACTACTACCATCTTTAATTCTGCTACTATTAGCATTACTATTGCTAGTATCACTATTATTACTACACACACATCTAATACTTGTCTACTACCACCAATACTATTACTGCTGCAATTATGTCTACAGCTATTATTCTATATTCTATACTATACTATAACTACCCTTACTATTCTTACTATTCATAATACATAATACCAAAACTACTACTGTGTATTCTATTACTGCAGCACTGCTTCACCACTGCTCTCACTACAGTACCACAGCTGCTACTAAAGGTACTTTTACTTCTACTATTACTGCTACTTTCCCTACAGTTGGCATTAATACTGACACTTCTAACAATTAACCCCTTAAAACTCCAGGCTAATTAAATACTATGGCTTATTATCTAGTAACTACAGGACTACAATGCAATCTGAGTTTTCCTTAGGGTACCAACATGTAGTGGCACAACTTTGGAGTCATACTACTACTGTTACTAATACTACCATGGCTGCTTCTATTATTACCACTGCTATAGCTATTGCTACTTCAACTGCTTCTAATACTAGGTTACTACTACCAGCAGTGTTATTAATATGTCCGCTGCTACTATTAGAACTACCGTTATTACTTTAACTAGCATTGGTACCCTTACTAATAAAAGCTCCTGCTATTACTGTTACTTGAATCATTCATTCCAATGCTATTAGATAATTAACTATTAAACTATTATATCAAATATTACTTTTAGTTGCTATTACAGTGCAGACCTGCTAATAGTACTTTTAGTACTACTATTTACTGGTGGGGGGAAACAATACCGCATATAATCTTGATATTTTGTACTGGTTCATGGATGCCAGGTATTGATATTTCATGAACTGCAAATGCAAAACAAGCTTTAGTATTAACTTGTGATATGCGAATGTAGAAGTCAGTGGATTCCTACATGAAATAAGAATAATGTCATACTGTACTGTCCCACCCCTTACAACTGATACTAATATTATCATTACTACCATAGTTACTCATTCTACAACTGTTATCACAATTAGTACTACGATTGCTAGTATTACTGCCACTGTTGTTATTCTTACCACTAGTTAAAACTACTTTGCAGCCTCCAGTGCTCCTACTAATACTGGTACTATTAACTTTATTTCCAATATTAAAGCTGCTTGAATAGTACTTCTATTAATATTTGTTTTATCAGTATTATTAATACTATTATATATACTATTATCATTACTGCAGTATCTGCCGTCGGGATCAGTAAACTGTTATTTTATCTTATCTTAGGGTATTATTCATATTTTATTACTACAGCTGTTACTACTACTGTTACTACTATATCAGTATTAATACTGCTATGAATAGTTTTAATGTGTAATACTTTCATACTGTCAGTATTAGCACTTTTATTATCTAGAACCGTTACTGCCACTGCTATTAACAAATTGTATGTATCAGATTTTATTTCTCTTTCTGTCCATATATTCACAAACAGTCAAGCGTCTCATATCTGACCCTCTTATCTCTCAGTGAGCTTTGCGTTGCCCTCAGCAGAGTTCAGAAAATGCCTCCTCAAATCCTAGTCATACGAAACAAAGCCTATTCCAACTCTCCACACCGCTTTGAAGGAACTTGCTGGATATCGGATATGCAGATGGTGTCCTAATGTTTTATCTCTACGCATGGCAAGCAGGTCCATTTAGAGAAAACAACAAAGCAAACAAATAAATAAAAAAGGATATTCTTACTTTTAGTCCCTTCCAAAAGGCCTTAAAAGAGATCACACAGGCGCGTGATCAGCCTGACAAAACCCTTCCACTATACTGACATATCGAAATGCCTCTCGGAATCCAAACAGAGATATGATCTAATCAGATAGCTGCTGGAGACATTGCTGTGTTGTAATATCCTCTTCTCGCCGCTGAGGTTCTTATGAAACTCAAACTCAAGCCATAAGGTGCAGATGCATCTTGATCTACAGAGATTTTTTTTATGCAAATGATTAGCTTTTAATCCATGTCGGCGGTGGACGCACCTCCTGAGCGGGACTCCTTGAACTATTCATATCCATCAAAACCTTAGAGAGAAGTTTTCTACATGAAAGTTTGATTAAAGGAAAACTAAGCTGTTATGCAAACCATTCTGCATGTGTTCCTCAAAGGTCTGGCTGCTGTTTGATCTTGGACTAGAGGAATAACATTAGGCTTTAAAGCAAAGTAAAAACGTGATATCCATTAAACGTCAGCTGTTATTCTTTACAAAACAGAGTTATATCTAAAAGTGAATATACGACATTCTGGAATAAAACCCCATTAAATACTAAAGACACCTTCACGCCTTCTTCATAGCCAATATGCTCTAACTACAGGGCTGTGTGCAAGAGCCTGGCGATATGACATGTTTGCTGATATACATGGGAATTATGATTCAGTATATTGTATTACACAAACAAAGCAATATGCTGCCATTTTGATACCTGATTTTAGGAAAACTGTCATCACCACCACCACACAAACACACCACCATATTCCTATACTTATACTAACGTTAGTACACTGGAGTGGCGGACTCTAATGCCTGAACCGCTGTCTGCCTTTGTCTATTCATGTAAACTATCAACTGAGCATCGAAACTGTTTTTCAGAACTGATACAGCATCACAAACCATAATATTGTGATACTCAAGTATACAGCCATAGTAAATAGAACATCGTTTCCAGGGACCTCAAAACGTAACTACAGACAAGCTGTATAAAAACTGCAACCCGCAAACTGCACCTGGTATGTTCTTGGAACGTGTAAAGAAGTACGTGTATAGGATACAGGAGCCCAAGCAGTGCCACATAGTAAAACTACCAAAAACTATTAGTACAGTGTGTTTAATGCGATGTTTTATCCCGTTTTTAAATTTGCTCTTCTTAGAATGAAACATGCTGATACATGCTGATACATGACGTAATTTAACACAATGTAATTTAACACAATATCCTATTAGTGTAAAATAGGACAATGTTGTTTATATTGGTATGTGTTAAAAGACATGACATCTTTACATGAAAGACTTAAAAACCTCATTTAAGTTTAATATAAGTCAATAAAACCAAGCAGTTTTGGGCCATTTCTCTTGACCCATTCATCATGAACTTTTCACACGATGTAAACGGCGGCTGCTGTGCATATGACGCACAAAAGTAAAAAAAAAACAAAAAGAAAATGTTTTTGGACAACAGACTGTGACCATATACTGTAATATGAGACACCAAAATATTCTAATTAACCTGGTAGTTGTATGGTCGCTCACTACCATCCGGTTTGTATGTCATTCCCATTGTTTAATGGTTGTGTTTCAGTAGGATTGGACATGTACATAGTTCTATAGGCTTATAGGTATTAAGTTTTTCCCTTGAGTGATGACACGCACTAGCTAAAGCTGGGAAAACTGAATGATGTATTAGAGTTTAAAAAGATACATAGCATGCTGTTCCTCACTCAGTGAATGAGAGAGAGCGACAGTTTGCCACAGCAATAACAACGACAGCCTAGTAAATGGACTGTGATGGAGTAAATACAGCATATTACTCGATTTTTAACACATATTTAAATGATGCTGGACATGGACACCATAGAAGGGCCTACAGCCAGGGTTCCCTTTAATAAGCGCCAATGTGTCAAAGTGGCTCATTGCTGTGACTGACAGAATGCAAATCATCACCATCCAAATAAATTTGGATTTTCATTTTTGGTGATTTTAACTTTTATGCATCCCTTGAACACGACAGCTGCTATTTACACTGTGTGAAAATTTCATGATGGATGGGCCAACACAAATGGCCCAAAACTGCTTGATAAAAACTCTGGTTCTATTGACTTACATTATAATCAAAGTAGGTTTTTGCCCTCTCCTGTAAAGTTGCCATTCTGGAGATACAGGCTTTGTAATTAACTTGCTAACAGATGCTAGCTATACTGCCTGGCGTTGAGCTCCGTTGTATTTTAGTGCATTGAAAGTAAGCAGTGAAATCTAAATTGCAATTAAGCTACTATTAGCCCATATATATGTTACGTCATCCACCCAAATGGGACGACCAAGCAGCACTGGTGCTCTATGTTACTCACCCAGGTTGGCGAAGCTCATCACCATGTCCGCGTCGCTCAGGAGCCGCTCCTCCTCGTGCTCTGTAGGCGGGAGCGGCACGCGCGGCTCCGTTCCATCCGCGAGCACGGCGCGGTACAGGTCCAGCATGTAGAGCGGCGCGGCGGTGCGCTTGAGAGGGGACGGCGGCCGGGGACGGTGAGGCAGCCCGAGCAGGGCGAGGATCTCCCTCTGCACCGCGCGCCTCTCCGCCGCAGCTGCGGGAAACGGGCTGTCCGCCGTGCGCGCCGCCACCGCCAGCACGCCGTAGGTCCACGCGAGCAGCAGAAAGAGCATAACTGTGAGTAATAGCAGGAGGAAGGAGAGGAAGAAGTCGAGGAGGGTTTGAGAGAGTCGTTTACTCCGTGTTGATGATGCAGGCTGATGCAGAACAGCGCGCGCCGGAGCAGCTCAACTGGAGTAGGGTCTAATCCCCTTGCGTTTACAGCCACAGTAGAGCTCGCGCTGGAGTTTAAGTAGCGCGCGGAACGGCGGGGGAGGAGCACGCGCACATCCGGGAGCTTGTCGACTGGGAATGGAGTGGGGTGAGAACTTAAGGTGCTGGGTGGGGTGGGGTTGTGTGTTTTTTTTGAAGGGTGGGGTGTCGCTAGATGGATGGAGGGAAGGTTGAATAAATGGAAACTTAGAGGGAAGTATAGATGGATATGTAGATGATTGGATAAACAGATGGCTGACTGGATAGATGGGTGGATGGGTGGATGGATGAATTGATAAATCAGGCCTGCAACCCATCCCAAAAAAAGTGGGGACTAGAGCAATTTAGGGCTTCGGGATTTGGTATAGAACCAGCATTTAGTAAGGGCCTAGTCCTTTAAGAGTCCTCACCTCACTGTTGACTTTGCTGGGCTATGAAGCATCTGCGATAAACCAGCAGACAATACAAACATGTCCTGTGGACAGATGAATGTATCTCGGGTCTTGTGAGAGAAATGGATGCCATGTGATCAAAAGGACCAATCCAAAATGGTCCAGTGTCTGTCCAAAGAACAACAAGCCAAAAGCCTGGCTTCTTTCAAAGTAAGGGGTCTCAGTACCCATGGTGACAGTGACTTACACTTACACTGAGATTTTGGAGAAACATATCATTGCTGTCCAATGAAAAGCTAGTATCTCCAAAATGGTAACGTTAAAGAAAAACCTCATTTAACTTTAATGTAAGTCTATGGAACCAGACTTTTTCCGAGCAGGTTTGGGTCATTCTGTTCATCATAACATTTTCACACGGCCACTGCTGTGTTCAAATGATGCATAAAAGTGAAAATCAACAAATACTGATATACATGCTTTTCTTTGGACAGCAAGCTACGACAATATGATGCTTCAAGATGACATCTTTTCCATACAAGGGCACGGCGGTGAGGGAAGAGGGTGCAGGTGCTGGGCTGTCCTGCATGCAGTCCCAACATGTCCCCAGTAGAGAATCTTAAAACACAGACTGTGATTATGAAGACCCATGCACTGCTGCACACCTTAAAACAGGAAGAAAAAGGAAGAACAGGACAACAAGCGGACCTGAAATTCATCACTTTGTGTCTTCCATCTCTAAACGTAGTCTTTACAGTGACAACTTTTTAGATTTGCGGTTGTAAATGTTTTATATCTCACATTACAGATATAAAGTATAACACATATCACATTATTGTAGATTCTTGTGTTTGGGTATTACAAATAAACATGTAGGGTTAGTGTAAAGGCACAAATGTTTTAAATATTTTAAATATTTCAGGCATTATAATGTAAACAAGTTCATTCAGGGCGGTTTAGTGTATAATCATTACTACCACGGTTATTATTAATACTACAGATGTTATCTTAATTAATACTATTACTAGTATTATTACCACTGCTAATACACAGTTAGTACCACCAGTGCTAGTAGGAACACACACACACATATATAGTGTGTTCCTACTATTTCTACTAATAATCTATTATTCTTATTAAATTAAGCAATATTTCTATTAGTGCTGTTGTTATTTCTATCAGTATAATAACTAAAACTATGAAATAGTACATTACAATATATATATATATATTACTACTGCTGTTATATAATACTTCTATACATTTGTTATCTAGTATTGTATATATATTACTACTGCTGTTATATCTACTAGTATATCCAACCAATGCTATCACATATAACTAATAATAGTTTATTAATAATCTTTACTGCACATGTATGGTTTCTACTGCTATTAACAAATTTTATTTATCTTTCTGCACATGTATATTCTTAATCAGTCCAACATCTCCTATCTGACCCTCTAATATTAAAATAAACACATATATTTAATGTAAAGGGCGACTCCACAGATGTTTCAAATATTCTAAATATTTCAGTCACTGAAATGTAAACAGGGTGTGAACCCTGCCTTCCAACTGCCAAACAGACTCACTGACTTTCTTTATAGTGAATTTGGCATGTACCCTGGGCTGCAATGTCTGCAATGCAAATGTAGCTTTGGCATTTATCATTCAAAGCCATCAGCTGCCTTCTGAGTTTATTATGTACGAGTTACTGAACAAGTAGTTGGGGCCATCGTTGTATTCAGCTTGACCCTTATCCACCTGAGTGGAGTACAGCTCCCAGAGGACCAATGAAAGTTGAGCTCAGGCTGGTTATCCTCATTTTAATGCAGCGCTGACCTGGATTAACCCCTGACTGATTAAGGCCTCAACGTCAGACGAGTGATGACAAGTCCCCGATTGTCTTCTGTGCCATTACAGGGACACTGCAGAGATCACGGGTGACAGATCCAGCGCTCTGCTAGGGCCTCCTGCTTCCCACCTGCTGTGCCCATGCCATCCCCCTGTCGTTCCCACTGCTATGGCAACGGTAGCCTTGAGACGCCAGCCTGGCAGGACCTGCCAGCTCCATTCTGGGCCCAAAGGTCAAACTCGTCCCACACCCTGGTTAGCTCATACACACAGTGATCTCACCATCATCTTTCTGCATCCACCTCAATTAGACCCTCCCAAACATTCTGCCTCTAGGGCCACCAATGAATGTCTTGCATTAGGGGACACACTTTCTCACAGTCTCTCTTCCTCTTTAGGAGTTGATGCCACTTCTGAAGTGCTGCATCAAAGTTATAAGAACGAGCAGGAAGGTTTAGCAACCATCTCAGCGCTTGATCAGGAGAACGGCCTTCCTCCTGAGGAAATGAAAACCTGTTTTGAATCGGTTGAGTGAATCTGCCTCCTGATACGTGGCTAATCTAATCATTTGAGTGGATTAGTGGAGTAAAATGGGCTTTTCCCACCAACCCTTTAGCATATGAATCATCTAAACCACCGTAAACCACACTCCTCAATGTAAAGATGTGAAAAAATCCCATAGAGGAACTACTTGTGGTGGTTTGTCTAAAGAACCTTAAAACCATACATGTAAGCCAAGCACCATTTAAAGTGGAATTCCGCCCATTTTGCAAAATGTCTGCATAATTCATGATTAAGGTGTAAACAACACCACCCAGAGTGTTTTGATGTGAAATAGTTAATCATAGAGAAACTTAACAGACTAAGATCTCTTTACAGTGGTGCTGAACGGAACCAGGAGTCACTGTGTGTACAATCAAAACCACCAATAAGCCCACACATGTCTACACATGTTGATCTTGGGTAAATAGTGGAAAAGCAGCAATAAATGAATGAATGAATGAATGAATGAACGAGCGAGCGAGCGAGCGAATGAACGAATGAATAAATGAATGAATAAATATATAAAGTAGATAATATAATCTAAAATAATGTAACCACCTTATTGTCGCTGTCCAAAGAAAAACATGTATCTTCATTTTTGTTGATTTTTACTTTTATGCATCATGTGATCACATGAGCTGCTGTTTACACTGTGTGGAAATTCCATGAAGAATGGACCAACAGAAATGGCCCAAAACTGCTTGTATTGGTTCTTGAGTGCCATTCAAATGTAATAAATTTAGGCCTCTACTGTAAAATTGCCATTTTGGAGATACCTGTTTTTCTTTGGACAGCAACGTTATACTAGTTAGGAAACATTCTCAGATGGGACACTAAGCACAGTTGTATGTCACTGTGAATAAATGTATTATCTAAATGCAATAATGTAAATAAATTAATAAATAAGCCAGATTTTTTACTGGACTGTTTTGCTATAGAACACCTTTCACGTATCCCTCCACCATGAATAGTGTAACATAACCTAAAATATGTTTATAGGTCAAAATTTGATCACACAATAACTGTACAATAATGCTGCATACATGAGACGATGCATTCATGACCATTTCATGCAGGGAGGTTCTTTGAGGGTGTTTTTAGAGGCGTTAAACGCTTACAAAGACGTCTGGTTCCTATCAAAACTACTGTGAACAATTAACCTTAAACAAAACATTTTATGCTAACCCACTATGAACGACTGTGTTGATATGTTAACCATTCAGTTATGTCGATTTATTTCAGTTATTGGTGTTACTCTTAAAAATGAACGAGTGCAGCACGTGTTTTCATCTGAGCACATATCAAAATAGGTCTCTAAGCTCATTAGAATGTACACCCTTCACTTTAAACACTGTTCTACAAGAGTGTTCATATGTGCTTCCCACACTCCTGGCCAGGTATGAGCCCCTCCACTCTAAATACAGTGGATATCGTCTAATTAAGTGGCCAGTGAGTGAATGTCCATTCCTTCAGGTTTCTATTATAGCAGTGTGTAGTCCAAACATACATCTGCACTGACACTTGGTGCAGTGGTCTACAAACTAAGCACACGGTAGTACAACATGTCCTATTTTCAATTCCTCAGAGCAGCAACCCCCCCATCGTCTTCTTGGGCAACTTCATGATGGGCGAACTGATATGGTTTTCTGACTTGAAGAAGATACACACATGCAGTCAACCATAATGTTTTCAAATGTGGGCCTCTTCATCAAATTCTCTATTTCTCATGTGTTCAGAATATGAAGTCTGGGCGCCTGTGTTAGGTGAAAATGGAATAGCCGGCTATTCGCAGTTGCTCAAGTTTGAGTGGCTCCACTTTGCATTGGAGACACAATGGGTGGGTAAGGGATCATCGTCTCTTTTATCAAAGGCTAATGGGGGATAATCCCTCATTCACACCTGGACCTTCTGAGCTGAGACAAAGAGTCAGGGGCCCACCCTGACTGTGCTCACATCACCTCAGAACACCTGAGGGAGATCAGGACAGGTGTTAATGTTCACACAAATAGGTGCTAATTGCTCTGTAGGGAGAGGGATGGTGTGCGTGTGTGTTTGTGCATGTCTGTCATTTTAAATATCTTGCATCAACATATATATAATAACATGTATACAGTATATATATAATAATATGTATACAGTATATATATAATAATATGTATATATATATATATATATATATATATATATATATATATATATACCTCAGTGTATCTACACTCTGTATCCATTTTATCAGCTCTACTTACTATATAGGTTGTAGTTCTACAGTTACAGACTCTACTCCCTTTGTTTCTCTGTATACTTTGTTATCACCCTGTTACCCACTTCTATAATAGTCAGGACCACCACAAAGCAGTGGCTGTCTATCAACACTGCAGTGACGCTGATCACAGTATTGTAGTTTGTGTGTTGGTGTGAGCAGAACACTCTGTCTCACTGTAATCCACTCCTACCTTGATGCTCCAGTGGCTGTCTATCATCATCTATTGTAGAGTAGCACTGTAATCCAATACTTCTTCTTTCTGTTAATGATGAGTGTATGTATATATATATATCAGTAAATAGAAAAAAGAAAAAAAAATAACAACAACATTATAACACTAGCATCCTGGCAAGGATGCAAGTCGTTCCACACCCGGTCTCCTGGATTACTGACTACCTCGCTGGCAGACCTCAGTATGTCAGGCTGAAGGACTGTACGTCAGAGACCGTGGTCAGCAGCACAGGAGCACCACAGGGGACTGTACTTTCCCCTTTCCTCTTCACACTGTACACCTCAGACTTCAGGTACAACTCTGAGACGTGCCACATGCAGAAGTTCTCGGACGATACTGCCATTGTGGCCTGTGTGAGGGGAGGCCAGGAGGTGGAGTACAGAAACCTGGTGGAGGACTGGTGCTATAGGAACAACCTGCTACTGAACACTTCCAAGACCAAAGAGATGGTGGTGGACTTTTGCAGGGCGAGGCCACTCACACAGCCGGTCTTTATCGAGTGGGTGGAAGTAGAGATGGTTAGGACCTACAGGTATCTCGGACTGCACCTGGATGATAGGTTGGATTGGTCGGCCAACACTGATATCCTGTACAGGAAGGGGCAGAGCCGACTCTACTTCCTGAGGAGGCTGGGGTCCTTTAACATCTTTAGGAAGCTCCTGCAGATGTTCTATCAGACTGTGGTGTCCAGCTGTCTCTTCTATGCTGTGGTGTGCTGGGGAGGAAGCATTAAGAAGAGAGATGAGACAAGCTGGACCAGCGAGCAGGGTCCGATGTTGGTGTGGAGGTGGATTCTGTGGTGAAGGTGGTGGAGAGGAGGACACTGCACAAACTGCTGTCTATTATGGATGATGATGGGCACCCACTGCACACCATCATCTTGGACAAAAAAAGCAAGTTCAGTGGCAGGCTGCTGTCACAGAGCTGCTCCACAGACAGACTCAGGAGATCCTTTGTCCCGAGAGCCATCAGGCTCTTCAACTCTTCCCAGCGGGGCCGGAAGAGGGAAGAGGACTGATGAGGACTAAAATCTGTTGTGTAATTTAAAAAAAAATAAGGTTTATTTATTCTGCAGTATTACACTTTACTGTATATACTCTATATCTGAACTCCTGGACACTCTACTGTTTATACTGTACATCTAAACCCCTGGACACTCCACTTTACTTAAATACCAATATATACACATGTTTATTATCTTTATTCAGTCATTATCTGCTGATAACTGCGCCCCTTGCACATTCATGCACATCTATTTATTACTATTGCACTGTCTTTTCTACAGTCTACAGTTATATTTATATTTCTTGTATATATTTCTTGCCTCCTTGCGAGGTGAATTTGTATTCTGTATTTGTTTTACTGTGCTGTATTGTGTAGCGCTACTGGATGTTAAATTTCTTTCGGGATCAATAAAGTATCTATCTATCTATCTATCTATCTATCTATCTATCTATCTATCTATCTATCTATCTATCTATATGAAATTGGAGGAAGCTTCAAACGCTCTCTACGTGGTCTACACTGCCATCTAGTGGTCAAGAGGCCACATTTTCTTTTCATTTACTGATTTTCCCTTACAGGACTTCCTATTACAGAGCTGAGCACAGAGCGTGTTATTGGGTAACTCCAGAAAGTGCAGGTCGTGGTACGTTTAAACTACTTTTTTGTTTGTTTGTTTGTTTGTTTTTTTTATATGACACTAATAACGTTTTACATGGTAGCAGAGCAGTGTGACCATGCTTTACATCTAAAGCAATTAAAAACCATTACATGGGCTAAAAGCCACTCCTCCAAAACTACACTAACCATGATACCCGAGAAGAGCTCAGAGTGCGCATGCGCCAAAACCTTCTTAAAAGTCCTCGGCGCCTGCGTCGCTGCCTCTTCATGCGGCTATGAGGTGAGTGAAGCGTTTGCCCAGCACTTTTGGGTTCTCTAGTCCCCCGTTTTCAATTTTTAATGTAACTTTTTAGGTCTTATATTTATTGCTAAAACTGCATTTGTTTCCCATTTTGTCATGTACCTTTTAGTTTCTTATAATAATCGCGATTGTACTGGTGCTGTAAATTAGCTACTTTTGTAGCTGTTTCTTATTTCTTTGTTTAGTCCTTTAGTTGAAACGGTGTGTAAACGTTACTATATTGCAGTTATTTATAGTAAACGGAGCTGTTTGGCTTAATTTAAGCGAAACTTACTAATTTTATATTTTATTTCTAAACTATATAGCTAGTTGTGTATAAAAAAATAAAAATAAAATAAAAACCTACATTGGCTAATAATTATACGCTCTTTAATGCAGCAGATATTGAGAGTTTTGATTCTGAATGTGGTCCTATTTTTCCCCACAGGCAGCACGTGGTCTACTCTCTCGCTGGTAATGGCCGTCCTCCATTGTGTAGAGCCTCCTGCCGAGTCAGCCATGCTGGTAAGCTAAACTTGCTAAACGCTTGCGTGGTTTCTCATCTTAATTTAAAACTGAGCTGGTGATGATGAAGAAAAAATTACCCCTGCAGATCGATGCTGTTGAGAATACTCTGTCCCGAGTGTCTGAGCCATATGTGGTTTTAAAGAGAGTTTCACCAATGTATCAGCGTTTCTTATGTTTGAGCTCAACCTATTTTCCTTTTGACTCTAGATTGAAGCCTTGTGTGAGGACCAAAGGGCTTTGTGCAGATAATCTAGTAGGTGAGTATCACATGGTTTTGTTCAGATATGGGTGACCGGAGTTCCACCCTCACAGTAAAGTGGTGTGAAGGATGACCAGACTTTTTTCCCCAACAGATCGACACTGTTGACTTTTCTTGTTTTTAAGCCAAGTTTTCTGATGCACCTGTACAATCTTAATTTTAAGAGATTGGCCCAATTCTTTATTTGCACCCATTTTGCATTCTGTTTGATCTTAACCTATTTTCCTTTTGACTCTAGGTTGAAGCCTCATGTGAGGACCAAAGGGCTCTATACAGATAATCTAGTAGGTGAGTACAGTATGACATTGTTCTGTTTAGATAGGGGTGACTGGAGTTCCACCCTCACAGTAAACTGGTGTGAAGGATGACCAGACTTTTTTCCCCAGCAGATCGACACTGTTGACTTCTCTTGTGTTTTTTAAGCCAAGTTTTCTGATGCACCTGTTACAATCTTAATTTTTCATAAGCACTGGTGCCTTTGTGGTATTAACTACTTGTCCATGCTTTCACCAGGTTCATCTAAAGAAGCTGGTGTCAACACAACTATTGACTGGAAACGGACAGAGGTATATTTTGTTCTGACTGTAAACTTTAGCAGTTTGTAAAGTTAACATGGTGACATTTTTAAAACCTATTTGTTGCACTTGGATGGAAAGTCTTCTACAAAGTCCACCAGACTGTTGATTATATTTGTGATCTGGTTGGATTGGAGTGGATGGTCCTCAGATGTGTAGAGGAAAACTATCTTAAAATAATTTGCAATTTAATCTCTGTGTAGTTCAAGTCTTTGTAAAGTAGAGTACAGCATGACGACGAGCTTCATTAACCATCCAGTCCCAGGCAGTGTTGTACAGTACATGATGTAATTCTGAATAGAATTGTAAAATAAAGAATAAAGCCACTTGAACTTTGTTTGTTTCTTTGATTCCTGCTTGCATGAAGTGTACCATTTTTTCCAAAAATGGCTAAAATGAAGTAAAATTACCGAGAGTCACACGGTACAGAAAGTATCACTTTATATGAATATGAAGTTGGACTATTTTGTGGGTACAGAAATAACCAATGCTGTTTACTCATGCTCTTAGTAGAGGGGTGGACATGGCCACAGTTAAGTGAGATGGGGTTGTGTTAGTCTCTTGCTTGAATGCAGACAGAATTGAGAATTTTAAATATTTTATTTATGAATTATGTAATATAATGTATGTAATGACAAAGCCATACTTAAATGTTTATTATACTTTGCCCAAAAACAGTATTTACAAAATATTTGCAAAGCAAGACGCTCACAATACAAGACTGTAACCGTGGCCTTATTTCTCAGTGGCTCTGCAGGTCCGATCCTAGACTTAATGTTAGGGGAAAAAAAACATTGTCCTCCAATGAAAGCCACTTCAGCAGATGAGTCCTCGGTTCCTCAGAACACATACGATCATGACGATGAGTGGTGGTAGAAATACAAGTACTTTGATGGTGTCGTCAAGCCACTTTAACCGTCTGCTACCTGGGGAAACAAGAATGTAAACATTACTTGGGGTGAAAATGCATAGCCAAGTCATAAAGCGTTTTCAGTAGAAACTGAAATCAGGGTGTTTATGCCATAGATTCCCCCCAGTCCACCATCAGTCCAGTACTTGATGGCTTCAGCAGGTTGCACAAAATAAATTAACATTCAAAAACAAAACTAACTGGATGGATATAGCCTGGCCAAAAACGGACTGAATGTGCCATTGGACTATGGTTTGGTTATGAGCCACATTCGCCAGGGCACTGTTTCGACCACTTTGTGCAACATCACAGCACTTATTCCCATCCAGGGTTACATTAACGTTGGCCAGTGGTCATGTATTGGTGATTGTTGCCAATTCATGTGTGAAAATCATCCCCCATAGTGCCTGAACTGCTCTTTCACCATTAGAGCACGAAGACTTCTGCTTGCATGGAAGAAAAGACTACATAGACGAAATTTTATTGTGGCATGACGCTCCTAAGCCTCCACTTGAACAACGCCAGATGGTAACACTGCTTCCAGAAGCTTATACAGAGAACACTATGCACAATGGCTAACATCATCTTCATGAAAACCATGGGAGGCTATGTTTACTGCATCACTTGACATTAAAGGAACTGTTGCCAACTGAAACATTAATAACTGCAGTAATTATCTAATTAAGAACGTACATGCTTATTTAAACCCAAATGACAGTGTAACTACCCTCCTACTCCTACACTGGCATTAGTCTGATTGGTTGAGAAGCATTCTGCTCGTGCTCTTGTTTGTGATAATGGCATGTTTGAGTAAAGACGTGCTTTATGTTGCAGCTCACTGAACATTCTACTTTAGAAAACTAAAAGGACATCAGTAGATACTACACCTGATCACACTGATCACATTCTGGAGCATGATGTGACAGCTGCCCTCATCTAATTCCGACCCACTGGGAGGCTTTGCCTGCCTCCCACTGACCCACCCAACGAGCCTACTATTTAAAAACAGACCTTTTTTCTTTCTGGCTTCACTGATTTCCTACTCTACCTTAAAAAACACTGAACGCTTCTTTCACTGTTCCTAATAGACCGTCCCCATATTCTGTATTCAGTACAGCACATAACTGTAAATTCCAATCCTTCTATTGTTGCCATCTGGTGTCGACCAGAGGAGGATGTTCCCCTTTAAGTCTCGGTTCCTCTCGAGGTTTTTCCCTCATGCTCCAGGGGAGTTTTCCTTGCCACTCTTGCCCATGGCTTGCTCACTGGGGACTTAGACCTGGATGCTCTGTAAAGCTGCTTTGTGACGACCACTGGTGTATAGGGGATTAAAATAAAATTGGGCGTGGCTTGGCCCAATCCAGCTGTGACTGCCGAACAATTGAAATTATCCAAAAATCATTATTTGCGATAAAGAAAGCACCACTTACTGATTTTCCTTAGCTGTAATTCTGTAGTTCCTCCATCACAGCTACATCTGTAGGTGCCCAGGTCATCATACACAACTGATCTGACAAGCAGGGAGATGTTTCCGGTCGCGGTGTTTCCGAAGAAGGTAAATCTTTCCTGAAGTCCGTTTTCAACACTGCATGTTCCTTTGTCACAGCGTGCAACGACTGTCTGGATGGGTTTCATGACGGTCCATTGAGCCTCACCAGAGCAGAAGCATGGAAGAGTTAACGGTTCACTCAGTACTGCGTCTATGACAGTAAGAGGTTGGGACTGGAATGCTGGGAGATGAACTAATGAAAAAGAAAGAGAGAGAGAGAGAGAGAGAGAGAGAGAGAGAACAGTTGTCTTGATTAGCAGTAGGTCTTAAAAGCAACAACAGTACAAAGGCTTTGTTCAGACTACCAGTTCAAATACAGGTTGTGGCATATCCAGGTTGATTTTTGATATCTGGACATTTGGAAATTCAATCGCAACATTTACAGATGCATCTGCAAACCCAGAGTGGTGGAAGTGCTGGGGTTTGCTAAGTAGTTGCTGACGCCCATGTCATTACCACAGCAGTCCATGCTAATGTCTGGACAAACAGTGTGGACAGTTGTCTCAAAAGATCCGATCTGAGAAACATTAGAATTCCCTGCAGTCTAAACACAGCTAAGAGGGCTTCCTGAGTGAGCTGAGGAAATCCAGCCTTAGAATCTGTTATCACCACGTCCATCACAGTGTGGGGCAGCTCAGCAAGCAAACAGGACACTCACAGACAGCAGCACATCATCAGGTCTGCAAAGATCATCTCTGATCCATCACCTGTTCCAGCGTCTTCCCTCAGCCCGGGGCTTTAGCCAGATGGGGATCAAGACAACCAGGCTACAGAGAAGCTTCTTCCCACACGCCATCACACAACTGACCACTACACTCTGCTCTTATTTATCTAGAACCACATAAACACACACAAGCCCACACTGCTCTTATTTATCTAGAACTACAGAAACACATACAATTCACCCTGCTCTTATTTATCTAGAACTACAGAAACATACAATCCAGACTGCTCTTATTCATCTAGAACCACATAGATACACAATCCACACTGCTCTTATTTACCTAGACCTACATAAACACATACGATCCACACCGCTCTTATTCATCTAGAACCACATAAACACACAATCCACACTGCTCTTATTTATCTAGAACCACATAAACACACAGTCCACACTGCTCTTATTCATCTAGAACCACAAACACACAATCCACACTGCTCTTATTCATCTAGAACCACAAACACACAATCCACACTGCTCTTATTTATCTAGAACCACATAAACACACAATCCACACTGCTCTTATTTATCGAGAACCACATAAACACACAATCCACACTGCTCTTATTTATCAAGAACCACATAAACACAATCCACACTGTTCTTATTTATCTAGAACTACAGAAACACACACAATCTACACTGCCCTTATTCATCTAGAACCACATAAACACACACAATCCACACTGCTCTTATTTATCTAGAACCACATAAACATAAGCCACACTGCTCTTATTTATTTAGAACTATATAAACACATAAAAATCCACACTGCTCTTATTCATCTAGAACCACATAAACACACACAATCCACACTGTTCTTATTTATCTAGAACCACATAAACACAATCCACACTGCTCTTATTTATCTAGAACCACATAAACATAATCCACACTGCTCTTATTTATTTAGAACTATATAAACACATAAAAATCCACACTGCTCTTATTCATCTAGAACCACATAAACACACACAATCCACACTGCTCTTATTCATCTGGAACCACATACACACAATCCACACTGCTCTTATTCATCTAGAACCACAAATACACACAATCCACACTGCTCTTATTCATCTAGAACCACATACACACACACACAATCTACACTGCTCTTATTTATCTAGAACCACATACACACAATCTACACTGCTCTTATTCATCTAGAACCACATACACACAATCCACACTGCTCTTATTCATCGAGAACCACATAAACACAATCCACACTGCTCTTATTTATCAAGAACCACATAAACACAATCCACACTGCTCTTATTCATCTAGAACCACAAATACACAATCCACACTGTTCTTATTCATCTAGAACCACATACACAATTCACACTGCTCTTATTCATCTAGAACTACAGAAACACATACAATTCACCCTGCTCTTATTTATCTAGAACTACAGAAACATACAATCCAGACTGCTCTTATTTATCTAGAACCACATAGATACACAATCCACACTGCTCTTATTTACCTAGACCTACATAAACACATACGATCCACACCGCTCTTATTCATCTAGAACCACATAAACACACAATCCACACTGCTCTTATTTATCTAGAACCACATAAACACACAGTCCACACTGCTCTTATTCATCTAGAACCACAAACACACAATCCACACTGCTCTTATTCATCTAGAACCACATACACACACACACAATCTACACTGCTCTTATTTATCTAGAACCACATACACACAATCTACACTGCTCTTATTCATCTAGAACCACATACACACAATCCACACTGCTCTTATTCATCGAGAACCACATAAACACAATCCACACTGCTCTTATTTATCAAGAACCACATAAACACAATCCACACTGCTCTTATTCATCTAGAACCACAAATACACAATCCACACTGTTCTTATTCATCTAGAACCACATACACAATTCACACTGCTCTTATTCATCTAGAACTACAGAAACACATACAATTCACCCTGCTCTTATTTATCTAGAACTACAGAAACATACAATCCAGACTGCTCTTATTTATCTAGAACCACATAGATACACAATCCACACTGCTCTTATTTACCTAGACCTACATAAACACATACGATCCACACCGCTCTTATTCATCTAGAACCACATAAACACACAATCCACACTGCTCTTATTTATCTAGAACCACAAACACACAGTCCACACTGCTCTTATTCATCTAGAACCACAAACACACAATCCACACTGCTCTTATTCATCTAGAACCACAAACACACAATCCACACTGCTCTTATTTATCTAGAACCACATAAACACACAATCCACACTGCTCTTATTTATCTAGAACCACATAAACACAATCCACACTGCTCTTATTTATCAAGAACCACATAAACACAATCCACACTGTTCTTATTTATCTAGAACTACAGAAACACACACAATCTACACTGCCCTTATTCATCTAGAACCACATAAACACACACAATCCACACTGCTCTTATTTATCAAGAACCACATAAACACAATCCACACTGTTCTTATTTATCTAGAACTACAGAAACACACACAATCTACACTGCCCTTATTCATCTAGAACCACATAAACACACACAATCCACACTGTTCTTATTTATCTAGAACCACATAAACACAATCCACACTGCTCTTATTTATTTAGAACTATATAAAAACAAAAATCCACACTGCTCTTATTCATCTAGAACCACATAAACACACACAGTCCACACTGCTCTTATTCATCTAGAACCACATACACACACACAATCCACACTGCTCTTATTCATCTGGAACCACAAATACACACAATCCACACTGCTCTTATTCATCTAGAACCACATACACACACACACAATCTACACTGCTCTTATTTATCTAGAACCACATACACACAATCTACACTGCTCTTTTTCATCTAGAACCACATACACACAATCCACACTGCTCTTATTTATCTAGAACCACATAAACATAATCCACACTGCTCTTATTTATCTAGAACCACATAAACATAATCCACACTGCTCTTATTTATTTAGAACTATATAAACACATAAAAATCCACACTGCTCTTATTCATCTAGAACCACATAAACACACACAATCCACACTGCTCTTATTCATCTGGAACCACATACACACAATCCACACTGCTCTTATTCATCTGGAACCACATACACACAATCCACACTGCTCTTATTCATCTAGAACCACAAATACACACAATCCACACTGCTCTTATTCATCTAGAACCACATACACACACACACAATCTACACTGCTCTTATTTATCTAGAACCACATACACACAATCTACACTGCTCTTATTCATCTAGAACCACATACACACAATCCACACTGCTCTTATTCATCGAGAACCACATAAACACAATCCACACTGCTCTTATTTATCAAGAACCACATAAACACAATCCACACTGCTCTTATTCATCTAGAACCACAAATACACAATCCACACTGTTCTTATTCATCTAGAACCACATACACAATTCACACTGCTCTTATTCATCTAGAACTACAGAAACACATACAATTCACCCTGCTCTTATTTATCTAGAACTACAGAAACATACAATCCAGACTGCTCTTATTTATCTAGAACCACATAGATACACAATCCACACTGCTCTTATTTACCTAGACCTACATAAACACATACGATCCACACCGCTCTTATTCATCTAGAACCACATAAACACACAATCCACACTGCTCTTATTTATCTAGAACCACATAAACACACAGTCCACACTGCTCTTATTCATCTAGAACCACAAACACACAATCCACACTGCTCTTATTCATCTAGAACCACATACACACACACACAATCTACACTGCTCTTATTTATCTAGAACCACATACACACAATCTACACTGCTCTTATTCATCTAGAACCACATACACACAATCCACACTGCTCTTATTCATCGAGAACCACATAAACACAATCCACACTGCTCTTATTTATCAAGAACCACATAAACACAATCCACACTGCTCTTATTCATCTAGAACCACAAATACACAATCCACACTGTTCTTATTCATCTAGAACCACATACACAATTCACACTGCTCTTATTCATCTAGAACTACAGAAACACATACAATTCACCCTGCTCTTATTTATCTAGAACTACAGAAACATACAATCCAGACTGCTCTTATTTATCTAGAACCACATAGATACACAATCCACACTGCTCTTATTTACCTAGACCTACATAAACACATACGATCCACACCGCTCTTATTCATCTAGAACCACATAAACACAATCCACACTGCTCTTATTTATTTAGAACTATATAAAAACAAAAATCCACACTGCTCTTATTCATCTAGAACCACATAAACACACACAGTCCACACTGCTCTTATTCATCTAGAACCACATACACACACACAATCCACACTGCTCTTATTCATCTGGAACCACAAATACACACAATCCACACTGCTCTTATTCATCTAGAACCACATACACACACACACAATCTACACTGCTCTTATTTATCTAGAACCACATACACACAATCTACACTGCTCTTTTTCATCTAGAACCACATACACACAATCCACACTGCTCTTATTTATCTAGAACCACATAAACACAATCCACACTGCTCTTATTTATCTAGAACCACATAAACATAATCCACACTGCTCTTATTTATTTAGAACTATATAAACACATAAAAATCCACACTGCTCTTATTCATCTAGAACCACATAAACACACACAATCCACACTGCTCTTATTCATCTGGAACCACATACACACAATCCACACTGCTCTTATTCATCTAGAACCACAAATACACACAATCCACACTGCTCTTATTCATCTAGAACCACATACACACACACACAATCTACACTGCTCTTATTTATCTAGAACCACATACACACAATCTACACTGCTCTTATTCATCTAGAACCACATACACACAATCCACACTGCTCTTATTCATCGAGAACCACATAAACACAATCCACACTGCTCTTATTTATCAAGAACCACATAAACACAATCCACACTGCTCTTATTCATCTAGAACCACAAATACACAATCCACACTGTTCTTATTCATCTAGAACCACATACACAATTCACACTGCTCTTATTCATCTAGAACTACAGAAACACATACAATTCACCCTGCTCTTATTTATCTAGAACTACAGAAAACATACAATCCAGACTGCTCTTATTTATCTAGAACCACATAGATACACAATCCACACTGCTCTTATTTACCTAGACCTACATAAACACATACGATCCACACCGCTCTTATTCATCTAGAACCACATAAACACACAATCCACACTGCTCTTATTTATCTAGAACCACATAAACACACAGACCACACAGCTATTATTAATCTAGACCCACAAACACACACAACACACAGCTCATATTCATCTAGAACCACATACACACACACACAATCTACACTGCTCTTATTTATCTAGAACCACATACACACAATCTACACTGCTCTTATTCATCTAGAACCACATACACACAATCCACACTGCTCTTATTCATCGAGAACCACATAAACACAATCCACACTGCTCTTATTTATCAAGAACCACAAAAAAACACAATCCACACTGCTCTTATTCATCTAGAACCACAAATACACAATCCACACTGTTCTTATTCATCTAGAACCACATACACAATTCACACTGCTCTTATTCATCTAGAACTACAGAAACACATACAATTCACCCTGCTCTTATTTATCTAGAACTACAGAAACATACAATCCAGACTGCTCTTATTTATCTAGAACCACATAGATACACAATCCACACTGCTCTTATTTACCTAGACCTACATAAACACATACGATCCACACCGCTCTTATTCATCTAGAACCACATAAACACACAATCCACACTGCTCTTATTTATCTAGAACCACAAACACACAGTCCACACTGCTCTTATTCATCTAGAACCACAAACACACAATCCACACTGCTCTTATTCATCTAGAACCACAAACACACAATCCACACTGCTCTTATTTATCTAGAACCACATAAACACACAATCCACACTGCTCTTATTTATCTAGAACCACATAAACACAATCCACACTGCTCTTATTTATCAAGAACCACATAAACACAATCCACACTGTTCTTATTTATCTAGAACTACAGAAACACACACAATCTACACTGCCCTTATTCATCTAGAACCACATAAACACACACAATCCACACTGCTCTTATTTATCAAGAACCACATAAACACAATCCACACTGTTCTTATTTATCTAGAACTACAGAAACACACACAATCTACACTGCCCTTATTCATCTAGAACCACATAAACACACACAATCCACACTGTTCTTATTTATCTAGAACCACATAAACACAATCCACACTGCTCTTATTTATTTAGAACTATATAAAAACAAAAATCCACACTGCTCTTATTCATCTAGAACCACATAAACACACACAGTCCACACTGCTCTTATTCATCTAGAACCACATACACACACACAATCCACACTGCTCTTATTCATCTGGAACCACAAATACACACAATCCACACTGCTCTTATTCATCTAGAACCACATACACACACACACAATCTACACTGCTCTTATTTATCTAGAACCACATACACACAATCTACACTGCTCTTTTTCATCTAGAACCACATACACACAATCCACACTGCTCTTATTCATCGAGAACCACATAAACACAATCCACACTGCTCTTATTTATCAAGAACCACAAACACAATCCACACTGCTCTTATTCATCTAGAACCACAAATACACAATCCACACTGTTCTTATTCATCTAGAACCACATACACAATTCACACTGCTCTTATTCATCTAGAACCACATAAACACAATCTACACTGTTCTTATTCATCTAGAACCACATAAACACAATCCACACTGCTCTTATTCATCTAGAACCACATAAACACAATCTACACTGCTCTTATTCATCTAGAACCACATAAACACAATCCACACTGCTCTTATTTATCAAGAACCACATAAACACAATCCACACTGCTCTTATTCATCTAGAACCACATACACACAATCTACACTGCTCTTATTCATCTAGAACCACATAAACACAATCCACACTGCTCTTATTTATCAAGAACCACAAATACACAATCCACACTGTTCTTATTCATCTAGAACCACAAATACACAATCCACATTGCTCTTATTTATCTAGAACCACACACACACACACACACACAATTCACACTGCTCTTATTCATCTAGAACCACATAAACACAATCTACACTGCTCTTATTCATCTAGAACCACAAACACAATCCACACTGCTCTTATTCATCTAGAACCACATAAACACACAATCCACACTGCTCTTATTTACCAAAAACTACATAAACACACAATCTACACTGCTCTTATTCATCTAGAACCACATAAACACACACACTCCACACTGCTCTTATTTATCAAGAACCACATGAACACAATTCACACTGCTCTAATTTATCTAGAACCACATAAACACACACAATCCACACTGCTCTTATTTACCTAAAACCACATAAACACACAATCTACACTGCTCTTATTCATCTAGAACCACATACACACAATCCACACTGCTCTTATTTATCTAGAACCACATAAACACAATCCACACCGCTCTTATTTATCTAGAACTATATAAAAACAAAAATCCACACTGCTCTTATTCATCTAAAACTGCATAAACACAGTCCACACTGCTCTTATTCATCTAGAACCACATTAACACACACAATCCACACTGTTCTTATCATCTAGAACCACAAATACACAATCCACACTGCTCTGATTAATCTAGAACCACATAAACACACAATCCACACTGCCCTTATTTATCAAGAACCACAAACACACAATCAACACTGTTCTTATTAATCTAGAACCACAAACACACAATCCACACTGCTCTTATTCATCTAGAACCACATAAACACACACAATCCACACTGCTCTTATTCATCTAGAACCACATAAACACAATCCACACTGCTCTTATTTATTTAGAACTATATAAAAACATAAAAATCCACACTGCTCTTATTCATCTAGAACCACATAAACACACACAGTCCACACTGCTCTTATTCATCTAGAACCACATACACACACAATCCACACTGTTCTTATTCATCTAGAACCACAAATACACAATCCACACTGTTCTTATTCATCTAGAACCACAAACACACAATCCACACTGTTCTTATTCATCTAGAACCACAAACACAATACACACTGCTCTTATTTATCAAGAACCACATAAACACAATCCACACTGCTCTTATTTACCTAAAACCACATAAACACACACAATCCACACTGCTCTTATTCATCTAGAACCACATAAACACACAATCCACACTGCTCTTATTCATCTAGAACCACAAACACACAATCCACACTGCTCTTATTCATCTAGAACTGCATAAACACAATCCACACTGCTCTTATTCATCTAGAACCACATAAACACAATCCACACTGCTCTTATTCATCTAGAACCACATAAACACAATCCACACTGCTCTTATTCATCTAGAACCACATAAACACAATCTACACTGCTCTTATTCATCTAGAACCACAAATACAATCCACACTGCTCTTATTTATCTAGAACCACATACACACAATCCACACTGTTCTTATTCATCTAGAACCACAAATACACACAATCCACACTGTTCTTATTCATCTAGAACCACATAAACACAACCACATAAACATTACAACCGCCACACAATTTACGTAACACTCTATTGGTCCAGAACCGTGACCAGTTCTCTTTCTCACTTGATAACAATAGGCATTCAGAGAATACAGTCTCCAAAAATGATGTCCCAAGGCTAACACGACAAACTTAATATACAAACAGTTTTGTCAACGATCAAAGCCATTAAAATAATAATGAATATTAAGAACAAACTTAATTGAATGTACATACAGAACTCAATCACAGCTATTTGCCATCTGAAGCCCTGCTTTTATAAAAAGAGGCCAATTCTGCAAATAAAAAAAAAAAATCTGCAACTGTTAATCCTTAGATCATAAACATTGTCAAGTGGCATTAAATGGTGTGCTAAATCTAAACACACAAAACACATAAATGAAAAGAACAAAAGTGTCATATCTGAGGTTTAACAGCAGAGATATAAAGGCTCACTTTTTGGCAAGCAACAAGTCCCTGCTGTGATTAACGAGTGTTTCGATTATTATTTGCTCAATAAAAGAGTCAAATCGATCATAAAACCTTGTAAGAGTTTCCTTATTGTTATGTATCTATATAGATGTTGGTGATCTTGAAGACTCTACAGGGTTATACCCAACAGCTCCACCAGTCTGAAACAGCACATATGCTGATATACCGCATATACTGTTGATGTAACAGAGTATTATATTTCTCCATATCGCTTAAACTTTCCTCTCTTGTTTTAGCAGAATTTAAAAGCTCCAGTTCTCCTTTCAGTTTAGTGAATATTCATGATGGACAGAACATTAAATTGCTCTAAAACTGCTTAGAAAATAATCTAGTTCTATCAGCCTCTATTGCAGATTAAGAAATCTGTTTTATCCTCCTGTAAAGTTGTATTTTGGAGGTTTTTAAACTGGAATGTACAATTCCGTGAGTGTTGTTTTATTCTAAAGTAAAGCATTACGCTAAAATACGGTAACCAGCCATGGCTAAACTTTTGGCTGGTACTGTAACTGATGTATAGCTACTGCCACCTAGTCGCAGTGTGAATAGTACAACACACGCTAACTGTTGTAGCATTATGTCTTGGACCTCTTATTGCCATTAGCCACCAACATGCATCCCAGTCTCTCCCAGCTGGATTCAAGTTAACCTTCGTAATCAGATATCTCACCCAGATTCAAACCTTAACACCTGCCAAAACAGAGTCTGAGTTAATGATCATCATCAGCCGCCGCCGCCGCATGCCTTCAAAGGCCCAGCCCATATTCAGACAATACGACATGTCGAAACTGTGGATTTAGATACGTGTTATTAGAGTCCATCTGTAAGGAGTTTAGAGTCCTGGTTTATATATACTTTACTGTTTTGGTAATTGATTGTATAATTAACACCATTCATTTCTGTGTATCTAAGTGCCTTGAGAGTTTCTGTGCAAGGCTGGAGGTTCTAGGAGTAAAAGAGAGAATTACATAAACGACATAAGCAAATGTTCAATAGACTGTTCTGGACATGCATCTTTCAGGACATATAGAAGGAGTTATCCTGTAGCACGGGTGACTGGAACTGTCAGCCAGCAATTTCCGACTGGCTAAAGATGAAGAGCCCTGGTTCTATCTGGAAGCCTCAGAGCAGAGCGTGTTAGCGTTAAGATTGGCGTGGTGGTTTTTGGAAAGGTCTATAGCCTAGCCCTGATTGGAAGAGCCTCCACACCTTGCACAGATCAGAAGTTGCTCTGTTATTTCGATTTCACCTTATTTCATTTCTATCCTTCATCTTGTTTGTTCTCTGTTTTTTGAGCACTCACAGAAGACCTGCTTTTAGGTCGGATCTGAAGAAATTCAAGAACAGATGAGAAACAAAGTCGCTGCCAGCAGTCTGGAAACGGTTACAAAGCTACTTTTAAGGATCTGGGACTCCAGTGAATCACAGAGAGAGTTATTATCCACAAATGGAGAAACATGGAAGAGTGGTGAACCATCCCAGGAGTGACTGGCCTACCAAAATTATTATTAACTCATCCAGGAGGCCACAGAAGAACCCAGAACAACATCTAAAGCACTGCCGGCCTCACCTGCCTCAGTTAAGGTCCGTGTTCATGATTCACGGTTCATGAAGACTGGGCAAAAATAGTACCCATGGGAGTCACTGCTGACCAGAAAGAACACAAAGGCCTGTCTCATATCTGTCAAAGACATCTTGATGAAGAAGGTTTTGAAGTGGCCTAGTCAAAATCCAGACTTAAATCCGACTGAGACATCAAACAGGCCGTTCATGCTCCGAAACCCTCCAATATGGCTGAATTAAAACAATTCTGCAAAGAAGAGTGGTCTGAAATTCCTCCACAGAGATGGGAAAGAATCACTGCCAGTTATCGCAAACGCTTAATAGCAGTTGTTGCCTCTGAGGGTGGGCACAACCAGTTATTGGGTTTAGTGGGCAACTGCTTTACCTTTTCCTCTGATATTCAAACTTGGTTGATAACGTGAAACACTGAAGTGTGAAAAACTTACAAAAACCAAAGAAGCCTGTAAGAGTGCTGTGGTGGTGTGGTCGCGAGTGGTCGATGTTATGAGGCAGCCACAAGGAATCCGGAGACGGTCCAGTCTATTTTCAGAATTCATTTGGTGTCACACGTGGCTAGTAGGTCCCTGATGACCAATAAAAGGTACCAGAGTGTGCACCTAGCTGCGCTTTGGCCTGACTACTGCCATTTTCCCCCCATGCCTCTTTTATACCCCATATGCCCCTCCCACTACACGAGCATACCATTGCTGGGGGTTACCTCAAAGAGCATGGGACAGCAGTTCATACACAATCATACACATTACAAGACATGACACACAGACACGACACAAAGACTCTAGACAAATGACGCCTTGACATCATCACAGGGGCAAATACTTCTTTCACAGCACTGTATATAACACTCAGGTTTGTAAAATAACAGATTTGAACACTCACCTTCCACTTTCAGCAGAACAGCACGTGGATCCCCTTCACGGAACTCATCATGAATACTGCACAGATAGAGCCCGGCATCTGACTGCTGAACTGAAGTGATGTGAAGTGAGAGATCGCCGTCTAAAAAGGCTTCCTGTGACAGAGAGAACCTGTTTTCAAGGCCTTCACCAGTAGTCACAGTCCCACTCAAGTGATTGTACAGCAGGATCTTCTCTCCGTCTCTTTGCCACTGCATGTCCTTGGCATCCCTGCGAGTGTCTCCATAGCACGGCAGGGTGACGTTCTCCAGCATGCGAGCCATCACAACTGTAGGAACTGATAAACCAAGAAACAATTTTTTTCAGGTTTTCGGTACACCGTATTGGATTAGTGAAGTACCAGTAGGTTTGCTTCATTATGAGAGTGCTTGGTTTGACAGGGTGCTCAAGACTGACACGGTTCTCTTTCTGAGATGCTGTAAGTGCTAACAGTGCTGGAAGTAGGACTTACCGAAAACCTTTAGCTTTACTTCAGCTACATTTCCACCACAGCTGCACCTGTAGGAGCCAACGTCGTTATAGACAGCAGATCTGATGAGCAGGGAGAGGTTCCCTTCCGCGGGGTCTCCTGAGAAAGCAAATCTTTTCTGAAAACGTTCCTCAACCTTGCATGCTCCTCTGCGACAGTGCGCGATGTCGACCGTGTTGGGGATGAACATGATCCACTTGGCATCGTCTGGGCACACAGCTTCACAAGGGAGAGTTACAGGGTTGTCCAATATGGCGTTAATGCCGGTGAAACGCTTTGACTGGACTGTCTGTAGGTAACCTAATGAAATGGAGAGAAAGGGCATGCAGAGACGGCGGTTTGTACAATTCTACAGAAGCGGAGGAAAACCTGTCAGTGCCCACTACTGTTTCAGAGAGGGCAGTCTGGCAGCATCGATCTCATATGGAAACAAGACTCACCGATCAAAAACATCAAGAGCAATGTCCAACTGGTCTTCATTGTAGTGTAGTAAAAAAATGGACCTGTAAAGGTTAAAGTTCAGATTGTTATGTGTACAGTGTGCAGTAATGAAGCAGAGCAGAACAGCGACACTGGTACTGTATTGGGAAAAGTGCAGCAGACAGATTACAGATTTTAAATAGTGACTGTTAACCACTGCTAACCACATTACAGCCTTATGACTGGAGTCAGTCTGTTGTTGTTAGTGCTGTGTGAGTCACAACGCTACTAGTCCCATAGAGAAACACGTGACATAATATACAGGGGTTGGACAATGAAACTGAAGCACCTGTGATTTTAGTATGGGAGGTCTCATGGCTAAAGCCTGACCAGCCTGGTGGCCAATCTTCATTAATTGCACATTGCACCAGTAAGAGCAGAGTGTGAAGGTTCAGTTAGCAGGTAAGAGCACAGTTCTGCTCAAAATACTGCAATGCACACAACATTATGGGTGACATACCAGAGTTCAAAAGAGGACAAATTGTTGGTGCACGTCTTGCTGGCGCATCTGTGACCAAGACAGCAAGTCTTTGTGATGTATCAAGAGCCACGGTATCCAGGGTAATGTCAGCATAGCACCAAGAAGGACGAACCTCCACAAGCATCCCGTAGTGACCTGGCCACTATCCTGCAAGAAGAATGGCTTAAACTCCCTCTGACCACTGTGCAGGACGCAGTATATGTCATTCCCAAGACGAACTGACGCTGTATTGGCCGCAAAAGGAGGCCCTACACCATACTAATAAATGATTGTGGTCTAAAACCAGGTGTTTCAGATTCATTGTCCAACCCCTGTGTATGCCAACATACTGGCCAGAAACACAGGACAGGCCACCAGTCCATCACAGGCTGAACACACGGACAGTGTCCCAATGGTAACTAGTGGTTACCAAATGTAACAAATAGTACATAGAATATAGTGTCCAAATTGAGTATACTCAAAAATCCAAAATGCATACAAGACCACAGAGTAGGTATTATGTGGGTGGCGGATCATTCTCAGCACTGCAGTGACACTGGCATAGTGCTGGTGTGAGTGGATCAGACACAGCAGTGCTGCTGGAGTGTTTAGACACTGTGTCCACTCACTGTCCACTCCATTAGACACTCCTACCTTGTTGGTCCACCTAGATGTACAGTCAGAGACGATACCTCATCTGCTGCTGCACAGCTTCAGGGGTCACAGGACCCTGCCCTTAGGATGATGTAGGCTAGACAGTTTTGGTTGGAGGACTCTCCTCACTCCAACAGTGACACTGTCCACTGCTGTTTCTGATCCACTCACACCAGCACAACACACACTAACACACCACCATCGTGTCTGCGTCACTACAGTGCAGAGAATGAACCATCCCCCACATAATACCAGCTCTGTGGTGGTCCTGTCCATTGAGAAACAGGGTAAAAGGAGTTTTTACATAGTATATAAAGACACAGATGGACAACAATCTGTATTTGTAGAACTACGAAGTGCATCTCTATGGAAAGTGGAGTTGATCAAATGCACAATGCGAGGTTTTGACGTTATGGCTGATCAGCGCGTACTGTGGAGTACACAGCTGAGATGCAGACATACACACGCACGTCTCTGGAAGGGAATCCCCAAGCAGAGAACACCGGCCACGGGAACAACCACAGGCCCAGGCGACAGCGCTACCCACAGCCCGCGCCCTCTCACTCACCCACACGGCCCTCCGGTCTTAATAGAGCTCGGGTACTCGGACCCCGGCGCCGCGGGACACGGGTTTCCTGCTCGCCCGCGCTCGAGCTCGGCAATCACATGGGAGTTATGTGGTGTCTTACAGCATTAGAGCCACTTTCGACCGACCTCTAAACCGCCGAGGACGCGTCTCTAATTCACAGCACAGTCTCGCCCCACTGACCCAACAAGCACCTTCCCAGTAAACACTGCTCGTCCCGGGACGTTTAAACTCTGTTTAAATATAGTCAGATACAACTTACCGAGAAGAGACCTCCGAAATGCTGGCAAACCGGACAAAACAGCTCTCAGGAAGAAAATCCTTCCCCCCACATCTTCCGCGGCGCACTTCTCGAAAAGCGATCCGGAAAACCAACACACACAGACCTGGGCATTCCCGAGCTCTGCGCGCGGCTAGCCCGGCCGTGGTAAAGACATCCTACTACACGTGCATCACAAAAGTGCTCGACTTTCGCTCAAACTGAACACACACGGCTTTCAGTATTAGTTTTAACCACCAGGGAGACAGGGGACACAACTTCACGGTCACCTACGCGCAGTGACAGGCTGCGATCGGACGGTCTGTAGGTAAACTGACGCAGCGTCTTCAGCTCACGCAACAAGTACCATAGACTAAGTATTTCACAGTCCAACTAAACCCGAGAAAACAACCCAGAACGTCCATTTCCCCACGACGCACGTCTGCTGGTGAGGGATGCTGAAACCTGTTGATGGCCCTCCCTCCCCGGGAAACGCCATCCCAATCCTGACCACACGGACCCATACGGCAAAACACGGTAACCGGTTACACCCTCGGCCCTACACCTGAGAAACTCACCAATACAAGGAGCTGAGACTCTCTTCTCGGATCATCCAGTGACCATAAGGAACAGCCTGACTGCATACCTGAAGCGCACGCGTGTGAGCGTCATGGCAAATATCCCGCAGTAGAATTCAAAGACTGCGTTTACAGGCTGATATTATCTACCATATACTGCATGTTCACAGGCAGATTGAATAGCGAGACCTCCTTCCACCACATAACAGGCTACTTGTACACGATTCTCAGAAATGCATCGCATTATGAGTCAAGCCACAAAAGTCAGAGGGGACTTCATGGTTTATATATACACACAGACCATGAGGAAGCACCATGGTGTAACACCTATGAGATCTGCATGACTGCACTGTTGCAGGGCTATCCTATTGCTCAGTCCAGGAATGCTGATAAGATCTCTACATTAGCAATATGTAAGAAAACGCCTAAACTGGGGGAAACCCCACCCACCCTCAAATCTCTTCAGATCGGTCCTGCTTCAAACCTTAATCCCAGTTTACAAACTACACAGATTCACATACCATCAGATTAAGGCTCTTTCTCTACACATTCATCAAAAGGGGAACCTCATTACAATAATCTCTCCAAGTCACACAGAATTTAATTCCAGGTCACAGAAAAATATACTGTATTACATTTGACAAAGTTTATGTAGAAGCCGAAGATGAGAATAATAAACATGATATTTATACAAGTGCATCTCTTTATTAACAGTTAGACAAAGCCTTAAAACTAAGAAGGGACAAAGACAAAACACTGGTACATGCAACAAAGAAAAGGAGGAGGGTGGGGGAAAGGGAGAGTAGGGGTGGGAACCCAACAAAGTAGGTAAGAGCTTTGTTTTAGTGCCACAACGACAGCCCTTATTTATACAGTAAAAACAACTCCAGAAACAAACAACAACAAAAACAAAAAAGCAAAATGCTTCCCACTGATTTGTAAAGACATCAAATGTCTGCCAACACATGCTGTCATAACGTTTTTGTCAAAGTCTGTCATTTTCGCTCCAGAAATACTGTCAATTTGGTTATGGAGATTTTGTCTTTCCTGGATTGTATATGCCAGTGGACTGAAACTCAAGGAGTCGGATTAAAGCGCTAGATCGGAAATCTTAAGTGCTGAAAAGCAGCTTCTGGTAAACCTTAAATAACCAACATGTCACACCCGCAGCCGACTGGCTACCAAGCTGACTTAACCACTTGGATGATTTCGCTATTCTCTGCTTGGTCCATTATTTCACACACAACCGTTTATTTTAGAACTCCGTAAGCACTCCCTCTCCCAGATGACGGCGCAAATTTGGGGAACCCTGTGGTTGCCTGTGTGTGAGATGTCATGTCAACTGGTTGTCTGTTGGTTCGTGTAGTCCAGATACGTCAGTCCCAAACGCAACAGTGACTCTCCCCTGCGGTTAGTCGTCAGATTCCAGAGACGAACTGGAGAGAAAGTTAGCATCCGTCTTTAGACCAGCTGGACTGAAGCCGCCTGGAGGTAGCCCTGCAGGAACTGGAGCGCCTCGGCATTCAGACTCGTACTCAGCATGGAGGGAACCTTCCGGATATAAAAGATGTAAAGTAGAACATGTTCTTAATACAGAAATAGTAAAAACAAAAGGGAAGCGTTTTCTGTAGCCTGGCTAGCTTTATACAACAATGTACAGAACATAAAATAATTATTTAAATAATGAAGTCATCCTCACCCTCCCAGGGCAGGCTGTAGACAGTTTGTGCAAGGACTGAGCCAGCAAAATTTTAGGGTTGCTGACAGCATCTCCAATCGGATCATGCTCTTTCTTGCCAGCAAAGGCCAGCTGGGAGAACGCAGTCTGGTAGCCCGGTGTGTCTTCAATGTCAATAAAATGCTCATCATCAGGGATACTGTCATCCTCAGGTAACTCAAACAAACCAATAAGAGCCTGGAGTACAAGAGGCCTAAAGCAAAGTACAAATAAATACATGAATAAATTTAGTAGGTTTAATAAGTAACTAAATTTAATAAGTTTAGTAGGCCACTAACAATAAACAATTAAATAAAAAAATACATTAAATTTTACAACTTCCAGTTTTACTCTGGTGTAAGTATAAAAGTTCACAGTCTGAAATCAAAAAGATTTGGGGAGCATAGACATACAGTATACATACAAACTGAGCAGGTTTGATTACCTTTACAGGAATCTGAGATTCTCATATCTACCGTGACGAAAATTTCACATTGCAATTGATACTCTAAAATCAAAACTGAAGTTTTGAGGCATCACTATCGAGTTTTTCCAAAAGATTCAATTCTCTGACTCAAACATGACGAGATGACTCTGCAAAAGACTGAAATATCCCCACCCCCCCATCATAACTTCTGATGGTGAGAAGAACCTTTGTTCCATGAGGAGTGGTTGAGGGGAAACAAGTGAAAATCGTAGTAGTCATAACTTAAAAAAGGAAGTAAAAAAAAGAAGTTTTCTTGTTATTCCCCCCCACCAAAAGGCTGATTTGCAGCTTCTTATCTGACTTATCCTGTCCATTTTAAGTGATGCAGTTACTTTATGAAATTAACAAGATAACTTTTTTTACTCATAACTTCCGAATTATGATTCCCACTTGAGTTTCCCCTCAAAAACTCCTCATAGGACTGTAATCGACAAATACTCAGAATTAAATAATCAGTGTTTAGGATGGTTTAATCTCTGACGCATCTCAGTGAAGTTGTATTAGTTTAAAAATAAGTAAATTAATATAATATAATAAAACAAAATAAGAGGAAAACTGAGTCGTGCATCACAAAGACAAATGGTTGCAGTTTTCTCCCAGGGACACCATCTGAATTAAGCACCGGCCTGTTTTGATTTCCGCTATCTTCTCTGTTAACGTTTGCCCAGCTTCCCCTAAGGGCCTGTAAACCGTAAAAGTAGCCAATCACAGGTTCACTCCACCACTCACTGAATAATACATTGTGGGACCCTCACCAGAGCTTGGTGTATTCAGTGTCCATCATGGCTGGGCACTCGGTCAGGATCTTTGTGATGCCCACGGCACAGATTTTCTTCTCCACCTGGCCAGATACTTTCTGCACCTCTGGGATCACTATCTTCTCCAACACCATGCCAAACATCCTGTCAAATAAATAAAAAGGCACAGTGACACACTCGCAGATGCAGTCATTACGATCCATAAATCTAAACAAACCCACACCAACCGCAACAATTACACAAAAAAAAAATTCATGTTTAAAAAAAAAAAAAAAAAAAAAAAAAACCCTTTCAGTAGTAACATGAGCCAGTTCTATCATGTTAATTATCGGTACA
The DNA here is from genome assembly GCA_024036415.1 of Prochilodus magdalenae. Lineage (NCBI taxonomy): Eukaryota > Metazoa > Chordata > Actinopteri > Characiformes > Prochilodontidae > Prochilodus > Prochilodus magdalenae. The sequence goes on along the minus strand of JAMWET010000100.1, from coordinate 458,134 downwards.
ACACTAGCATGCAACTAGTTTAATCCTATTACCATTAAAACAATACCTTTCCTTGAAGACTCTTATACTTACTTTGGCTGGATGTCATCAAATATCTCCTGCAAAGCAATTGCCCCATATTTCACAGAGTAGAGATTTATGAAGACTAGGAAACCTGTAGAGTAAGAGGCAAAAGATATTAGTCAACTTGTGGGGAAGCAAAACAGCCAAAATCTAGGTCATCTCATTTCAACACCAACAACAGAAGTCAATGCAAATGTATAGTTTCATGCAAAATACCTAATTAGGGGGTGGCGGCAGGGTCTGACTGCCAATTCATTTGGTTTGAAAAATCCCCCAAAATCGTTTATGAGCATCTATTTTCCCCTTATGGACAACATAACAGCATCACAGAATTTTCAGGAACACCCCCCTCCCCCCCATCCATCATCTTTGAAACATCTAGGGGGTCAAGAGGTAAATAAGGAGGTCCCAGACTTGGTTTTACACTTACTCTTTATGAACTTGGTAGTCTTGGAGCTCTGGAGTCTTTGGAACAGCAGAATAAAGATCTGCTTCCTATACTGGGTAATAGAATCTCTATAACGGAGAAGATATGTAAATCACACAGCAATGAAAAAAGTTATCTGTAAATTTGTGACCAAAAGTGAGTTAGAGTTGGTCTAAATCACTCACACTGGCATATGCTCCACTATGCTGTTAAGCAGGTAGAAGCCTTGATGGTCGTTGGCCTTGGATGCAATGAGCTTCTGGAAAACTCCAAGCAGACCCGGCTGAAACAGGAGAAAAATCAGACCACAGAACTGAAGCTAAAACCGCTACAGCTATATGCTGCTAACGAGCAACAATTGTTGCTCATCAATGAACACAATATATTGCAATGTAAAAACAGTAATTTTGAGATGACTAACACAGCTCCATAAGAAAATAAAATCACTCTAGAATGACTGGTGTGAAATGATGGGAGTGCCCCTGTTCAGTAAGAAGAATTATGGGTAAATGAAAAGGACAAAAAAATAAATAAACCACAGCTGCAAACCTTGCTTTCTTGAAATGCATCGCTGTACAGCTGGTTTCAACGCACAAAACAAACAAAGGTGAGTGCTGCGAGTGCTTGTCTAAAGTGACTTGAGAGATCTTGGGGATCTAAGAATATTAGAGATCTTATCACATCCTTGCCAAACCATTACAGGATATTAACAAATATTCTGAATTATAAACAATCCAGCCATAAGCCTGTGATCTATCATGATCGGATATTATTAATGCATGCTGCTTACCCTAAAGTTCATTTATTACCATGACCAATTCGGTTGGATTTAAATTTGACAGAAGCTTATATAGATCAACAGTTTAAATTCATTATCTCATTCTTACTCCATATATATGTGGGAGGAGACAGAGGAGAATGCGCCTGTTTATTACGAATGTTTGCCAAAGTCTCTCTCCTTCTAATGCAGGCACATGGACAGTTTAGATTACTCTGTGATTTCGGCATGTTTATGGCCATCTTTAATTTTATTTCACAGTAAACACTAGAACAGAACCTCAGGCCAAACGAAGAGCTTAAGAGATTGTTTATTATACAGTATTAGATCGCTTATTCAATAGATGGATGGATAGATGGGACGAACGGAGAGCTGAAATGCCTTGATCATACAGGGAGCTTTACCAATATTCATAATTTCCAGTTTAATGCACTTTAGTTTTTGTTTTGACCCTTTGATTACGCATTTACATTGATGTGCTGGTAAGGTACTCACAATCTTGTCTGCAGCTGATGTGGCGATAGTGGCTCCTCCTTTTTCAAGGTAGGCCTGCAGCAGCCGGACCAGTGGGGGGATGTTGCCGGTACGTTCCCATAGAACAGGCTGCAGTAGGTGAGGAAACAGGGCCATGTAGGAAGAGGGGATAGTGTTCGTGTGGATCTCTAGCAGCAGAGACATAACCTGGAACACGTACGGCACAAACTCTGCAGAGACAAAGATTCAAAGTGTTAAACAGGTAAAACGACTTAAGTAGGTGTAAAGTACTGTTAAATCGCTGCATCGAACTGATGCTCATTGGTTTATTTGAAAGTTTTTACCTTGTACATCATTCTGCAGGATCTCTGTGAAGACCGGAAAGAGGGCCTCCTCAAAGCTCCCAACACTGGCTGGGTTTGCCTTGCAGGTGATCCGGATGGACAGGCAAAGTGACTCAAAAAGGTAGTGGTTGAAATGTGGTTTGCTGGGATTCTGGAAAAACACAGGCCACATTTAATATTTCTCTCAACAAACAAAACCCATTAAACTAAAAAGCATTCTGTTTTAATGTTGCATCCTGCCTTTAGGATCAAGTCCAGCTTGGGAAATGTCCCCTTTATTGGATGGCTGTTTATCTTTGTCCTGTCTGGGCATCCACTGTCACAGCTAGAGACATGGACTTACCAGTCTGGACACTACACAGTTTTCTGAGACACAACTTACACTAAAACGGCTACTACATTTTGTCAGTGTAACATCGCAGGTTTCAGTCTGCCTTACAAGTAAACAGATGTCACTGGCTTACCTTGCTGACCAGAAGGAGCTTTTGGGTGAGCTGGCCAATCAAAGTAGGGACATAGGGCACAATGGTTTCCTGCAGGAGCGAGAAGCTTCTCATAATAGCTGTAAGAAAAAGGAAGGAAGGAAGTAGAGGAGACAGAGAGAGAGAGAAAAAAATGTTTTTACACACAAAAACGCAATACACTCAAAATCATAAGATTCAACATTACACAGTATTATGATTAATCACCTTTCATAATGTATTCATTCTCAGTTGAGCCAGGTATCGCCAGAGCATTGAATAGGTTGCTAAGGAGCTGGTCTGTGAAAGGGGAAATCTCAGCAGCCGAGAGACTAAAACAAAAATAGTATAAATCCATTAATTACTCATTGCTACAGCAAAAACTGCTTCATGCTGTAGTTTTATAAGTGGATTAGAGTGCTAAAAAGGTTCACAAGTGATTTTCATTTGCTTTGGATACTTATGCAATTTCTCATCAGTTAACCAATATGGCTATTCATGAAATAAGATTCCTATAGGCTAGTCATATCTCTCTCTCACACACACGAAAGCAGGTAGACTCACAGTGTGGAGTTGTTGGCTCCCCTCATTGTAAAGAGACGCTCCAGAGCATGAGCAGCATAGGTGTGCTGCACTGTGCTCTCTGCCCGTAGGTGAGCCACCAGGAGGGGCACTGTCTCCAGCACCTGCTCTTTGGGAAGCTAAGACCAGAACACATGAAGTTATGCATTAGAAAAGCAAAAAAGGAGGATGATTAACAAGCTTTTACACCAGGTCTTAATTTTACAGTAATGCTCTATATAGTTCACACATTTTCTAGTGAACTGGCACTGTCAGTACTTAATGAGCAGTATAGGGAGAAGAAAAAGAAGAAAATAAAATACTCACCTGACTTCTGAAAGTCATAACATACTTGATGGCATCTGCTTTCAGGACTGGAAATTCATTCACTGCAAACAAAAAAGGAATTTATGTTCAAGTGCACTTTTTCTGTAGTGGCAGAATGGTTAGAGCTGTATAGAAACGCTTTTAACAGAAAGACAAGCAGTTTTACCATTGGGAGACCTCAGGTCTGTTAGAATGTGGTTCACAAAGAACTCCGACAGGTTCACTAACTCATTAGCTTGCGTGATTCCATGCTGCAAAACAATGGTTACATTTATTTATTTATTTTTTAAAACCATACCGCATCATATCAATGTGCATTGTATTGTGTCATTGTATTGTACCACTTAAAACTATATGACGGAACATATGAAAGAACAAAGAAACCCTAACCTTCTGTGTTTGGGCTTTGGAGGCCAATGATGTGACTAGATAGATAGCTGCATCTTTGTGCTTCCAGTTCACTGCAGGGTTCTTTGCGTACTCTGTCAGCATAGAGTTCACGTAACCAGAGAAGATGGCTGTCACAGGTCCCTCAAAGAACCTGCACAGGCCTCTCACCAGATCACATGCAGCTCGCCGTCTTGTGTCAATGTCTGCAGAACGACAAGTGCAGTATTAAATGAAATTCAAAGCATCTTGACATAGCGCAAAAAAGAATAAATAAAAAATACATACAAAAATTCAAATGCATTTAAATAATACCGAGTAAATAACATCTGAAAAACTCCTGAGCTTAAGGTACAAGTTGTGATAACAGCGCAGCTAAATGACATTCAACTTGATTTAAGCAAATCTCTCATTACTGTCATAGAAACTAGTAGAGAAGTTGAGATACCTGAGCCTTCAAGGTCTCTTATTATATACTCCTCTGAATTATCCTCAAATGCCTCTTCATCTGCACCTGCACAAAAGTAAAAGGCGCATTAAACGGACATCGAGATATATATGTGGGCTGCCCACTGAAGCTGAGCCACCCCGAAAGTTGAATTAGTGAGTGAAGTGCCAATCGCCTGAGATCCTTCAAGTTTCTTTATGGTTAAAACTGGGCTATACCCAGCTGTCAATTCTCAAGTCTGACAGCTTCATGCACGTTTACTTCCCAGTGGGAAAACCTCTCTTAGAAAACAGCAAAGCCAGTTTCAACCAAAAGAAGCCTTCAAACAACTTACACACTCGAATCTTGTGTCACACAAGTGTTTGCTGGTCCATTTAAATAATTATGTTTAAGAAATACACTAGCCAAATAATCCTATCCTGTTATTTATTTCAAAGCAGATTACATTAATTTAAAGTTTCATGTCTGCTGTTTACAAATAAGCCCATTATTAAATATGAATTATTTTCATTGGCACATTTTTTATATTTTTATGTTTAAAGAGAACACTTGGTTGTGTGGTGGTGTGTAAGGGGGAGAAAAAACGTTAACATACTAACAACCATGACGCGACAAATCACATTTGCATCACATTTACAATAGAAAAGAATCAGATCTAAAATTCTGCACGCACTTCTGAACTCCATGTTGGGGACGATGACCTTTTCGCAGATGCTGGTAAGCGTATTCTGGTCTTCAAACAGATGCTTGTAGTGTGGCCTTTCACACACTGATGCCAGGAACTGAATGGCATTGCTCACCAGCTATGAGCCAAAAAGAAACACATGAGATCTTTCCAGTTCTAATTTAGGTCACTTATGATAAACAATGAATTTCCATTTCATTACAGTCCTACATCAACATCTAAGCCCATACATAGGACCTTAATCTGACACACAAGACCATGTTTTTTTTATTTTGTTTTGCTTTTTTTAAAGAAACAGGGACAGCGTTTAAAACAAAACTATATATTATGATATAATTGGAGTGTGCTACAAAAAATACTAGAAAAAAAAAAACTACACAACTCTGGTAGTGTAACAGAGGCACTGCATATTCACACTGAAATTAGTACACTTTAATTGTGGGAATAATAAATCCAATATTTAAGCTCTCTGATTAAAATGTGTAATTTCTGAAGGTGCATTTGGAAAAAATCAATATGGCAGAGGAGTAACTCACCAAGTCGTATTTGACCTCTTGGCCTGTTGTAACCAGCAAGTTCCAGATAGCTGTAACAAAGCGAGGCAGGTAGGGCTGAAATTCCTCATCATATTTCTGTGCATACAGCGCCACATTATCACAAATCTGAGATTTCAGCAACTCCAGGAGACCGGCCTCCTCCTCATCCTACAGCAGAGAATATACTGGAATCAGCTCATTTCAAAGCTTTCGAAGACCACCAAATATTGAGCCACCCCCAAAACAAAAATTTGTAAAAAAAAAAAAAAAATTTAAGAGACAGAGCATTGACTATATATGGCTCAGTAAACTTACATCTGTCTGTAAAAGTTTGTTATCCAAGGTTAGCAAATTGTGGAAATTAGTCATCCAAGTCTCCATGTTGTCCTCAAAGAATTCTGGGAGATCCTGAACAAAATGTAGAAAACATCATGAAGGAAACAAGGCTAGCATCAATAAAGACAATCAGGGAAAAATGTATAGTGATTCACATTCAAGACAAAATTATCCAAGAACAGTTTTTCTAAACTGTTTTACAATCTCACTGTGCAATGCAAAAATGTATCCCAAAACCGACAAACAAGTCTCTTACCTGGAAGTTGAGACTGTAGAACAGCTTTGATATGAGTGTAAGGGAGGAGAAGAGGACTTTCAAAGCATTGACATCCGTAGCATGAGTTTGGCACAGGTCGATTGTGGCCTGAGTGGAAACATTAAAACGCATTTTTAAACTCCCGCCGAGCAGCTGAACCTGAGAAAACACAAACTAGGACCGTATGGCTTTACCTTAAAGAGCTCAGTGAGAGGTTGGGCAAACGTGTCAAGCACCAACTTGATCTCCAGCCACAGCTCATTGGACTTGAACTCGTGCCGATACCTGAGGGACAAAAAAAAAAAAAAAAAAACATTAACTGGCGCTGTTCGACAAACAGAAAACCAATAACAGGGAATTAGTTGATATTACGTTGAGGCAATGCCTAGTGGCGCAGAGACGCTGGAATTAAGGGTTGGTTCACATATGATCAAATATGGGTCTGAGACACTGTTCAAACCTCAACCCTTTCAGATGCTGATAAATATTACCATAACTATCTGCTAATAGCGACATGACTGATTACTGTATCACTGCATATCCCTACTAGCACCCCAGAATTTCTGGACCAAAGTACAATAGATCTCACAGTAGCTCCAGATAAGAAATTGTAACACTACCACTATAAAATGTATAGCACCTTTTAAAAAGTGAATGAGCTGTGCGAAGAACCCCATTGATTATGTGGAAGTCTCCACTCTGGAAGCGCGTCACCATCTCTGTCAGGAGGTCGGGCCACTTCTGTGGGAAGTCTTCTCGGCCAATGATGCTGATTGCATCACTCAACTATGGAACAGAAACAGGGTCAAAGCTACAGATACATACAGCAATAAAGTTAGATACAGTATCTCACCAAAGTGAGTACACCCACAAATATTTGTAAATATTTTATTATATCTTTTAATGGGACAACACTCAAGATGACACTGACAGAATCTAGTCATTGTACAGCTCGTGTAACAGGGTACATTTGTGCGCCTCCAAAATAACATTAAAGTCATTAATGTCTAAACCGCTGGCAACAAAACCAGGTACACCCCTAAGTAATAATAGGCAAAGTCTGCCCAAAGTATCAACATTTTGTGTGGCCACCAGAACTGCTCCAACTTTCTTGCGAACGGAGTTCACTAGAGTCTCACAGGTTGCCACTGGAATCCTCTTCAACTCCTCCATGGTGACATCACAGAGCTGGTGGACGTTAGACCTTGTGCTCCTCCACCTTCCATCTGAGAATACTCCACAGATGCTCAGTAGGGTTTAGATCTGGAGACATGCTTAGCCAGTCCAGCAAGCCAGTGTGTTTGGGGTCACCTTCATGTTTGAATACTGCCCTGCGGCCCAACTTCCGAAGGGAGGGGATCATGCTCTGCTTCAATATGTCACAGTACATGTTGGCGTTCACGGTTCCCTCAATGAACTGTAGCTCCCCATAGCCAGCAGCACTCATGCAGCCCCAAACCATGACACTCCCACCATGCTTGACCGTAGGCCAGACACACTGGTCTTTTTGTATTCCTCACCTTGATGTCGCCACACACGCTTGACACCATCTGAACCAAATAGATTTATCTTGGTCTCATCAGACCACAGTACATAGTTCCAGTAATCCATGTCCTTAGTCTGCTTGTCTTCAGCAAACTATTAGCTTGTTCATCATTTCAGAAGAGGCTTCCTTCTGGGACGACAGCCATGCAAACCAACGACACAGTGTGCAGCGTATGGTCTGAGCACTGATCGACTGACCCCTCTAACCTCTGCAGCAATGCTGGCAGCACTCCTACATCTATTTTCAAAAGACAACCTCTGGATATGACGCTGAGCATGTGCATGTAACTTCTATGGTGAACCATGGCGAGGCCTGTGCTGGGTGGAACCTGTCCTGTGCTAAGAGAATTCTTTGCCATGAGGTGCCACGTTGAACTTCCAGTGACCAGTATGAGAGAGATAACACCAAATTTAACACACCTGAGACTAACGAGTCACATGACACTGGGAAGGGAAAATGGCTAGTTTGGCCCAATTTGGCCATTTTCACTTGGGAGTGTACTTTTGTTGCCAGTGGTTTAGACATTAATGGCCGTGTGTTGAGTTATTTTGAGGGCTTATATAAGTTGTACACGGACTACACCGTACCAAATTGTCATATTTTCAGTACCGTCCCTCGAAAAGATAATATATTTACAAAAATTAAGGGTGTGCTTACTTTTGAGAGATACTGTATGCCCTTTTCAAATATGCATCAGCTAATTATGTGCAATTCTGTGAAAACATTGCTTTTAAACGCATCAAGAGGTAAAAGGTAGTAGACAGTGGCCCTTAGGAGGCAATGCGGTTAATGTACACCACTGGTTCATAAACTGGGACTCCTAGACTGTCTAGGTTTTTTTTTTGTAGCACATCACACGGCACACATGTAGAGCAAAACTGTGGAGGACTGCTTAATGAATCACTGGTATAAACAAGATGAGAAGGTACCTGCTTCTGTATTTGCTCTGGGCTTGTTAGCATCAAATTAACAATGTTGGCTTTGATAGCTGACCGGTCAGCATCTGAAATTTTATTTGGTTCATCTTCAACCTAAAGGAGAGATCGCAAACATACCCAAAACATAATTAGTTCTTTATGCCTTCTAGACATTTGTGTCCTCTTGCAAAAAAGAAGCTGTAAAAGTTAAACTTACTATACGCCAGTTCCTCTTAATGTAGTTCTTAAAGGTAACTGCAGAACACACACGGATAACTTCATCCTGGGACTTCTCTAGTGCAGTAAGTAGCAAAAGTGGGTAGTTCTGGTTGCCCTCCACTGACTCTAGAAACTTCTCAGCTGTAAATAGAAAACAGAATGATGCTTTAGACTTTGGGGGGTAAACTAACAGAGAACTGAGATTACATAAAGAACGTTAAAGTAAAATCAAACCTGGACGCCTAACAAGTGGATCAGGGTTTAGTGTTTTCTGCAAGTACTCAGTCAGAGTTTGGAGGTTGGCATCATTTAGCTCCATGGTAGCTAAGGGATTTAATAACACACAAATTTTAAAGTTTAACATTCGCATTATGATAGAACAAGACACTGTTCATACAAAATCTATAACAAAGAACTTTCACATCTAGATGAATTTTCACCAAATACTAGGTTAAACATCAGTTATTCCCCATGAACATGAAATGCGTGTTGGGGCTTATGTTAAACTGTCATATATTCAAATAAACAATGTTTCTCTTAAACCGGCCATCTGTTTGCAAGGCTATACCCTCCGACATAAACTACAGCAGTCTTATCTTGAGAGAATTCCAAAGACTCCTGGATTATTAAAAGCATTCATGTGTTGATATGTAATGCTTCACAGCTGTGGGAAGTTAAAGTTCTGGCCTAAAACATATTTTAGGTTTCCATTTGTGGCAGAGAGACACAGGCAGGGTGCTGTGGGTCAGGATAACAATCAAATAAACCTAACACCATTTTAAAAATATGTAACCACCACATATAAAAATACAAAAGTACATAAAAAGGTTTACAGGTGGTTCTGGAAATTAAATAAAAGAGTCTGCATTTGCGTTGTAGACATCGTGACCCCTGGTTACCATCACCAGAGCTCATCAGAGTTAGAAATCATTTGTAGAAACCAGGTTTTGCACAATTAACCATTTTATATCAAACAACTTGGAAAAGCTTTACTTGCATTTCAACCACTGAACGATTGAGCAGTCCGTTTTCAGAGTTTCGGTTAATCCACTAGCATATACATTAAACCAAAATACAACACAACTTCCATTAACTAGGCCATTGGCAAGCGGTTTCCTGGCCTCAGGAGGTTTGAGATGCCAGTCCACGGGGCTGCTATACAGACATTAGCAGGCCGTTAAGCTAACGTTTAAAAGTGGCTAGCTAAATTACTAGCTACACTAGATGACTCATGAAAGATGCATCCTAAAACATATTCGCAATAAACCTGTCAGTCTTCTTCTGGCTTGAAAAAGAATTGTACTGTACAACAAAAATAGCGCGAAGTATCATGTAAACCAGCTAGCGTTAGCCAACCACAGAGGAAAACATCTCCTCAGTAGAGCCGGCGTGCTAACCACTGAGCTAAAGGGCTAGTTAGCTTTGCTAGCCAGCGGGCTAAAGTAAAAGAGTTTTACTTCCCATTCATTTACAAAATGTGACGGAGTAAATTCAGATTTACCAGCTACAAACTCTATCCTTTGGAAAACTTTATTAGGAAACAGTAAAGACATCTCTATAAACAAACGCTTGCTAACAAACTGCTAGCTAACCTGTCCGTTACTCCGACTAGCTTAGCTGAAAGCGTCTACAGCATGGTTTAACACTTAACGACATATTAAACGCTCGGAACACCAACGAGAGACAAAATTACGGAACATGTTTATTTCTTCGACCGAACATATGAACTAAAAAACAGAAAACTGAGCTTCACTTACCCCGTGCTTTTCGTTGAAGTGCTGTAACGACCGGCGGCCAGATGTGATGAGAAGTTCACCGCTTTCAAACGTCTCAAAGAACTGCGCGGTCACGATTCCGCGCATGCGCGGTGGAGTATGGTACAGCCCAGTTACCGCACAACCTCCTTTCACCATTGAAGTCACTATACTATAATTCAACATTCAAAAAATAAAAATAAAAAAAAATTAATAATATAAAATAAAGTAAAACAGTCAGAGATCAGCCACAGTCAGGTACCATATATTTATTTTTTCAATATAAAAACCTATGAAACATTATTAGATAAATTACGCAAAAGCCTAAAAAATCTGGTTATAAAATTATATTTATTTCCCCTATTTAGTGTGTCCATCCTTTCCTGTTATAGAACTTTTTATAAAACCTCGCTCCACATATGACCACACGGTAGTCCAGTCCTTTTTCCTGTAACATCTTCATGACACAGCCTTTCAGGCCTAGAGCATTGTGCTGCCGTCTCACAGTGGAAATCTTGGTTTTGAAAACTATTTTTTTGGCTTGGTATTTTCCATTTGAAGAAAAAAATCAATTAAAGAAACAGTGGTCTCTGGCACGTACACAGAACTATGACTTACTGGCCATTATTTACACTGAGGCAAAACTGTGAATACCAACAGGCGTTCACAGAGATGCTAAATCACACATATGTGGTGGAATAAATAAAACGACATGTTCTGATCTATAATTTAACCTTACTGAGTTAACACATGTTTATAACAACACAGCTGATACGGGTCTAGACCTGACCTAACACAATGTGCTGTTCAGTCATCTCAGAAAATGAAGGGGTTGACTAAGGATTGTGAGTTATGGCGGCAACAGGAAATTTGTCCACCTACATTTTCAAACCAGTTAAAAAAGGTTGAGGAGTTTACAGATAAAACCACTAGATGGCAATCCATCACCGTGTATCAGGCAAGAGAGGTTTATAGGTCCTACTGACTGCCAGAGTTGGAGTGAGGTACTATAACACAAAGCTTTAAGATCCTACCCTGTTCTTCACCAGCTAGGAGCATCCATCCATTCATTCATTCGTTCATCCATCCATCCATCCATCCATCTATCTAACTGACTTTTAAATATTTGTACAGATAAAATAATACATCATAGAAATATGTTGACAAGTTGACAATAAATGATATAATATTTAATTATATATATTATGACTAATTTAAAACTTTACATCTTTAACTTACATTTGATGAAATGTGATTCTCAAGAATAACGACTTTTAACTTTTTATGTATTCAATACAATTTTATTAGAAAAATGTTCCCTACAGGCCAACATTACTGACGTTGAATAGACTGCTGTTGAATGTTTATGTTTTTGTTTTGGTTCAATTTAAAAGCTCAGACTGTTTCTATTTGTTGCTCGATGCTTTGAAGCTACATCCTTTTAATGTTGTGCCAACCAACACCATGCCAGGGCAGCGAAGTGCACAACATGAAATTAGTCAGCAGCACGCTGACTCCAGGACATCATCTCTGACACTGATAGCATTAGCTTTTAGCTGAGGTTTTAGCTTTTTGCTAAGATGTTCGTCTTGTGTATAGTATGTACAGTATGCCAGGGACAGACAAGAAAGAGTGAAAGCTGTACCTACCAACCCCGCTCTCCTCTACTCTGGCCGGCATCACTAGCTCAGTTGCTCTTTGTTGATTTCCTCACACTATCACCCTTACTCCTAAGCTGATTACTACCTTTGGCTCCTTCAGACTAAAGCTCCTGCTGGCTTCTAGCTTGGGCTGCTTTGGCTTATTCCTCGGACTGCCACCATGGTTCCAGCATGTAATCTACAGCAATAAAGCCAGCCAGGATGGCCCATAGACCTAACCATGATCTAACAGACCTAATTCATGGTAGTTGCTAAATCTATGTACTATGGATTAGTGAAGGTGTAGATGGCCTTCCACTCTCCAGATGTACTCTTAGCCTCAACAGCTGCATGTAATGGAACCAGAGTACAAGCTCTGTCTTTTGAATCTTGGTGGCATTAAATTATAATCCAAGTTGTTTAGATCTAAAGGTTGTTTTACTCTTTTTGGTGGAGTATGAGAAAGGTGATGGATTTGTCCCATAACAGTATTGGTTCCTGAAAGACCGGCCAATGTATGTTGCATATTTCTGATATTCCTCAGATAGCTCAACAGACAGTTCCAAGATCCAGTCAAAAGAGCTGAAGGATTATGGGTTTATGGGCTTGTTTTCATGTGCACATCATCCCCAAACACAGATAGTGCTTATAGGTTTGTCCATCTCAGTCACTATCCCTCATCCTTATAGTCAGTCCATCACTAGTCCTAATATACACAAGTTTCCGAAGGACAGGACCATCGTCTTCCCTACTGGAATAATAATCGACTTGTGTGCAAGCCACTGTGTCAAACCTAACCTGGGCCTTTAATCCGGAGAACATCAAGTTGATGTTGATGTTCTGCCAGTCTGCTTCATCTATGAACTTATGTTCGATGGCGTCCCACTGAATCTTGCATATGCTTGAGACGCTACTGGCCTACTTCCTTGCATTAGGCTGGATGGCTTTGCCGATATTTTCATGGCTCTAGCACGCTGGAGGCTAAAAACATATTTTCATTGCCAGTGTGGCTCTGGGGTAAAGCCTCTCCTGCAGGCAGCTGGTCACGACTGACTTGTCCCTGTCTGGCTGGGGTTGCATTGGCACCAGCATGATATCAGTGGGAAGTGGCCCTCATCGATGGCTAAGCTCGAACTATCTGGAGTTACATGCTGGTCACTCGCTCCTGCTGGTATTATGACACCAGTATGTGCTAATACAGCCAGATAACATGCCTACAGTTCATTGCATCAGTCAGCAAGAGGGCAAGGGGTCAGTGGGCTTGCTTCTTCTCATAAAGCACATGGATGCTTCCTTGCTTCGCCTCATTGAGAGCTATTCATCTGCCTGGCTTGAATTACTATATGCCAGGGCTCTCTGCTGAGGAAAGGGATCACTCTGGGAGAAAGGCAACTACACCTGGAGGTGGTCCAGATGATTTGGGAGAGCTGTGGTGTGACTTCACTGAATTTGTGAACCCACTGCCATCTGCAGTTAACCCTGTCAAATCCGCTTGGCTTGTTGGGCCTGGATGTGTTAATGCACTACTGGCCAGAATGACTGGTCCCTTCCAGTTCCCTCTTCCTGGAAATAGACTTGGAATTGCATTTTGTCCTGGTGGTAGCTCCAGTTTGGACTGCCAGACTGCGGTTACTATTCCTGACTTATTTAGGACTTCCTAAATAATTTCTCACCTAGGGGATAAAGGCTGCGCCGTGCCTAGCTATGATGTTTTTGTATGCATGTTCATGTGCTTTATGATATGTACCTGTACACATTTGCAAACATGCAAATGTATATGCGAAGGATAATGGGTTTATGGGCTTGTTTTCATGTGCCCATCACCCCCAAGCAGAGTGAGTACCTGTGCTTTGTCTGTATCAGTCACTATACATCCTCATCTATCCCTAGTCCTGACATATGCAGGTTTCCAAAGGGCTTGAATAGTCTTCCCTCCCGGAAGGACTGACTTGTCTGTTCCTCCAAAGAGAACCTAGACCTTTAATCCAGAGAACATCTCATCTATGATGATCCTGACTATGTCCCACTGAACCTTGCATGTGCCTGAGACAATTCCAGCCTATGTGGGCAGGAGGTTAGCAAACCCACCTTTTGACTAAAGGGTCGCCGCTTTGATTCCTTAAACTGACAGTAACAGCTGAAGTGCATTTGAACCTAACCCCAAACTGCTCCCCAGGCACCGTGGATAGGTCTGCCCACCGCTTTGGGCAGGGGTGCATATGGTATGTGGGTGTTTCACTTCATGAATGGGTTAAATGCAGAAGGCAAATTCCTTAAAAACTCTCGAGAATTTCACCCAAGCTTCAATATACAGCTTTTCCCCAGGATGGCATCGAAGTGGAAGTAGACATTGCCATGGCAGGGTGTCCCTGGCCACAACATTTCACATTTGGAAAACAACAAATGTAGAACCTGTGGCCCAAGCGCGTCCAAGCCCCCCTTGAGCAAGCCAGAGGCAAGAATGGCAAGTAAAATCTCCTCGAGAGGGACCAGGCTCAAGGGCGGAACCCAACCTCCTCAGGTCGAACCCGGATGAATCGAGAACTAACATTAGAAGAACATCTATTGGATACAGTCTGATTAGTCCAGGAGGGGGTAACTGCAAGATGGAGTCGACCCATAGAAAGAATTCATGATCGGATCCACACGCTGGTCAGTGTGATGATGCCCTATTATTTGCTAATATCACTCTACATACGCTATATTAAGTATAGAGCCTCAGCGTAGTGCTGTTGCCTTACTGGAAAAAAGGCCTGGGTTTATTTTACCAGGGTCCTTCCTGTGTGGAGCATGCTTCATCTGGGTCTGTGTGGGTCCTCGCCACTGTCAAAGGCATGCAGTCAGGTACGTAGGTGATATTGAATTCGTCCTAGGTGTGTTTGTAACGTGAAGGACTGGCAACCCGTCTAGGTTGTTTTCTGCCTTCCGCTCCAGCACCCCCATGACCCAGGAGAACAAACAGTTTAAACTGAATTAATATCCTGAGTATATATTTTATATTGCCCTAATGACGTAACTTGGATTGTGCGAACAGACCAGCTGGACAAGTTGGATACCCACGGTCACCAAAACAGCAATGCTTTTATGTATTTAAAGATTTTATTAAACATTTCATTTTTAAAGCAGCCTGAGAGTTGATACTGATGCAGGGCTGTCAGTTGTAAATACAATAAATATATGATAACGTGTTGTGGTCACAGACCTTAACTTTGGGCCCCGTATTTATTCTCGCTGTCTTGAGTGGTCAATGCAATTATTATATATCAGAATGATGTGAAATGCATGTATGTTTTCCAGCTCACTGGTGCTATTTCAGTAATATCACAGAAGAATATTAAAACTGTGAGAATAGCTGTCCCACAATTTGGAAATACCATATAAGCAAAAATGTATTCAGAGTCTGATGGACAATGCTGCATTGTACAGAAACATACCATCTCAGAGGTAGTGATATGAACCTGGAAAGACAATATCTACAACTGATATTTTACAGTATTTGCAACATGAATGTAATGGTAAGTTTTCATTGGATGCTATTTTTCCTTTTTGACGACTTATTATCATTCTTCTGGCATTAATAAAGTATAATAGCTCACCAAACAAAAAACTGTCACCTTGCTTGTCACCAGGGTGGTTGTGATTTCAGGCCCCTGCAAATGGCATGAGGATGATGGGTCTATAAATACCTGCAGGGTGTGAGTGATGGGATTCATAAATAATTGGCTAAGAGGAGTGACTGTATTTGGGCGTGCCAAAGACCATAGTGTGAAGGAAGTAGCTGACTGTGCAGGTGTATGAAAGCGTACAGCCATTCGGGCCTACCAGCAGTGGTAAAAGGAAATGCTGCTGTGCTTGTGGAGGTATGACGTAGTATTAGGTACGTTTCAGTCAGCTGTGACTATTGTTTTGTCCGGTGAGCTTTCACTTGGGGCAAATATGTGATCTGGAAACCATCACAACATAGTATCTCAGGCATGCAGTGTATCTTTAACCACTCTGTGTAATAACTCTGTGGTGGGTCTTTTAGTGGCATCCACTGCTTTGGATTTCTTGTTCCTATCACAACCTCTTCACGTCAAACACATTTCACATCATTCTGAATGACTTAACATCTTAACCATGGAATTATATAACATTCCACTTTAATGCTGGACGTTTTGTGACCCTAGCTTTGAGCCTGCAATGCATGTGATGGCTGTTATTATGACCCAATCTGGAAATTCTACCTCATGGCTCATCCTCTCAGTATATAAATCAGTGTGCTGCACTGGTTTCCTTCATGGAGAAGCAGGACGCTTAACAATTCACCTTACGCCCTGTCCAGGTTTTGAGAAGACTTGACTGATGAAAGGCCAGTTATTTGGAAATGACTGTAAAAGGACGCCTGTGACAAAACAAAGACTTTGCCATTAAGTGATGGAGGTGAGTTCAATAGTCCATCCAGTGCATGCCATTAAGATCAGGTTCTCGTTATTCTCCCGGAAGAAATTGACGTCCTCTTAGCAGTTACTCGACCGCTGCTCAGATTCATACTTGTTCAAATGTCAGTGCGGCCTCAATCACAATGATTTCAGCAATGCTAGTATGAATCATCCAGTGTGCTTTACACCACCATGTGGATTCAAAAGGAATGTACCAAGGTTCTAACTAAGTTCAGGAGGACTAACAGGCTTATTTCTGGAAAACCAGAAACTCGTATCAGGGTATGATGGTGTCAACCTGTCTAGGCCGAAGGAACAAGTAAAATGATTTGTCAATACAGTGAGATATTATCACCTGAAATAGAAAAAGTGTCTTAAAAATAAGTTCAATAATCTTATAATAAGCTGTAATCATCGAGATAGATAAATAAATACTAAATATATAAACTATATTTATATTAGATTAATACACTTGCCAAAATAACATATATTTCTGTGGTTATGGCAATAGCATAAACAAAACCGTAACTGAAGATAGATACAAACGTATTTCAACCTCACACTTTTTGGAAAAAAAATAAAAAATAGTAGTCCTCTTAATATGCAATGAAAATCCAAACAATAAAACTACTGTATCTAACTGCATGACGCATGTTGTTAAAAGGCCTAGTGCTTTGGTGCCCATTGTCCTCTCTGCCCCATCCACAGGTGTTGTTTAGAGCTCACAGAACCACAGTTACCAGCATTCAGCTTAAAAGTAAGTGGCATAGAAATGTCTCAGGTAATAAAAGACATAACAGACAGTGAGGACACAGTATTCCTCTCCTGTGGTCTTTTCCTTTCCCATTCCTTTCCCAAGAGACAGTATTCCTCTCCCACGTATCCTCTTCCCAGGTGTTGTCTTGGTAGTTTTGCGGAAGAGCGAGATTGTACATAACAGATATAAACAGACAGTACACCGCAGACTGCATGTATATGCTTAAAGTACATCAAAACCCATATTTTATTTTATGTATAGCAATACAATTTACATATTAAATAACACTATAATAGAATGCTTTGATATAGCTTTCAACAAAACAAGAAAAACACTTTTTCCTTCGTTTTGTGTTATTCCAGATTACAAAAAGAGGATGTGATGTCGACACCCACCTGCTTGGAACAAGTCAATGGGAGAAACGTAATCAGTGGCTTACAAGAGCTATCCTATGACACCCTCGCACAACGGAATCAGACGCACACGCACGCATACACACGCAGAGTCATAAACCAAACTAGATTCTCTTTTAAAGGAATCAAAACAGTAAAGAAAACGATAAGATAATATCACAATCACTGCCTGGTGGTATGGGTGGCATGGGGACTGTGAGGAATGTGATGTCAGTCACTCGGTGAATGGACCATTGGCTTTTTTACATCCCCCCCCTCCCACCTCCACATACAGAACATTCGGGGAGCTGAAAGCGGAAAGGAAAACACTTCATATGAAAATAAAATTCTATGATCATATGACAAGGTACAAAGTGTTCAGAGAATCGGTGGGTAGACCAGTAATACAAGTATGTACATTCAAAGGAAAAGACAAGTGGAGAAGGTCATAACAGTAATGCTCTTGTTCCAATTGCCACATCCATCCGTAGCCAGGACTTCTAGTAACCATAAGTGGCATTGCTCTGTGTGAGTGAGCCTCCCATCGCTTAGCATGGTGCAAGCTAGCGCAGGCTTCCGACGTATTCAGGAGTTAGCGTTTCCTTCCAAGCGTGTGGAGCTGTTCCATGATGTTGCTTTAGCAGCACCGCAGAAAGAAGCGCAGGTGCTTCATGTAGCTCGGAGGAAGCACCTGCTAGTCTTTCCCCCTAACAGCTTGAAAGCACCAAGCTAGTGGAAATGGCAATGACAAAAAAAGACTTTCGGTGACATTGGGAGATTATCCCGAATGCCGGGGAGCAGGAAGTTCTCCATATTCCAATTAGAATCGGGACACAACTCTATCAAATTCATCTATCAAATCCGACAAGGCCAGAGCTCTTCAAGGATGTAGTATCAAATTCTTCAGCAAATCACAAATACTTCCATCCTCACATCCAAAACAACTGACCAGTATTTTCTCTGTTCCTCTAAATCCGAACTCTTGAAGCCAAAAAAAAAAAAAAACATTTAAAAAAAGCATATTTTATAGAATAGGACAAGTAGGGTAAGTGCTAAATGGTCAGCCTGGGAGTTCAGCTTCATGAACGTCAGTGTTCCCTGACACCCGGACAAACACACAATAAAACATTCTGCATTAGCTGACATGGACAAAACCTTCTTCCTTTACAGGTTTGTCTTTCTTCTGTTTCTGTCCGCTATGGAAGTGAACGAGTGACCAGCGGATGAGATTGAAGTCTTTGGTAAAACTTTACAAATCAAATGTCCCTTCTGCAGCTGTTGGGGCAAAAGGTCTGTTAACAAGGCCATTGTGCTATGTAGTATGAGAAAGAGCGATCGGACGCAAGCGAAGAAGCCCGCACGGGTTCTGCACGGAAACGCATGATACGGAATTTGAGATCGCCGTGTGTAAATGTGCCTGAAGCATCCTCATCAGCAACTTTATGAGAGCTCTGAGAGAACCAGCTTGGAACTGAGCGTGGTGTACATTTCCTCTTCAAACACTTCAGGAAAATTCAGGTTGGGAAAAAAAAAACAACAACCAGAAAACCAAAAAAACAAACACACAGCACCGTACACGATGCACACATACATCATACACCTGCGGAGATGACATCAGACTATACAAAAGGCATCGCATAATGATGGGGACCACGTAGGCCAGTGAATGGGATCGCAGTAGAAAACCGAATGGGCCATGAAATTAGAAACTGAATAACCAACTACTATGAGTAAATGACCAACACTACTTCTGCGTTCGACTGAAATCGGGTTATTTAGCAGCAGCTTGCAGCATAAAGAAACCATAACCAGCAGGGGGTGCTAGAGAGGGCATGGACTTCTCATTTCGTAAGTGTAGGAAATCATTCAACCAAGTCTAGAAGCTCATGACGGTCAACATTTACAAAACCACAAGTTATAATGAGATACGATATATTCATATATATTAAAAGCATAATATGAATTGTAAAATAAAAAAGAGAATGAAGTTCACAGTAGCTGTTTTAATACCACCTGTAGAGAGGAGTAAATTATGAGTCTAACAGGCTAAATGGATGCATAAAGAGAGTCAAAAATTAGCATAGGAATCCATATTGCTTGTTGGTGACTCGATGCTAATGAGCTGCTGTTTGTGAGTTGGAACGTTTTGGATGAAAGTGGAGATTTCTTGTTGTTCATCTTTAATCGTTTCTCAATTGTTTCTAAGCTGTCGAGCGGAGCTCTGCAATGGAATGTCAAAACCTGGGCGCGGCGAAAGAGAGAACTGGAGAGAGAAACAGAAAGAAAGAGAGAGTGGCAGAGATAGAGAAGGACTGGAGTAGGCAGTAACACTGATATTTTTCATAGTGCAAACTAGACAGAAGTGTGTTGTGTCGTGTTTGTTTGTTGTTGTGAACTCAAAAACATAGGTGCAAATGTTCAGTAGGATAACATTAAGACATAAAATGGCGAAAAAATAAATATCAAAAACTTTTTATCAGTGTAAAAAAGTAATCAGGTTATTCGTTTAACCAAGTTCTGGCAAAAAAGGCCTCAGAAAAAGTCTGTCTTAGTCCTTGAAGTTTTACAAAGTAAATTAAGTGCCTCTTGGCGTCCATCTCGGAGCTTCACACGAGAGACTCCATGCTCTCTGCGGGGTCCGATTCGTCGGACAGGGCCATGCTGCCGTTCCTGTCTATGGACATGGGGCCGGCGCCGTTCTCTTTAGTGCTGACCAGACTAAGCATAGCTTTGTAAAGGTACTGGTACTGCTCCTGCAACACACACACACACAGACACCAAACACCCTGACTTTAGACTGGCACACGGGTTTAACAAATCATCTCAGGCATACTGCAAATAGTGCCTCACTGAGACAGAGAGAGAGAGAACGAGTGGTATGGTTTAGATCCGCATCTGTAACTGATGTGTTCCAATTAGATCACACTGAAGGCACAGCACTGCTGTCCAAAGACCACAGGTATCTCCAAAACGGTAACTTTTATCAGGAGAGGGCGAAACCTAATATAACTTTAATGTAAGTCAATGGAACCAGACGTTTTCCCCAAGTGATTTTAGGCCGTTTCAGTTCATTCATTCATCAAAACATTTTTACACAATGTAAACGGCAGCTGCTCTCTTCAAATGAGGCACAAAATTAATAATCAATACAACAATGGAGATACATATTTTCTAATATATATCTAAACACCAGCATGTCTACACTGGGAAACTGTATTCTTGAAACACATCTGCACTACAGCCAATAATGTGGGGTCAAAGTTCATTGATTTTGTTTTTTTACGTTTCATAACATTAGATTATTTATTATCTTTTATTCCCAAAAGTATTAAGTACCAAACGGTTCTCTATCACTGGCAAAGCGGGGGGTTAGGCAACTGGTGGGCCAAATTATGTCATTATGTGCTTGTAGGCCAAAGTTTGGCCCTTTTGTTCTAGTTTGACAGACGGGCACCATCTACACCTTCTTGTTTATGAACATAAATCATTTTTAATGCCGTAATCAGAGAATAGAATTTTCTCTGCTATTTAAAATGTGGTTGACGTCTGAAGTCTCATTTATAGACCAAGAAAATCTAAGTAAGCTAAAAACAACACACTGCTGTACGTTCATGTCTTTTATTGACCACACTGAGTAACATTGTGTGTTAATGCCTAATGCCTTAAAATGCCTAATAACCATCAGGACACATTTTATTAGCAGACTGTGCAGAAATCCAGATAATTCCAAACGATTTAATGACTTTTTCTAGGAACTATATTAAAATGAATTCTGATTATAATAATAAAAATATTTCTTGAGTCTATTTTGGCAGAATAGCCCAAATGTCACTTTGATATTTATTTTCATTTTGATATTTGATATTCTGAAACCTTTTCTCCAGGCAATACAGTCACACTTTAAAGATGCTGGTGTTAAACAGTATTAAGTTAAAGAAATGCTTCACCCAGAAATGCTAACATGGCCAACAGAAAATGAGAGCTGTACTTACAATGTCGGTGAAGACACCGGGTCTCATGAGGTTGATCATCTTGGCCACCTGATAGACGCCAACTGCATTTTCATTCTCCAGCTGCTGACTCAGAGTGGTCAGGGCACAGAACATGCCGGCGGATACCGCCCCGAACCTGGCAAAGCAGACAGGCACACACAAATACATACATCATTACAGCATGCCATGCACCATTTACCCTACTCACAGAGTCAGGGACGCAGTGGCAATAGTAACTCCAGTGATGAAGATCTAAAGTCCATGAGATCGGACTGACCCTCTCTCTCTATACAGCTCTGGAAATAAATAAGAGAGCACTCCAGTTTCTTCTTAAACCAGCATCTCCACAGCAGGTTCTTAGTGAGGAACCGAAGGTTGGATTCAATCGTGACGAGCGCCACCTCATTCCGAATCCCTTAACCACCGTAAGATGACCTCAGGTGACCTACAGAGAGACTGGCGAGCGGTGGCTGGGGTGAAACGCACAGCGAGCATGGTGCTAAAAACAGGCTTCTGGAGGTCATTAGTGATTTTCTAATAAACAGATCTAATACAATATCTGATCTGGAGTTTGGGAGACATGTTTCCAGTAGTGTAGGGAATAAAACAGAACTGCTCGTTCTGGTCCAACACAAACCCAGAAACTGTACAACTAGAGACAGTGATCATTTTCAGGTGCTCTTATAAATTTTTCCAGAGCTATATATATATATATATATATATATATATATATATATATATATGTATGTATATACACATGTGTGTCTGTGTGTCTATATATATATATATATATATATATATATATATATATATATATTTAGTATTCATTGTGTCCATTATTTTCCCTCAACTGCAACATTTTTCAAATAAATATCTCCAGGGATATTTTGGCAAACCTCCAAACTTCAGTCTCACAATACAAGTAACACATTCAGCGATGTTAAGTTAAGGCCATAGTTCTGAGAACACCAGCCGCTTCCTAGACTGAACTGCCACAGTCCTACTTGTCTATTTTCTTTCGTCTTCTCACAGCGGAAGGATGAACAGAAACACCTGTGGATGTTTTCAGATCCAAAGCAAGTGTGGACGTTGATGTCCTCCTCCCTCAAACATGAAAGCTTAAAGTACTGTTTATCTGATGGGGACAGAGTTGGAGGTCTACCAGGTCTTGGAGGTGGGTGCTGGGAGTCCTATTATCTGTGTAGCTGTTGATTTTCACCTTTCTCATGCAAGTGGGATATCTTATAGCTAAGATCCTCAGAAATCTCAGAAAAATAAACAACCATTATGACTGGAAATTGCATAAATGAAGGTCTCGGACTTTTGCACAGTACTGTATTTGACTAGAATAGTTTAGATGATTAGAATATATTATGTATATGTTTATATTTTTTATAGAACTTGTGCTGGAATTAGGTAACAGACCTTAATGAAGTGTTTGAGCAGGTCAGACTTAGAGTTATTGAAGAAAGAGTTATACTAATATTTAACATAAAAGCCTTTTATATTGACATATCAATTACAAGCAGGCATAACATGTGCGTATCAAATACACGCTGCTCGTAGATTTTTTGTCTTTTCCTAGAACCAGCCAGGCCAAATCAGTTTTCTTTTCTTTAGACCACCTGCCAAAAGCTTTTTCACTGAAAGGAGCCAAGAGGCACTCCTTTCTCTGGAATATTTCAAAATGCACATTGGACCGGTTTCAGTACAGCATGCGTAGAGCCAATGTAGTCTGGTCCTACTCAAGCGCTTTCAGAAAGCTTCATATCATTGAGACAAAAAGGATCTCTGGGCCTGCAGGTTTCCCTTTATGACAGATTCCTGCTGTATTGTTTCCAGTGTATGACACCTGAAAGTGCTGTGATCCACTTAGACGTAATGAGTGTCCCTTTAATATCAACACGCGCTACTTCACCACAAAAACACCCAGACTGGACTCCCTTCATGTTTATTCATTATGGAAATGAGGCCCTGCTCGTCTCATCTGATAAAGAGAAAACGACTAATTGAGCTTTTTAGCAGCTGTATTGTTACTGTGGTATCACCCCTAAGAGGTTTCAGGAAGATAGCTGAATTAATTAGAGACATATTCAATAAAAGAAAGGGACATGTTTGTCAGTGAAATGTCTCCTCTTCGCCTGAAAAAAAAAAGACCCCCTCCCACCCACGGAACAGAGGGCAGTTCTCCTCTCCGCTTCTGGGATCCCTACCACCCCCTTACGAAAACACTTGTCCCTCTTGGCTTCGACATTCCCTCGTTTCTCTGTGTCTTTGTCAGTGTGGGAACACTGGGCTAAACACATGAGCCATGTCCGAGCCAAAGGACATTCCCAGCATCACTGACCTCATGTACCAGGCTACCTCAATCCTCAACATGACAGTTATGTAAACGTATTATGCTTAATTGAAATAATTATTGGGTGAAAAATTATATTTCCACAGTTTTACCCTGAATGTAGCCAATCAGCCCAGACATGTCTCCAGATTGCTTCTTTAGTTTTGGACTTCAGGGCTAATGTAGCTAGCAGGTAATTCAAGCCTTCAGCCCCCAGATTAGATGCATGCCACATGTGGTATGTTAATGTTACGTAATCTCAAACAGAGCAGTTTACGTGTTTTCTGACAGTATATTAGAAAATCTGTATATAAATATGGTAATATAATATGTCAGGTAGCTAGAAAGGGCAGTACCAGCTTAATTTTTTGTGTTAATTGTTTTGTATTAAATGATGTCATACAGTGTCAGTAACCAACTTACCTAAGTCTATTTGTGATTATGAACATCTTGGTGCAGTTTAAACACAACGTTAAAAAATACTAACAGGTGAAATACAGGTTTCAACCTACACCTGGCTAAATGAGTGTACATGTGCATTTTATAGGAGCCTAGGAGTTTTCCCCCTGCCCGTTTTAGGGATTTACACCGGCTGTCCCATTTTAGAACGCTCCTAGTTCTGTGATATTCTCTCAAAATGTTTAGAAGAACTCTCTGAAAAACCCTTCAGATTTTCAATGCTGTTTTAAGTCAGGGGGCAAGGTAGCATGTAAGGGGTTCTTCTGATGCCCATCTAGATCGTATTTGTGCAAGCAGCACTGCACAGGCCTGTCTCAGCTGTCATACATTTCCTTAGCTTTGCTTTGGCATTTCGGCCAGCATTTATGCACTTAGGTCTCAGATTTTTGTTGGTCTTTTGATTTTGTCTTGACTTCCATAGTTCCCCTAATGACAGATCCTGACCTGACTCCCACATTTTACAACTGGAAGAATGTCCACACTGGACTGTTTTTCTGTTTTCCATTTTTGTAACTAATGAAATACAACATAACTGCCACCAACATTAGAAGAAACTTGTTTTGGAAACACGTCTCAATGTTATTCCTTTTATTTCAAATGAAATTTGGACAATGGTGCCCAGACGTCAGCCTACAGCTGTACATAACTCCCCATAACCACATAACTCCACTGGAAAACTAAAGCAGCAAACTTGGCAGCTCTATATTTGGGGGAAGAGGGAAAACTGTGTAAACATTATTTCTCAAATATGATTTTCCTTGAATACCTGACTCAGCTCATATGAGTCCCTGCGGTAACAGATTAGGTAATCTATTTCAGGTCAGCGGCTGTTCGCAGTTACATTTCCCAATACCAAACTCTATTCCATAGAGATCAGCCAGAACTGGCCTGAGGTCAGAACTCACTCATCGTGCACTATGGTGGGTCCGTCCCGGGTCATGGCCTCCTCTTTGATGATGTTGATGAGCTCGAAGGTGCTGCTGATGGGGGCATCTGGGTTGGGCCATTTCGGGCACTGAAAATGACGCACCTCCAGCACATAGTCATCCTGGGAGGGAGAAAGACATGTACATCAGTCAGTAGGTATATATAATAAACACAGCAGGGCTGGGACGACCTGAGCAGTTCCTATCATTTCACTACTATCAGTGCAGTACTGTTGAAAACCGTAGCAACAGACTATTGAATACTGTAATAAGACACAAATATTTTACACACGTGAATTGAATTATTGATATTTGAAATGGTACGGTCATTGGGTTTTATATACAGGTTCACCAATCATTTATTTTTATGACTGATTTTTATTTCTTTACAACCAATTTATATTTTACAGCATAATATTAGCCTGTTATCTACTTTAAGGACATCCTCACACGATGTAGGCTATGTAGAACTATGTGAAGCGTTAGAACCAGTACATTCCATTACTCATAAATAATATTTGCCCTTTAATAGGTCAGACTGGCCTTTCTATATAATAAAATTAAAAATCAGCTGCTTATTTAAATTAAATCATCAAATTTCACTGGCAACTAGAAATTATGGACACAACGACGTATTACCATTTCCACATTTGATACAGGCAAAATGGCAGCATTCAAATACAGCACTGTATTTACTTGACTCATGTTATTTACATCATAAAATATTAACACTGATGAGCATAATCATAACTTAGCAGCAGAAACAGTGTACCCCCAGTTTTATATACTACAGTACATCATTAGAACTCACAATGTCCTTATTCCATAGCCAGTAATAACTCATATGAATACACTCGAATACCCCACCCTTTTCACCATCCTCTGGACTGATGACCATCCAGTACCTTTGTGAGGTAGTTGGAGTAGTCCTGAACTAATCATCCAGAGCATGTACTTGACCTCAGTAATGCTCAATTAATCAAATTCGTACAACAATGTTTCAACATCTACTGTAAAGCCAGAAAATTAGAAACTGGCACTGCAGCAAAGAGGGACAAACCCCCACCCCTTGATTTCAGAAGAATCCCTGGATCAGCAGGCATCTTCTGATATCTCGACATATAGCACGTACGTGCTACACAGGTCTGATTTTCACAGATGCTGATAAATCTGCAGAATGTCAATGTGGGATGGAGGGCATTGCATGATATCAGTCTGGCCCTAACACACATGCGCGCTCACAGACCTGTGTAGCCTCCAGGATGAAGTCGTGGATGATGATCTGCTCCTCGTTGGACAGGCAGAGTCTGTCTTTGCTAATGAGCGTGACAGTGAAGGCCTCACAGTTCATGGCTTCCTCTCGACTCGGCCAGTAAACAAACTCATCCTCAGCCTACGCGTACACACAGATAGACAGACCGTGGGGGGGAAAGAAGAAAACAAGAAAACAGGGATGAAATCATGCCATATTGACCGAACAGTTGGAGCAGTTATATAACCCACCTTTAGAGCCCCCCACCACCAACTACATTGATGGACACCTCTGACGCAAGCCTGGGTTCTGACCCCCTGCTCACACTATGGCCTCCTCCTACGCTACTTTAGATCTTCTCCAGAGCTAAAGGAACTCACCAGCCCCTGGTTGTCAGGCAGCATGACAATGATCTGAGCATTGTGGTCCCAGATCATCCTCCAGAAGTCTTTAGTGGTGTGAGGCAAAGGATGTTGGGTAATGATGAACTCATTGCTGCGGTAGTAGCCCTGTGTGGTTGAGGGAAACAAACACTCAGTCTTTCTGATTACATGACAGAATGGTCAGCAGTATTACGGTAAAAGCAACCAACATGTTTTCACTATGCATGAATGACAACCATCCGTTCCGTCATTCTTAGGATGGATTATCGCAGGACATCATTAGGCATCTCTAGAACTCCATGCCGAGATGTATGCATGTGGCGACAGCAAACATGCTGGCCCGACGCCATACTGAGAGGCACTAGATCTGCATGTGTAGCCCAATAAATATTAATCATATCAGTCTAAATGTATCATCAGTTATTGTAGGGCTGCCCTCTGGAATCGACGATTCGAATAGTCAGTCGGCGACCCTTCAAGTCGACTGACAACAGTGACCTTTTTTTTCTAAACAGACTAAAGCTTACAAAAATGCACAAGAACTTTAAGAATGTAAAAAGACATTTTAATAATTATTAAAGGGGAATAATAAATATATATTAAAGCTCTAGCTGGGCTGTGACGCATACGTGCTAAAACATTTAATTCACGTGACGACGTCCGCTGGCGGTTCACCGCTAAGGAAGCCGTGAAGCTGAGAAACACGGGTGGAGCGATGTCTCAGAGAAAGCCTGGAGGAGCTTTTAAAGAAGAGAATCTGAACAAATGAAACCGAATTCTGCTCGTCATATAGTCAGACATCCAACACTGCCTCAAACGAGTGAGCTGACTTTCGTTTTAGACGTAACGGCTGTTTGCGTTGAAGGAAAAACAGACAGAAGAGGTTTGTTTTATTATAACTCTATTATTTTAGAACCTAAATTACAGACGTTTATTTATTCGTCTACAGCTCAGATTATCTTTATTTAAAGATAAGTACAGTCATTAACACGCCTGCCGATAAACGAGAGATAATGATTTCAGTGCGGGGAATATAATAAACGGTTTCAGGTCTACCGTTCTTCTTTTCATCTGTAAATAATTTAAATATGGACTAATCTGGTTTTATTTAGCAGTTCATTATTTATGAGAGATGAAAGACGAAGGCTCCTCCTACTGAAGAAGCTGTTAGAAGTGAAATTAAAAAGACTATAAGCTATAAGCGCTAATGTTTACCATAAATACGCGCTGCTGCCCGACACTGTATCCTGTAACTAAAGGCTCCAGTTCAGATCCATCATCATACGTCCCGCCTCTTTTAGTTCAGAAATATGTTCCTGTGACTCTGCTGACTTTCTAAATGAGGAGGATGTCAGATCTGAACCGTATGCAAATTGATTTACTGATTACTAGATAATGTACATGGAGAAAAACATGAACGAATAGTCGAATCGTCGACCAGGACGGGCGAATCCGATTCGACTGACAAAATTCTGAGTCGGGTACAGCCCTAATTTATTATTCCTAGTAACCTTTATCTTTCTTCCCAATCACACTGCAACCCCACACTTCCTTCTGGGTGCAACTATTCTTTTAAATATGAGTTTAATGTCACAAAAAAAAAAAGAAACTACAAATTTCCTCACAGTCAGCCTGCAGCACTTTGCTGCTCATTCACGTTGGGGTTAAGTAAAGAATAGACAATGCAGAAGAGCCAATCAGAAAAAAGGTCACTTATACATCTTAGTATAAAGAAAAAAGAGTGGTTGGAAAAAAGGCATGTATTAATGAAATGCTTACGACACATAAATCCACACAAATATTACATCAAAGAAAAAAGGAAATGGCAAGATATGGGCCCTTAAGTGATCCTACTGGTCTATAATACAGTACGAAACAGAGCCTGATGGACAGAGATGCACAGAGCAGTGCACATCTTTTTGTTTGGACTTTATAATACTAATGATCAAAATAATAACAGCTCAGTCAATTAACAATACGATCAATAGTGACATCCCTACATGTGAAATCTAAAGCTTGTTAAATATCCAGGCCACAATGGATCATAATGGCGCAATGAAACTGTCTGCTTGCTTGATAACATACAACCAACTGAATTCTACTCAGGACTGTCTGTGTGTTCTATGGCTGCAATGTAAAATGGAAATGTGCTTCAGCTGCATCCTGAACTGCTAAAAATATGACCAAAACTGTAATAATCCATTCAATCCTGTCAGACAGGCCCTACAGGGAAAATACATCGGCCGCCGCTGACTCCACAGATTTCTGCACGGTGCACGGTCTACAGAGACATGCCATAGTGGACTCCGGCTGAGTTAATGTGCAACAGTAATGGACGTGATATGCACTTACCATGATGTAAGAGGCGTTGATGTAATCAGTGCCTTTCATACCAGGCAGAGGAGCCAGACCCACACGCGCTCGCTCCGCTGAGAGGGAAAAACATCACACACGACCAATCAGGGTACAGAACACACTGTAGAGGCTTAATAACAGGAGATGCGATTGGCTCGGTGAGTGGGTGAGGTTTTCTGTGGTATGTGTATGTAGCAATGCACGTGGTCAGTACTTGCTAAAAGTTTGGACATAAGAGCAGAACGGGATTTTTGGTACAGATTACTGATTAACTGTTAGTCATGTCGTCTACAACCTACATTTTTGAAAACAAAGATACCAGAAAGGGTCACTTGACTCTTATTTTAATAATGACTACTTTGCCTACAACACTGAATGCATTTCCTGTTGAACGGATTTAAAACAAACTGCACTTTAGGTCAATTTTTTTTTTTTCAATCTGTCATAAAACAATGTCTCAGGCATCATGCTGACTCCCACATTTGCGGTAGGTGGATAGCAGCAAGCTAGACGTTCCATTGTTTTCAACAGACCTCCAACATTCCATATACTGCAGCAGCATTCACAACATTCCCATCTAGAGTTCCGTATTCCCCTTATGGACATTTGCCATCAACCACAATCTGGATGTTCATTTTTTGGGGAGGCATGGACACAAAACGACTCGTTGTCCATTTTCACCGGCTCTGCAGTCACCATGCCAGCGTTTGCACTAATTCCTAATCCTTCCATATTCTTAGAGACAGTTAACAATTTAACCCTCCACTCCTCCACTGTCAACAATTCTGACTCTGCAAGTTTCTGGAGAACAAAGCCCCTCACATCAA
The DNA here is from genome assembly GCA_024036415.1 of Prochilodus magdalenae. NCBI lineage: Eukaryota > Metazoa > Chordata > Actinopteri > Characiformes > Prochilodontidae > Prochilodus > Prochilodus magdalenae. The sequence goes on along the minus strand of JAMWET010000100.1, from coordinate 427,873 downwards.
AGCACTCTGACTGACCGCCAGTACCAATAACCAATAAACATGATTTAATTACAGAGACATTTCGTGGAATGAATACACAATGAATACACTGAGCTGTATTTCCTTATAAGGTCATATCATTACGGAAAGACAAGTTAACAGGAACGCTCAACAGGAAACCTTTAACTTAATACGAGCCAAACAGGAAAACTATAATGCTATTATAGAGCAAGGCTTCTCAACCTTCACTGCCCAAACCCACCTGTATTAACCTACACAGCTCAGCGGCCCAGCTTTTTAAATACAGTTATGTTTCTTCTTATATGCTGGCACTCAAGACCTGATATGATTACAGTGATGTTATATATAGATTCCATTAAATAAATTAATAACA
>JAMWET010000100.1:400000-422500 GCA_024036415.1 Prochilodus magdalenae | reverse complement strand
ATTCTCACACAGTTCCTGCAGATGTGTGGTAGGGGTGGAGCTGAAGTGCCACCAGGCCTCCTGGACGTGTATTATGTGACAACAAACTGTTCGTCTTGGCCACGGTGCCTCCACACACGGATTCGTTGGTCGTCTCCATCAAGACAAAAGCGGGACTCGTCACCCATTCTGAGTTACCCCATGACAGTCAGTCTTTGGTGGCGTTGACCTGGTGTTAAGGGCAGTCGGTGTAACGGTCTACGTGCATGGCTGACTCATGGAGGGAATCACTGATCGCTGAATGTCCACCATTGTGGTTGTTGGGTCAGTCAGGTTCAGCGATAAGGCCCATCCGTGCTTACGTCACACGCGTGACCAAGTCTGAAACTTGAATCTATTGCGTGTCTCATTATATCAAACCCACACAGCAATTTTCACTCCTGTCAGCTGATTCCCTCTTGGGGCTACTATTTGTGCAGCCATTCTTCTGATGATTTGTTTATTCTCACGCTGCTGAGAGAGTCAGGCCACTTTGGAAAGCCATGGAATTTCTTGAGTTTCCCTCTGGGATCAATAAAGCATCTATCTATCTATCTATCTATCTATCTATCTATCATCTATCTATCTATCTATCTATGTATCTATCTATCTATCTATGTATCTATCTAATGATCTCCATCAAGCATCCATCCCCAATGTAGTGTCTATCTATCTCCTAGCTATCTTTACTGCTATTTCATCCAGTCCATCCAATCCATGGTCGTCCCCATCCATCTATCATCAGTATCTAGGAGATCTATCTAAGGCTATCTATTATCTATCTATCTGTCTATCTATTCTATGATCTATCTACTATCTGGATGAAGATCTAAATCTTGGCTTTGTAGTGTCAGTTTTTTACTGCTTTTCATCAGTGAAACATGGTCGTTACACAGTAAGGAGAAGGTAAGGCCATTAGACGTTCCTGACATTACAGGTTAAACTTGGCTTTTTCAGTTTTTTTGTTCTGAACGTGTGGAAAAACAAACACACACACACACACACACACACACACACACACACCCACACTTGTGTAGGACTAACCTCCGTTTGAACCAGGTAGTTCCTTTGCGTGCGGATGTGTTTAAGGAATCCCAGCACGTTCACCGAGCCTTTATCCTTAATCTGCTGTAGCATGCTGTCAATCACAATGTACGTTCCTGTCCTGCCCACACCAGCACTGAGGAGTACACATACATACACATACACACACATGAAGCCCTCTCACTGTTCTCCAGAGCTCTTCTGTACTGCTACTGTGAAAACCTAAGCCAGCAACTTTAGAGTAGAAAAAGAAAAAACATTGCTAACTTGTAATGGAAGATCTAAATACCTTTATAAACAAGATGAAACCATAAAATATTAAACTGATGATATACAGGCTATATTTGAATGCATTTGCATCAAAACCTGCTAGCTGAAACCTCATCTGCTCTGTACACTGTGTATTAATCAACCAGCCAGTAGAAATGTTCCATAATGACTTAATAAAGCAGATTATTATTAATGTTACAAATGACTTCAGAGAGAGGTTTTGTTATGACATCAATTGCATGCCGGTAAGCACAACAGTGTACAACAGTACTGAACTGGCTATGGACAAAGTTGATGCATTTTTGCAATATGCTGAATATTTAAATACAAAAGAAGCTTATAAATATTACACACAACAATATAATAATAATAATAATAATAATAATAATAATAATAACGATACTACTACTAATAATAATGATACTACTACTACTACTACTACTACTACTACTACTACTACTAATAATAATAATAATAATAATAATATCAGATTGGTATCAGTATCAGGTATCGGATCATTTCTTTCAAACCAATGATAGTATTGGACAGATATTAAGATTGGACTGATATTGCAAGTGTTACTGATATTGTACTCCAAAAGAGGGAAGCATTGAGGCAACATGCTAAAATGCATTTTCTGCTAATTTTTTTTTTTTTACATTTTTTAAATTTTATGAATAACTGGATTTGTAACCATACTATTGATCTATAAATGGTATATATCTGTTTTTGCATATACAGTATGTGTATGGCTGTTGTTATCGGCCCACAATTCCCATAACGGTCCATCTGCCTCTATAAAGCTCTGTAATGTGATATATGCAGTTGTATTGTTTTGCTGCCCCTCTGGAGAAATGTGATACTGTGCCAGCAACGTGAGGCAACATAGACATAATGTTTATGAGCTCCACTGACTGAATAATAGTTGGGAGATTGGTTGACTGCCCAATACACATCTGTGTGTGACACTTGTGTGTACCTGCAGTGGACAAGCATGGGGCCCATCTCAGGGGTCTGTGCGGCAGAAGATCTCCTGACGAAGGTGAGAACGGGCAGTGTGTATTCAGGAACGCCCATATCAGGCCACTGTGTGTAGTGATACTGAATCACTGTTCGCTCACTCTGACGACTCTTTACACTGCCCTTCTGGCCCTGCGAACACAAACAATCACAACCACAAAGCTGTAAACTGGCCTTCTGACACGTCACAAACAGCCTCAGCCTACGCAGGCTTAACTCCAAACACGGCCCCTCAAGCAGACATCACACATACAGAACCAGATACAACACAGCCTGTCTCAAATGTCCCTTTACGTCCTTCAGCCTAACGCACAATGGTGTATCATCATGCCTTGCCACTCATAATGACCTGAGACTGTGGAGTCTGTGGAAACCAAATATCAGATTAGCCCCAGTTCTCACTTATCAAAGTAGCTAGTGCTGTCCATACTGTGTGTGTGTGCATGTGTGTGTGTGTGTGTGAGTGTGTGTGTTTGTGTGAGTGTATGCGTGTGTGTGTGCGCGTATGTGTGCATGTGTGTATGTGTGTGTGTGTCTGCGTATGTATGTGTGTGTGTTTGTGTGTGTGTGCATGTGTGTATGCATGTGTGTATGTGTGTGTGCGTGTATGTGTGTGCGTCTGTGTGTCTGTGTATGTGTGTGTGTGTGTATGCGTGTCTGCGTATGTGTGTGTACATGTGTGTTTGTGTGCTTATGTGTGTGTGTGCGTGTGTATGCGTCTGTGTGTGTGTGTATGTGTGTGTGTGCATGCCTTTGTGCGTGTATGTGTGTGTGTGTGAATCTGTGTGTGTGTGTGTGTATGTGTGTGTGTGTGCGTTTGTGTGTGTATGTGTGTGTGTGTATGTATGTATGTATGTGTGTGTGTGCGTGTGTGCGTGTGTGTGCGCGTGCGTGTGTGAGTCTGTGTGTTTATGTGTGTGTGTGTGCGTCTGTGTGTGCATGAGTGTATGTGTGTGTGCGTGTGTGTTTGTGCGTCTATGTGTGTGTGTGTGTGCTTGTGCGTGTATGTGTATGTGCGTTTGTGCGTGTATGTGTGTGTGCGTGTGTGTTTATGTGTGTGTGCGTCTGTGTGTATGTATGTGTGTGCTTGTGTTAGGAAAAAGGATTACTGTTGAATCATTACAGTCTTTTAACAAACAAACTACAGAAAGCTCACTCTAAAATAAGCTTCTTAACTCTCTCTTACTAACTCTTACTAACTCGTGCCTTTAATACCTGAAAGCCCTCCTATGGTATGAGTGAAATGCAGCACAGACACTAATATAAATGTTCTATTTTGGATTCATAATTTCCCACTATAATGTATTTTTATGCCCTTCAATTTAATCAATACAATTCTTCACAATTTCCTAAAATTCATTGCTGTTAAAGACGTACCCATATTCTACACTGCTTTCACCTCATTTCTTTCTATGTACACATGTGGTTCTATCTACATTCACTTTTGTGAATTTGAAATTTGCCTTCAGAATTTGGTGGTAGTATTGGAAAAGACTGGGGACTGAGACAACTATGCCTGGAGTTCTGGGGAGCTTCTGCCTGTAAGTAGAAGGCCAGACCCCACCCCCATAACTGTGGTAGGACTGATGTAGGACTGAGGAACAGAGAGGAGGTGGGGGCAGTGCAGACTGTGAAAACTTTGTCATAGGAATGGGAAGTGAGGATGTGACTTCATAGAGAGTTAGACTAGAAGGAGGAGGGGTTGCAGGAGTTCTCCTCCCTCGAAACATCAGTTACTACACGACTCCATTTTCTGTTCCGACTGTGCCTTTAACATCTGGTGGTAGTATTGGGAAAGACGGATTGAGGGACGGGGGTGGGGGAACTCTGAGGAACTTAAGCTGGAGTTCTGGGAAGCTTTTGTCTGTAGCTACAAGGTCAAGATTGCACCTTGATAACTGTGGTAGGACTGATATAGGATTGGGGAACAGGAAGATGATGTGGTGGTGTCACGGGAACGAAAGGTGAGGATGGCGAATTGATTGGGCATTAGACTGAAAGGGGAAGGGGTTTCAGGCATGTTGCTTCAGTTAGTACAGGACACCATTACAAATTTCCATCCTTCCTTATACCTTAAAATTAAACAAGCTGTTTTCACTACCGTGATCTTCAGAAGGATGTACAGGTCGATGTTAAAGTCGAATTAGACACTGGAAAAACCAAATATAAAATATCTGGCCAATGAAAAACATGTATCTCCATTTTTATTGATTTTTACTTTTATGCATAATTAAATCACAAAATCTGCCATTTATATTATATGAAAATTTCATGATGACTGGACCAACAGAAATGGCCCTAAAGTGCTTGGAAAAATGTCTGGTTCCATAACTTGCATTATAATTAAACTAGGTTATGGGCTCTCCTGTAAAGTTACCATTTTGGAGATAATAGGTTCAGACAATAAACTGTAGTTGTGTATTGATATGTGCTGATGTTTATTCGGCCATCCAAGACAAATTCTCAGGGATGTTATGACAACGTATCTCCCAGTACGGATCATGCAAAATCGCTACATGGCTGTGTTTGAATTTCAGCAAAATGATCAAATTCCAGCTTTCTGCTACACAAGCTTCTTAATACACCTATCAGTGGTGCTTAACTGGCTAAAATAAAGAGAGTCCACTGGTTATTTTCATTACAGCCTCGTTCGCAGTCTGAGTGAGAGAGCGGAGTTTATTCTCAGCTCCTGTTTTCTGCTTTCTAAGCTTGGCCCATGGCCCATATCCATTCGTCGTGACAAGGTATGACCTGTGGACGTTCTAATCTCTTCTCAAACATCTGTTCTGAGCCAAGTATCTCCAACAGCAGCAGCCACAGACTCTCCTCCCGACTTCCCCGCAGAGATCAGTTCCAACCCAAAGCTAACACACCTGCTCCGGCTAATCAAGGTCTTTGGAAGGCTTTGATTAATTGGATCAAACTGGACTGGATCAGGTGCATGTGTACCAGAAACACAGCAGGGCGAGTACACTGAGAAAGTGTCACTGACCTTCTTGACTTTGGTGTTGCGGATGGTGAAGCGGCGGACTGTGTAGCAGGCGTGGACTTTGCTGCTCTTCAGCGTCACCACAATGTTTCCGTACTCCTCGCTGTTTTCCGTCGGCCAGTATTGGTCACATTTTCTCTGTACCATGCACACACACAAAGCAGGATGTTGTTATGACTCATGACTCATTCATATTTATAGATAATTGATTTATAGATAAACCCACAAAAAGTTTCAAACCTCAGATCTCAGCATATCGTTGTTAGTATGTAAGTTGCTTGTCAGAGAACATGTGAGCATAAATGATATAGCAATATCTGCCAGAGGACATGACATAACCCTGAAAGTCGGCTCTTACAGCTCACTCTGCAGTGGACCTAGTCCTGTAGTGGATATCACAGAGGAGAGGAAACGAAGGGAACTCACTCTTCCTTTTTCCACCAGGTTGGTGATCATCACGATGATACCCGTGTTCTGCTCCCACACCATCCTCCAGAAGTCCTCGAAAGTGGACTTGAGGGGACCCTGTGCAGCAATGTAGGCTTTGGGCTTGTTGTAACCCTGAGAGAAGGACATACACACACACTCAAATATAAGACAGAGGTGAACATATTACATTCTATAAACCAGTTCATTGAATTAGTTAAACTACGGAGCTATGGTAAAATAAAAGTAACATTAGTAATAAGCTGAATATGCACAACATCCTGATTAACAGGCCACTTTTTAATGGGAGGTGACTGTCCAAAACACTAAGTCATAAATTTACACTCGTGAAAAAAATACTAAAAATAAAAATAAAATAAAACATTTTCCAACATGTTGTTATTAAGTTAGTAGCAGTTTTAGATTTCTTTGAAAGTGATATTTAAATTTATTCATGTATATATATACACAGGGGATGGACAATGAAACTGAAACACCTGGTTTTAGACCACAATCATTTATTAGTATGGTGTAGGGCCTCCTTTTGTGGCCAATACAGCGTCAGTTCGTCTTGGGAATGACATATACTGCGTCCTGCACAGTGGTCAGAGGGAGTTTAAGCCATTCTTCTTGCAGGATAGTGGCCAGGTCACTACGTCATGCTGGTGGAGGCTCTTCTTGGTGGTATGCTGACATTACCCTGGATACCGTGGCTCTTGATACATCACAAAGACTTGCTGTCTTGGTCACAGATGCGCCAGCAAGACGTGCACCAACAATCTGTCCTCTTTTGAACTCTGGTATGTCACCCATAATGTTGTGTGCATTGCAGTATTTTGAGCAGAACTGTGCTCTTACCTGCTAACTGAACCTTCACACTCTGCTCTTACTGGTGCAATGTGCAATTAATGAAGATTGGCCACCAGGCTGGTCCAATTTAGCCATTAAACCTCCCACACTAAAATGACAGGTGTTTCAGCTTCACTGTCCAACCCCTGTACATATATATATATACACACACATGTGTGTGTGTATATGATAAAGTTTCAGACATATTACTCTACTACCAGTAATAAAAACGGAATATTAAATCATGTATTTTAAACATAAGTAAACAATTTGTTAGAATAATCCATATAACACAATTAGTATTTTCATAATGAAGCACTACTAACATCATTCCTTTGTAACAGACATTGTATATAAAAATTCAAATGTCTCCAAGAGTTGTAATGTTGTATTTTTGCCATATTGCTAAAGTGTAAACGGAACGTGGATAAGTCTGAAGTGAACGATGCTGGATGTTGTTATTCCTGATAAATTGCCGGTGACTCTGCGCAAACAGGTCCATGCACACAGATTGAGGAAAACACTCACATCCACATAGTTAGCATTGATGTAGTCACTGTGTTTGGAGTCCTTGCCAGCTAATGGTCTTAGCTTCACTCGACTGTGATCGTCTAGAGGGAGAGACGCAGGCAGAGCGTGTGAGCAGCATACATATCATTAGGGAAGCATGAGAGAGACAGGGAGAGATAGAGAGACTTACATGCCACGATGTTGATGTATCTGTTCTTGTGCTTGTTGTCGGGGTGATTTGAATGTTCAGACGTGATCTTCATATCCGCTGTGCAGCGCTGCACTTCCTGCAGAGAGAACACACACAAGCACCCATGGAGAAATGACTCCTTTACAAAGAATACAAAACATGCAGAGGAGGACTGTGCATTTTAAATGATACCTCTCAGGAAAGCTCAGACTGAGCCACTAGCACACCTTTTTTTTTGTTGCTTGTTGAAACAATGTAAATACTTTATTTGTCTCCTCGGCTCCTGCACTCGTTTTCCTCTGGAATGATGATTTCTCACCACAGAACGAGCATCCATCTCTTACCATACGCACACATATACATGGAGATATATCCCTCTGGTTCACATGCCTGCTCAGTAAAAACCTAGGCAGCTTTCAGAGCATCTATCAAAGCCAAACCTGAAACCTGCCCCATTACTGTACTGTACTAACAGTACAAGGCTGAATATTTGTTTTCTCTGATCTCATGTTTATGTCTGATTTATGGTTGTACAGATTACACTGTATATGCTTTTAAATTATATATATAGTTTTAAATTACTGCACAAGAAAAGGAGCCTGACTGTGTTTCGTTATACTGTACAACTCTGTATTGGTATAACGACAATAAAGCTGAATTGAAATGATTACAGCCCAGTGAGAAACTGACAATCCACATATACTGAAATGAATCACTGACACTATTGCTTCCTGCATCACCGGAAATGGAACACAGGATCTCAGGATAAAAGGGTGAAACCTTAAAAGGGTACGCCACAATTCCTGCATAATTCAATCACTGAGATGCAAACACAGTGATCTGGAGTGGTGGGAACGATGTGAAACTGTGTACCACAGAGAAACCTGCTTATATTTGTGCATCGATGGTGACAGAAACCAGGGGGCATTGACGTCCACAGCACATGTACAGCCATTCCATTCTCTATTCAGTGCCACCGGGCGACCTACACGTCTTCTGAGTTATCCTATTTTATGCTGAGAATGGCCAAACACCGGTTAATCTGAAATAAAAGGTCAACCGTTTCCCAGAACTAGTGCAAAACAATGACTCACTCATCAGGCAATGTATTTATAACTCACTTGATGTCAAAACTTTCTGTGATGCAGCTTTTCAAGGCATTGAACTCTTCAGACATCTGGTTCTTTTCACCACCGCTGTTAACAATTCCAACTCGATATGTTTCTCTGAAATGGCATGTTTCACACCAAACCACTCCGGATGACGTTGTTTGCATCCGAAACGTTTAATTTATGCGGAATGTTTAGAGAATCGGTGGAAACACCTTCATTTTCAGTGCTTTTGATCCTCAACTGCCTGGTAATGACTGTTACAAAGACAATAGCTAGACACGAGCCAACTGAGCTTTGAAGTCATGCATCATTTTGGAGTTTACATCATGCTCATATAAGGAGTGTTGTTTTCCAATATGGCATGAAAACAGGAATGGCATTGTGGAAAACTGGTCTTATGGCTCCTTACAATGTGTTTATAATGGTGTAGCTCAGCAGATAACACCACTACCCACCAAGGAGTCAACACCACATGTGGGAGAATGGGGTTCCAATCCCGGTCTGGGTGACTATGCTGTGCTACACAAATAAGAGTCCTTGGACAAGACTCCTAAAACTACATTGGCCTACCTGTAATGTGATTAACCCTGTAAGTCGCTCTGGATAAGAGCGTCAGCTAAATGCCGTAAATGTAAATGTGATAAATCCAGACAGTAGAAAGCTCCTTCTGTTTTGTCACTGGTTCTCTTGAATTACAAGGTTGTTAAGTAGTAATACTGTTATATCAATACTATTACATACTGAACACTGCAAGATCCATACTACAAGCAAGCAGATGTCCATGCATATCAACATGAAGAATAGCAATTAAATATGTACTACATTTAAGTGTATATGTATTTACTTTACCCCTTATTGTTTTCTAATTTATTATTATTATTATTATTATTATTGTTTTGTAATGAAGTTTATTTATTTATTTATTTTTATTATTATATTCTCTCTCTCAGTGAAAGGGTGGGAGTGGGCGGGGTTTGAAAATGTTAAGTTCGAATATGTTTTTTTGCAACAATTGTATTAAGGTATTTATGATTAAAAAATTAATAAATAAACTTTGTTAAAAAAGTGAAGCTTGATGGTTTCTATGGTTATTTTAGTGAGTTTGGTGAGTTCTTATGACGCCAGCTCAATGCAAAGTCGTGTTTGCTTGAATGTAATGTTTATAACTACTTATTCATCGTATAATTCTGAAAAAAAACATAGACAAGCAAAATATATCTTTGGGACATTTGTTTACTGCAAGGTGAGACAAAGGCGGCATCATATAGCACCATTATTTTGTCCTATAGGTCAAAACAGGCTTCGATGTGGAGTTCCTTACATGGGCAGTGACTACACAAGGCTACACAATGATGGCATGCGTTCCACAGGTCTAAACTACCTGTATAAGGTGTTCCTAGGTCTTTATGAGACCCTACGTAACGTGCACTACCTGAGATCACACTTCATTGCAACTGCAAAGAAGTACACGGAGTTCATTTCCAGGATTCAATTGAGCCGTGCATTGCTACCATCCAAGCTATGCTCCTCTGCCACGCTCAAACTTTGCCCTTCTGTCCTTGCTCTCTCCATTCATTCATAATTGCATGCTTCCCGCTCTCTCTCCATCAACAGAATGCCAAACTCCAAATCCCCCACCCACCATGCTTTTGGGTCCTCGTCCAAAAGCCCTCATTTTCCCAGGAATCCCTTTAAAATCTCCCACTCGGAATGCACCCTAGCCTCACCCCTCCCCGAGCTGGCCTCCAGGAACCCTCTCAGCCTGCGCTTGCCACCCCGGCCACGTCTCTCCCGGGCCAGCCAGCACAAAGCCACTTGTCAGGGGCCCTAGAAGCTCCATCTAAAGGGGGTTTTGCTCTTCTGCCTCTTTCCTTTTCTGCTGAGCTGGGTTGGGAGGTGCTGAAGGAAAGGGGCCGAGGGGCATCCATGAGGAGTTCTTTGAAGGAGATAGAAACACTGCCCAAAGTCCACGTACGTGCTAATACCCGCATCCATGTGCTTGCCCCGTTACTCTCTTTTGTTATTAACCCCTTAGCATGACAGCTGAGCCAAACACTTGTACACTTTGTTCCCTTACCCAAATGCAGCCCATCAGTCAAACGTTTTGCACCGGAGCTATAAGGCTAATGTAGCTGGCAAGCCACTATTTAGCATTAGCACAAGCTGCATGCCTAAATCCACCAACCCTTACATCAAACCATACTAATCCTTAATGAAGTGATCTCAGACAGACTTGTTAAGGTGATTTCTGACATTGTATGACATACAGCTATGTATAAAAATGGAGAAAAGTGCATTAGCATTAGCTAAAAATGACAGTTGCAGCCACCTTGGCGCATGAATTTTCCTCCATACTTTTATCCCTATTTTTCCTAAAATTGAGTAAATGAATTGCTGAGCAATCAAATGGTTTGTGTGCTTTGCGACCAAGTTGTAAGGAGGTTAAGGTTCCATTACTTGTGAACTACATTAGCTTCGTAGGTCCAGTGCAAAACTAAAGAAGCAAACAGTTTATATCTGTTCCCTGTTCAAAAGTCTGGAATCACCACTAAAACTAATAACTACTGGCATCTTATTTACTGTAATAACTTTAACCAGTATAGAATAAAATACTACAGTGTAAAAAGTGGTTCATTTCCAGTTGACATTTATGGCATTCGGCAGACACCCTTATCCAAAGCAACTGACAATTTGATAGTATGGTAGGCGAGGTAGGTAGTATGGTAGTGCTGGGTGTCTTGCCGTGTCTAAAGTGGATGTGTTACCCACTACACTCCAGCAACCACTATTTGAAGTACTTAAGACAAACTGATGTACAACAGGCCTTGAATTTCCTTTCAAAAACACACAGATTCCTTTTTTTCTAATGTATAAACCATGTACACCCTCCTTTACAAACCAGAATAAGCCAGTATAGCTTATTACCAGCAAACTAGCACCTCTTTTCTGAATAACATCTTAATATATTACCTACCTCAAGATCTGATCACCACAGTTCAGTATACAAGTCATTCTAACAACTTCATTCTCAATGTTATCTTCGCCAACATCATAGAATCATCTAGAACTCTGTTCCTCATTCAGGATACGTTTTAAATGGCCTCTTTATCACCTACCTCCAAATGAGCTCAATCCTATAAAGTTAGAGGGGAATAGAAAACTAGCACCATCAATCAGCATGTGGACAAAATGAGGCCTAGCAAGTTGAGCTAGTGGAGCTTTACAATCAATTTCCCTCCTCAACTTTCCCGTTCTCTCCTCTCCTTAGCACCAAGAGCTGTCCATTTCTTTAGGAGAAAGGAGGCAAAGGAGAGAACTAAGCTGAGATATGGGGAAGACATACAGTACTGTAAAAGGCTTAAGCAAAAATTATGTGTTTAATTAATAATTTCCACACCTTTTCCCTGTTTTATTCATGGTTTCAAAACCTCATTTGGGTAATTAGTCCTTAATATGTTAAGTCCAGAGTGCTAGTGATGAAATTTAACAAGTCTATGCTAGGGATGAAGGTGTCCAAATTTTGCTTGTCAAGTGAGCTCTCTATATAAGCTCATCGGACAATTAATCAGTCACCTGTGACTAAAATGCACCTAACCACATGTAATACCTCCAAAGCATGAGTAACAGCTGTGATTTGATTTAGCATAGACTGGACAAGTTTCTAGATGTAGACCACATCAATGTTCAGTCACGTATCCATCAAAGAGTTGTGCAGCTGGGGCAGATTTGGTGGATGCCTTCCCTGCCTTTTGGTGGATTCTGAGGAGAGTTTCCTGTAGACTGGGATTTTAGCCACCGCTTGTAGACCCATATGACGCTTACATAACACTCCTTGTTACTTCTGGCGCCAACGCGAGTGGCTGCCTGTTCCAGTTTGCACTGTCTATATGGCTGACATCAGTCATCTTCTTAATTTGCACAGCAAATGGTGTACCACTACCTCCATTACACAGAGACTAAAGGACTTTACACAGACACTAAAGGACTTTACTTTACATAGACACTAAAGGACTTTACACAGACACTAAAGGACTTTACACAGACACTAAAGGACTTTACTTTACATAGACACTAAAGGACTTTACTTTACATAGACACTAAAGGACTTTACACAGACACTAAAGGACTTTACACAGACACTAAAGGACTTTACATAGACACTAAAGGACTTTACACAGACACTAAAGGACTTTACTTTACATAGACACTAAAGGACTTTACATAGACACTAAAGGACTTTACACAGACACTAAAGGGCTTTACACAGACACTAAAGGACTTTACTTTACATAGACACTAAAGGACTTTACACAGACACTAAAGGACTTTACTTTACATAGACACTAAAGGACTTTACTTTACATAGACACTAAAGGACTTTACACAGACACTAAAGGACTTTACATAGACACTAAAAGACTTTACACAGACACTAAAGAACTTTACTTTACACAGACACTAAAGGACTTTACTTTACACAGACACTAAAGGACTTTACTTTACACAGACACTAAAGGACTTTACACAAACACTAAAGGACTTTACTTTACACAGACACTAAAGGACTTTACATAGACACTAAAAGACTTTACACAGACACTAAAGAACTTTACTTTACACAGACACTAAAGGACTTTACTTTACACAGACACTAAAGGACTTTACACAAACACTAAAGGACTTTACTTTACACAGACCATAAAGGACTTCACACAGACACTAAAGGACTTTACTTTACACAGACCATAAAGGACTTTACACAGACACTAAAGGACTTTACTTTACACAGACACTCTATTTTCATACTTTATATTGTGTCTCTATCTGTATCACTCTATCTTGTGCTTCTCTGTTACTTCTGTGTCCTTTGTATATCTGCTACTGGATGTCTGAGTTTCCCTCTGGTATCAATAAAGTATCTATCTCTATCTAGGCCTGCAGATCCAACTACTTCCTTCACACTATGGCCTTTAGCATGCCCAAATGCAGTCACCCCTTTTTTTCAAAATAAGAAACTTAATTACAGTTTACTTTTGACTGTGTTCATGCTTATTTGCATAATGATAATAATTCAATTCAACTTTATTGTCATTATACTACTAAAGCGTTGCACAGTATAACGAAACACAGTCGGGTTCCTTCTCCAGTGCAGTATAAGATATACGTGTATATAAGTAAATAGTGTAATGCAAAGACAAACAGACAAACACAATGTGCGTAAACAGTACAGTCGGAAACTATATCTGCCAACAGATTTATTTCTAAAATACATTTAAACCATGCACTTAAAACTTCTGCACAGTGCACTAAGGTAACAGACCACCGATTTATCCCCTTTACTTCAAATATAAACAAGAGGGCAAGACCGAAGTTTGCTTCTTCAGTTTCTTGGACTTGGACACTAATATAGATGATGAGTAATGGAATCGAAAATTAGCACCATGCAAAGTGCACAGCTGCGTCATCACCTAATTTCCTGATGTGGTTTCCAACACCATATCATTCTAAGCATAAGACAGGACAAAAGGTAAAGCTGGTAGCTCCAACCGCGGTGAAGTATGGACTTCATTATGGACCTGAGTACACCGTTTACCTCCTTGTCATGAACTGCTATACTGGTACAAACACACCCCGGCCAACAGTACTGTGCTGCACTGAGCTCAGTCCACGTACAGCCAGGTGGGAAACTTTGACAGTTAGCGAAACACATTACAACCTTCACATCTAACCCTGGCTTTAGCTGCCTCTTAAATCCCAGATATAACCCCCGCTCGGCTTCGTCTTCACTGCACACCTAATCCGAGTCTAGCCTGCTTCTAAACCGCGGAACTAATGCCAGTCTAGCCTGCCTCTATAGCACAGATCCCCCGCACATCCACATAAATGCAAGCAGGGAATTACCGAATTACAAAATGTTCTCTCTCTCAGCGAGTGAGTGACAGAGACTAAAGTGGAATCAAGCAGAGAGAAATTTCCGAGCTCACAGAGAGCGGGAACACACAGGATGAGCACACGTTTTACCCCTCGGTGAGATATTCACAATCAAAGTCTGCTCTGGTTTAGACGTCCTCAGCACGTCCCGTATCCTGCCTCACTGCTCTGTGATTGTGTGTATACCACGGACCGGCTGATATGAAAATTACACTGCTCTTAGTATCGATCCAACATCTGCCAATATTATATAGTCATAAGTGAAACACAGTACATACTGATTGATATGATTCTGAATTATATGGAGATAATTTTACTGAACTGGTTCATAGTCAGAGCTGAAAGTACATTTGGGGTTTTTAAGTTTAGGCTAAACTCTGTCTTAACTGAGCCTGAGGTCCTTCAGGTGTTCTTTAGCTAAGTAAATGGAGGACTGATAAAACACCTCGCAGGATTAGAAGTTTCTTTGTATCATAAAAGAGTTCTTCAGATTAACGGAGAAGGTCCTGTAGACGATTCTACATGGAACATTCTAGGGCTGCCCTCTAGAAGTCGACGATTCGAATCATCAGTCCATTTAAGTCGTCTGAGACCCTTCAAGTTGACTGACAACAGCGACCTTTTTTTCACGTAAAACAGACTAAAGCTTACAAAAATACACAAGAACTTTAAATGATGTAAAAAGACGTTTTAATAATTATTAAAAGTGGTATAATAAATATATATTAAAGGTCTAGCTGGGCTGTGACGCATGCTTGCTAAAAAACTTAATCCACGCGACGACGTGTGCTGGCAGTTCCCCACTTAGGAAGCCGTGAAGATGAGAAACACGGGGGGAGGGATGTCTCAGAGAAAGTCTGGAGAAGCTTCTGAAGAAGCGAATCCGAATAAAGTAAACCTAATTCTGCTCGTTATTCAGTCAGACGTCCAACACTGCTTCAAACGAGTGAGCTGACTTCTGGTTTAGACGTAACGGCTGTCTGCGGTGAAGGAAAAACGGACCAAAGACGTTTGTTTTATTAATTCCATTATTTTAGAGCCTAAATTACACATATGTTTATTTATTCCTCTACAGCTCAGATTATCTTTATTTAAGGATGAGTACAGTCATTAATACGCCTGCTGATAAACGAGAGATAATGATTTCAGCGCGGGTAATATAATAAACAGTTTCAGGTTTACCGTTCTCCTTTTCATCTAAAATTATGTAAATATGGACTAATCTGGTTTTATTTAGCAGTTCATTATTTATGAGAGATGAAAGACGAAGGGTCCTCCTACTGAAGAAGCTGTTAGAAGTGAGATTAAAAAGACTATAAGCTATAAGCGCTAATGTTTAGCATAAATACGAGCTGCTGCCCGGCGCTGTATCCTGTAACTAAATCAGGCTCCAGGTCAGATCGATCATCATACGCCACGTCTCTTTTAGTTCAGCATCATGTTCCTGTGACTCTGCTGACTTTCTAAATGAGGAGGACGACAGATCTGAACCGTATGCAAATTGATTTACTGATTACTAGATAATATACATGGAGAAAAAAACGAATAGTCGAATCGACAACCAGGACGGGCGAATCCGATTCAACTGACAAAATTCTGAGTCGGGTACCGCCCTAGAACCTTCCTAAAAAGGGTAAAAGGTTCTACATAGGATTGAAAACAGCTTTCTATGATTAAGCTTGACAACGAAACTATAGCAGAACCCTATTTGTGTGCTATACAGAACCACTCTGCTGAAGAACCCTCAAAGAAACCATCTTGTTTAAGTGCCCACATGTTTATGTTGTAGACACAAATCAATAAACTTCCCTTTCGATCAACATAATATAGTTTTAAAATAGCAATGGCCAATAGCAATATCGGCCATGACCTGCAGTGTGTATCTGTGCCTCTCCTGGGGCTTGCCGCTTCCCGTTATTAGATGTAATGTGCCAGGCAGGCTGGATGAATGGCAGTGTTCAGGTCGTGTCCGTGTGGATTATTGATCATTTGTGATCTCAGCAGAGATTAATATTAATACACTCTGAAGGGCCTGACAACTCAGCACAGCTGCGACACGACTTGCTGGCCCGGCGCTCTGGCCTGGACAAGGGAGGATACAAGCGAGGGGCGGCAGCGTCCAAGACCATCTGGTCTCCACACACATACACACACACTCACAGGGTGTAAAACATCCCTATTTGCTGTCACATTGACAGAGTTCCACCGGTCCGGCCTCTAATGATGCCCTGTCAGAAATGCTCAGCAAACGCAGCCCCCCTCCACACGAACTGAGTGTAGAAGCCAGGCCAGCTGTTCAGAGACAGAGAGTAAATCTAATGGACAAGGCCATTACAATGATGACTAGGAGGTGGCACCCGTGTGTTTGTGTACCTCAAAGTCCTCCGAGAATCCGTTCTGGTTGTTGGCGTACAGGTCAGATATGTGCTTGATGAACTGTTTGACAGGGATGGCCTCCATGTCATCTGCAAGAGAGGAAAACATGATGGACTTTATTCATTAGGATGCCAGACGGTGTAGGTACATACTGGCACTGTAACATATGCATGAACTTGGAGCATTTCTATTGGCTGAGGTACACTTTCTATAGACAGTAATGATACACTGTCAGTTAAATGTTGAATGTAGACCATCTTGTAGGCCAATTTGCTAGACCACAGAGCAGGTATTATGTGGGTGGTATATTATTCTCAGCACTGCAGTGACACTGACATTGTGCCGGTGTGAGCGGATAGAGACACAGCAATGATGCTGGGGGTTTTAAACACCTCAGTGTCACAACTGGCCCGAGAACAGACCACAGACCAAAAAATAAAAAAATAAAAATAGCCCATGGGCAGCATCCTGTGACCACAGATGAAGGACTAGAGGACGATCAACACAAACTGCGCAGCAGCAGATGAGCTATCATCTCTGACTGTACATCTACAAGGTGGAGAAGCACGGTAGGAGTGTCTAATAGGGTGGACAGTGAGTGGACACAGTGTTTAAACACTCCAGCAGCACTGCTGTGTCTGATCCACTCTGAGAAGGATTCACCACCCACCACAGGAGTGTAAAAGCTCAGAGGTGACCTTTCTTAAATATTTCATGAAGAAATCTCCATTCTACGTCAGGTAAACGCCTTACAGGTGAAAGAATCACAGCTTTGAACTGAAAAGAAGAAATAAA
The DNA here is from genome assembly GCA_024036415.1 of Prochilodus magdalenae. Classification (NCBI taxonomy): domain Eukaryota; kingdom Metazoa; phylum Chordata; class Actinopteri; order Characiformes; family Prochilodontidae; genus Prochilodus; species Prochilodus magdalenae. Next base: position 404,970 of record JAMWET010000100.1, on the reverse strand, counting down.
TGATTCAGATTTAAAGAGGGAGACAGAGAGAAGGAAAGAGAGAAATGGACTTTTCCTCAGGCACTTTTTTTCTTAAAGGAGGGTCTTAAAGGACCCACATCCTGCATTTCATCTTTTTCTTTATGCTGGTTTTATGTACCAAAATCAGCCATAATTAATCCTTAGTATTAAAAAGGCTGGTTTGTGACTCAGTTCGTAAGATTGATCTATGTAAACAAGGTCTGTTCTGATTGGCTGAACTGCACTGTGCCACATTCAAGAAATAGGGATTCAAAAAGAGTGGATGTAGCATAACTGTTGAAAAGACAGGTATACATATATAGGTTGTTTCACCCTTTAATATACCACATACTGTGATCCATATATGGCGTGCAGTCTATATACCATCAGACCAAGTGTACATTAAAGAGATACATATATATATATACTTACTGATGTATCTTCTCTTTAATGTACACTTGGTCTGATTGTATTTGTTGGATAATGGACTGTGTTGGTCAGACAAGCTCAGTGGAAAGTCAGAGATTGGTCACAATGATTTTAACATGCATTTAAAACATTATGTTATTCACCCACAAAGTTATGGGTGAGATAAGGTGAAAGAGAGATAAAGAAAATAAAAGTGGAGTTAAAAAAAAGACAAAAAGAAAGATAAAAAGAGCTACAATAAGAGTTGAGTGAGACATTAGGAAGAAAGAAAGAAAGAAAGAAAGAAAGAAGGAAGAAAATAAAGAAAGAGAGAAAGAAAAAAATAAAGAACGAAAGAAAAAAGGAAAGAAAGAAAGAAAGCGAGAAAGAAAGAATAAAAAAAAGAAAGAAAGAAAGAAAGAAAGAGAGAAAGAAAGAAGGAAGGAAAGAAAGAGAGAGAGAAAGAAAGGAAGAAAGAAGGAAAGAAAGAAAGAGAGAAAGAAAGAAAGAAAGAAAGATATAAAAAACGAAAGAATTTCAAGAAAAAGAAAGAAAGAGAAAAAACAAGGGATAGAAAGAGACACTGGGGAGAGACATAGAGAGAGCGAAAGAGAGCGAGAGAGAGAGACAGCTTGTGCCCATGGTAAATGGCTGTGTTCTTGCCAGGCTGGCAGACAGAGGGGCTAAATTGGATTGAGGGGGCTCAGAGTTGGGGTCATTGTGAGCTGTGGCACGCTACAACAATGAGAATTGGTTCCGTTCGAGTGCTTCCAGGAGATCCTGAATGAGCCTCACACACACGCGCACACACACACACGCACGCACACACACACACAGACACAAACACGCAAACACACACACACACACACACACTCACACACACACACACATATGCACACACACACACACAGAAACACACACGCAGGCACGCACACGCACGGACACAAACTCACACACACACACACACACACACACACTCACACACACACACAAACACTGTCTCTCCCAGAAACACACAACCTTCACTACAGTCTCAAACTGCAAACAGCCCCCTGAACACACCAGCAACAGCCCCTTGGCCACTAAGGGTCTTCACTGGAGCCATATCCACATGAACACTATTTCTGGACCCAGACTAAAGAAGATTCTCTCTTCTGAAGGTGAAATAGCCTGAGAACAGAACATACTTCTGACTCCCATCAAACACCTGACCATGGTGAAATCCGAGGCTCATTTTAGAGAAATGTTGTGAAATAAAAAAAACAACAAAAATAACGTTAATAATTGAATTAATTTAAATTTTATGAAATTTGAGTGAAATTTTATGTGGCTCAGAACTGTTTTTTAAAGAACTGTAACTGAATTGAGAGATTTACTTACATTATTTACACACAAACAGTGAAATTCAGGTGTCAGGGTACAGAGATAGCAATCTGTGTATGTGTTTGTGCCCTAAGCACCATCAGCAGGGCGAGGCTCTGTCACCCGCCCCCCCACCCATCACCCTTCAAAACCTCAGAATTGTTGAACATCCATCTGAAACGCTTCTAATATGCCACTAGCACTCTACAACCTGCAGCGTATACGTCGGTAAGCCTCACTAACAAGTGGCTGTCTTATTGCATCTAGTGGAATTTGACTTCACCAAGTGTTCATTTCTTCCATGACGCTGACGATCCACCAGCTCCAGTTATTTCAGCTTCTCCTGTTTTCTTTGCTTCATGCCGGCCAATAATTTGACCCCACAGTATCAGAGTAATCTTTTCTACAGCCGCAGGATTCGTCTTCCTACATGGTTGTTCAGGAAGTGAAAAGTTACTTGCTGCATCAGTTTGAGTTGATTATGAATTGATGCCAGCTGAAGCATCTTTATCACTACTGTAATTATCCAGTCAATGGATTTTAAGTATTTGCTCATTTAATTCCAATCTGTAACTTTTTAGGGTCTTTCAACAAATGATTCTTTCAGTGAAAGTTTTTTTTGAGTCGAGTAAAACTGAAGTAATGCTTTTAGGGTTGCACTTTTTTTTTTTTTTGAAAATATGTCATGATGGAAATCATGATAGTGATAAATCCGGGACTATTTTATCTGTATGTAAATATCCACCATTAAGAAGAAGGGGAAATTTATATATATATATATATATATATATATATATATATGTGTGTGTGTGTGTGTGTGTGTATATATATGTGTGTGTGTGTGTGTGTGTATATATATATATATGTGTGTGTGTGTGTGTGTGTGTATATATATATATATGTGTGTGTGTGTGTGTGTGTGTGTGTGTATATATATATATATGTGTGTGTGTGTGTGTATATATATATATATGTGTGTGTGTGTGTGTGTGTGTGTATATATATATATATATATATATATATATATATATATATATATAGGAAAATATAAAGGAAAATATATATTTTTTTAATAAATAGCGCCTCACACATCTGCCAGGTTGTTCATAACTGGTTCATAACAGGTTATTAATGATAATGCTACAGATGCTTCCTATTACCCCCACAATTCTGAGACTCTAAGTTTTTCTTTGTTTATCTTAAAGAACCTAATGTTGAAAAACCTTTTCAGAAATGTTAAGAAATAACAGAATGGGTCAATTCTAATGGCCCAAATTCTGGGAAAGGGCTTTACTTAATATATGTGACAATTCTGGGGTATATAGGATGGTAGCCAAGAAAAACAAAGCTGTGATACCTTTCAGAACAAAACAGGTACCGAAGTAAACAGGTAAAAATACATTTGGGCTTAAACCATTCAATACATGCTATAAGCAATTAACAAGATATGACTCCAAGCCTTTGTATGCTAGTGTAAACATGCACACGTTAGCATAACTGAAAAAGATCAGACTTGTAATGAACATAAACACTGCGATCTTACAGCACATTGGCTGCAGCAGTGGAAGAGAGTTGTGAAGTTCAGCAGGCCTGTAGAGGTGATCACGGACCAGCGTTAAAATCCTGTAGCCATCTTTATTAGCCAGCTGAAGAGCTCATCACTCCCTGTTCATGTTCAAATCAATGCCATGATGGATTTTTACGTCCAAGGGTCATTACCCTAATCTGGGAAAGGAGTAGTCTGGAATAGGCATTAAAATAAGCTCCAGTCCACTCCACTTCTTACACACATACACACACTTCTCACTCCACGAGACAGGCCCAATTATTTCTACACAGAGTGCAAAGAAGCAGACCGAGCAAGAGAAAAGGTTGGGTAATGTATGTGTGGGTGTTCGAGGCACAGCATGAATAATAGCAGATCCTCAGCCTCACGGCCAAAGGCACAAGCATTTCTCTCTTCAGTTAAGAAGCCCACACCCAACGCGCCTCCAAGCTGCCTCGGTAAAACCCACACGCTAATGTGTAAACAGTGCCGTGTTTTGGGTTAGTGAGGGTATCATGTTCGGAGCAAAGCACGCCCTTGAAAGACGACGTACTGAGACCAGCTCACCATGCTCCACACTGTAAGCCTATTATTCAGTGAAAAACGTGACCACTTCACAATGGTCTCAGGTCAGTGCAAAGTGTCCACTTCAATCTGGTCTCAGGTCAGTGTATAAAGTGTCCACTTCGATCTGGTCTCAGGTCAGTGTAAAGTGTCCACTTCAATCTGGTCTCAGGTCAGTGTATAAAGTGTCCACTTCAATCTGGTCTCAGGTCAGTGCAGAATGTCCACTTCAATCTGGTCTCAGGTCAGTGCAAAGTGTCCACTTCAATCTGGTCTCAGGTCAGTGTAAAGTGTCCACTTCAATCTGGTCTCAGGTCAGTGTAAAGTGTCCACTTCAATCTGGTCTTAGGTCAGTGTGTAAAGTGTCTGTTTCAAGATGGGCCTAGGTCAGTGTAAAGTGTCCACTTCAATCTGGTCTCAGGTCAGTGTAAAGTGTCTGTTTCAAGATGGGCCTAGGTCAGTGTAACGTGTCCACTTCAATCTGGTCTCAGGTCAATGTAAAGTGTCCACTTCGATCTGGTCTCAGGTGAGTGCAAGGTGTCCACTTCGATATGGTCTCAGGTCAGTGCAAAGTGTCCACTTCAATCTGGTCTCAGGTCAGTGTATAAAGTGTCCACTTCAATCTGGTCTTAGGTCAGTGTGTAAAGTGTCTGTTTCAAGACGGACCTAGGTCAATGTAAAGTGTCCACTTCAATCTGGTCTCAGGTCAGTGTAAAGTGTCTGTTTCAAGATGGGCCTAGGTCAGTGTAACGTGTCCACTTCAATCTGGTCTCAGGTCTGTGTGAAATGTCCACTTCAATCTGACCTCAGGTCAGTGCAAGGTGTCCACTTCGATATGGTCTCAGGTCAGTGCAAAGTGTCCACTTCAATCTGGTCTCAGGTCAGTGTAAAGTGTCCACTTCAATCTGGTCTCAGGTCAGTGTATATATACTACCTTATACTGGCCACTCCTCTTTGGTCTCAGGTCCGTGTAAACTGACCACTTTGAACAGGTCTCAAGCCATCATAAGGTGCCCACCTCAAACTGGTCTCAGGCCAGTACAAAATAAACATTTTAATCTGATCTCAGGTCAGCTCCAAACTGAGCACT
>JAMWET010000100.1:380000-397500 GCA_024036415.1 Prochilodus magdalenae | reverse complement strand
TTAAAGCATCCTCTAAATATAAAGCATCCTCTAGGGAGAATATATTTCTGTACTTTATAAACGTACATACATAAATTTATCATACTGGGGAAAAGGATAACACCTAAAAATTGGACTCTGTTATGGCACATTTTAGATTTTGTCTAATTTATTTTCCTATAAGTTAAACTCCTCAGTAGAATCATCCAGATAGTTAAGTGTGTTAATTGTACAGAACATGTTCACTTCTATTCACAAGACATTGCACTTGACTGACGTACTGTTGCAGCTATTATGTAAATGGTCTATCTGCTGTCAGACTACACCAAAGGTTAACAGTTTTAGAGTGCTAAAACAGACTGTATACAGCAGGAGCACTGCAGACTGGAGCCAAGATCAAAGTGAACTTTACACCCGTATCCAAAGAGCAAGGCAAACACAGCCTCACTGACTCAATACACACACATACACACGCTCTTACAAACCGAGTGTGGAACAGTTTTATCTGCAGAAAGCCTCTTCTAAAACAAACAGAACACGGCAGTGTGAGAGCCCTGCGAGAGCCCTGCGAGAGCCGTGACTTTCGCGGCTGAACCCTGCGCACGCCCGGCAAGAAATGAAACAGAGCAGCCTCTCTGAACAGGCTCTCAGCGGAAAATAACAAGAATGTCAAGGCGAATCCGCTCCGGTGCACGAGAAACTGTTTCTCTTCTCACTCCCTTCCTCTTTTCTGTGCCTCTTCTCTTTACACAGAAACACAAAACACTGCTGATAAGTCCCCCCGGAGAAAAAGAGAGGAGAACAAATCAAGGAGGATGAGAGAGAGAGAGAGAGAGAGAGAGAGAGAGAGAGAGAGAGAGAGAGAGAGAGAGAGAGAGACAGACATTCGGAAGTTTTACTTCCTACCTGTACTTCACACACAGGAGAGAACACAAGCTATTCATCCTCCGAAAGATCGAGGGATCTGTAGACAAGAGCAGGAGGAGGACAGGGTCTTCGGCATGCTGCCTTTGAGTGCTTGGGCGAGAGACAGAGAGAGAGAGGAAGAGAAAGAGAGAGAGTGCAAGTGAGCAAGCAAGAGAGAGAGAGAGGAGGGATCGAGGTTGGGTCCTTGTAGTGTCTGACGGATTTGAACTCCACGCGGTGGCCGGGGTCCGAGCCATAAACACTGACCCCCGGTCAGCTCCAAGCATCAGTCCTCGACTCCTGACTTGGGGTGGAGGCAGGCCCTGACTGACCGGAGGCGGGCTGTGGAGCGTGAGGTGATTAGCCAGAGCGGGGAGGTGACAGAGGGGCGGCCCGAAGAGCGTTCAATAGGATTAACTTCAGCTAACATTCCACCTCCACCCCCAACACACCTGCTGCCCAAACTACACACACACGAACACACCCAGCCCACTGGACACTCCTCTGCCTCATTCTTCCGCGTTACTCACAATAGGCTGACCAGTAAGTGAAGGCTCTGCTGTAAAGATGTGGGTTTAAGGGGGAATTCCATTGATTTGTCAGGATTTCTGTGTGATTCAGTCTAAGCCTGTCATTCCGAGCTCAGAAAATACCTCCTTCTAGAGAAACTGAGAACCCACTCAGAGTTCTTTACAGTGGTTGTGACAGGAACTAGGGCTCATCACTACATATACAGTTTTCTGTTTGTTTGGGGAGTTTTTGGGACTAGAGTTCCATGGCCAACATTACATATAGCTTTACTATAGAATAAAAGTGATGGTGTCAAACTATTAAACAGCACTCATGGAACTATTCAGTCCACCTTAAAAACCTCCAAAATGGAACTTTATTGCAGGACAAAACAGCTTTCTTAACCTGCAATAGAGGATGATATGAGATTTTTTTATTTAAGCAGTTTCGGATGAATTTTATTGGTCTGTTTATCAAAAATATTCATTAGAGAGAGAGAGAGAGCTTTTATACCATCCAAATAAAAACTGTAAAAACCCTTTTATCTCTAGCTCTAGTTACGCTTTCAGTTTTGTGAATATTTATGATAAACAGACCAATAAAATTAATCCGAAAGTGCTTAAATAAAAGAATCTTATATCATCCTATATATACATATATATATATATATATATATACATATATATACATATACATATATATATATATATATATGTATATGTATATATATGTATATATATATATATATATATATATGGTATATCAAAAAAACAAAAAAAACAAAAACAAAACAAATATATATATATATATATATATATATATATATATAGCCAAAATATATATACTGGTACATAAAGAGTTTGTGGTATATCAAAATTCAAAAATAAATAAATAAATAAATAAATAAATAAATAAAGATATATTGTCACGCCTCCACCTCTCCCCGGCTTCTCCGCTCTTCAGGACTCCACTTCCCAGAGGGCCACGCTCGATGACGTCATGTCTATGCGCCCACGGTCGGACTCTGTGATTCGCTCTAGATCGCCCGAGTTTTAACCGCAGCTGTATCCAATTACTTCCTGTATTTAAGCCACTCACGAACACTCACACTTTGCGAAGCTTTGCCAAACCTAGGTTAGCAATCCTGAGCGTTCTTTCTTCGTATGGTATTACTCTGGTTTCCGACTCCCTTCGTTCCTCTACTACTCTTTCGCCTCATCCCTTTTGCTCGTGTCCTGACTCTACGGTTTGTACCTCTGCTTTCTCTCTTTGGTGTTTCCCCTCGGTTTTCCCCTTTCAACTTGTTCGCCCTCGCTGCTTGTTCTACCTGGTTCTGACCTCCGCCTGTCCCTGACTCTGATTTAGCTTCTCCCATTGTTTTCGCTGTGTACTGGTGCTTACTGTGATTGCCTGTTTTGTAATAAACCATTCCTGGTTTTTAGTTCTGCACACGTCGGTCTCGAAGTCTTTTGTCTAACATATATATATATATATATATATATATATATATATATATATATATATATATATATATATATATTTATATATACACACACACACACACACACACACACACATATATATATATATATATATGTGTGTGTGTGTGTGTGTGTGTGTGTATATATAATGTGTGTGTGTATATATATATATATAATGTGTATATATATTATGTATATATGTGTATATATATATATATATATGTGTATGTATAGGCATCAATTATAGATATATGGGCACCAGGCCCATTTTTTCCCCTTTCATTCCCTGAGGGAACTTTCACAGGGATTAAACTCTTTTGATATCTGGTTCCCAGCACATCCACCACTATGAACAGTTCTGTTCTGGAAACTGTATCTAGAACTGAGCAATTCGTATCAGTTCACTCAGAATGACTCCACTTACATCTCCATGACTTAACTATTCACAAACAATCGGTGGAATTCCCCCTAGGTGCCTAAACACACCTTGAGCCGCCGCCGTTTCTTTTATTTCTCACTCATGGCTCAATAACCCCCTCTGGAGCAGCCTTAAAGGAGCAGTACGTAGGATTTACTGGCATCTAGCTGTGAGCCTGCAGACTGCAACCCACTAATTACCTCACCCCTACCTTTCCAAGCATCCATAGATCCTATGGTGACTATGTATCTCATTTCTGACCTCTGAGATGTGTAGACTCGAACCTCCTGATACAGAAGGTACAAGCAGTTCATTACCAATCTGCTAATATAACTCATTAAATAATTCCATAAATGATTATACAGTGTTATCGACAATTATGCCTCTGGATGTCCAAGGGTTAAGACCCCACAGGGGGCTTCCAGCTCGCTTTACAGAGCTGAAATTCATCCATGAAAATGTGCCCAACAAAAGCCGAGGCGGCCGCTGCATGGGGAGCCAGAGCTGGAGGTAATGAGCACACAGAACTTTGAAGCGGCTAAACAGGACATTGGGCGCTGGGAGATTTGCTTAAGAGCTGTAAAGGAAAATGGGCCTGTCAGGATGCAGAACAATTTATGAATCATTTGCAGAGCAAAGGTCAATTACTATGAACTAATCCAGACTCTTTTAGCGCTGTATGAAGACAGCAGTGCAGCAGTGAGCCTAAAGTCAAAGCGTGTGCACAAGGGTTGCATAAGACCCGCAGCTATATGCACTGAATCTGTGCATTAGAGAACAATCGCCAGACCCTCCACGCGTAAAGAACCCATCAGTGGAAGGCCAGACTCTGACAGCTGGACTCTGAATGGACCGTCTAAAGGCTTTTAAAAGCTTAACCCTGTCCATTAGACCACAGAGGAACCCCCACATGGACGGAAACGAGAAGAGGACGAGAAAGGCGAATATATACAGATATTTGCTGGAAGAGTTTCTAATGTAGTGAGCCCTCATCGTTAGCAGGGAATCTTAAACTGCTGCGCGTAACAAACTACTTACAAACGGCCTGCTGAGCTGAGACCCGCACAGAGGTGCGCTGCCATACACTCAGCATATGCTCTGCTATGTAGTGCCCCCATGCTGGGAAGTGCTTTCACACAGGTGCTTTAACATACAATTGCATTATAGTTCACAAAATAAAACATTCCTTCAGGGCATATTTCAGTCTCTGGTATAAACTTCTATGCATAATGGCCTATAAATCCCACGTTACTCTTTATTGTTTCGTATACAGTGTTTTATTTTTCACCTATACGTCACATCATCAGTATAATGGTGCTGCACTGCCAAAAAAATGAACACTTGGCAATTAAAATCTTATTTTTATCTTATTTTGAGATTGTTTTAAGCATATTTTGGCATTATTCTATGAATTTACAGACTTGTTTTAAGTTAAAGGCAATTTTTTCTCACTATACTGGAAGATAATTTGGCCTGTTTCAAGCTTATTTCTTAAAATAAGCAAGTAAAAAACAAGAAAAAGTAAAAGAAAAATGAAAAAAAAGAAATTAGAAAAATAATCCTGAAATGATCCTACAACAATCTCAAATTGAGAATTATAAAATATACATCAACAAGAAATTGCAGAGATAAAAGATTATTCTAATTGGCAGGATATAATTTTTGCCGTGTGAATTAGACTGTAAGCTATAAATTCAGCTATTATAACACACTATGTCATTTCAACCACAGGAGTGCCAGGACATGACTCAGTCACCTGAAATGAGGGTTATGTAAGCTTCTGGTTAAAGCTGACCAAAGCAGCCTTTATGACAGACAATGCCTTTCTGTTCATGTAGGTTTTCATGATAGGTTTATATAGATGTCAAAGCTTGATGAATGCTGCCTTCCAAAAATTGTTCCCCGCGGTTTCTTCCCTGAATAAACAATTTCTGAGTTTCTGCTAAGTCTGACCTATTGGGATTTGGGGATGAAAGACCCATCGTTTAGATAGGACCTGCAGGGCAGAGAGAGCAATTCTCAAATCGCAAGAGCTGCAATTCCTTTAATTTTTAGTTTACATGAACTAAATGTAACACATTGTCTCAAGTTGTAAGCGGGGAAATTAAAGCTAATAGCACATCTCTCTGCAGATAGGTCAGGCCAAACATATGCACACTATATTTAGAAAATAGTGGACAGTCTGGTCTTTTTTTACAGATAAAATAAATAAATAAATAAATAAATAAATAAAAATAAAATAAAATTAAATTAAATTAAATTAAATTAAATTAAATTAAATTAAATTAAATTAAATTAAATTAAATTAAATTAAATTAAATTAAATTAAATTAAACACCTATGTTAATTTATGTTAATGAGAAGAATGGCGCATTTTATTTTTTCAGTCATAAAACCTACAAAACATGGCACACAAATCTTTTCACTTACATAGTTCCACATTTGGTCATGACTAGCAAAGTTTGAATATACTTGAATATGTACTTGAAGACACTAATATTCGGTCAGTGTGGTAGGGGTCAGGGGTTATGTAATGTGATCCAGTTGGGCATCAGCAGTTAATACAGTGTGGTGTGGAGTAATAAAGCTAAACAAGGCTTCGGTGAAGTCAGTGTTATGACCTGTGGTTGCTTCAGTTGGTCAGGACAAGGTTCAGGTCAAGTCATTTGACTACTTGAATGTACTGAATGGTTATTCCATCACTCGTTTATCTTTTTTCTCCTGCTGGTACATTGCAGGACAACAGTGCAGAGATTCATAGGGCTTCCACAGTGAAAGAGTGGGTCAGGGAGCACAAGGAACCAGTGGTTCAGGGAGCACAGGGGATCAGTCCTTATAATATATGCAAACACTAAAAAGAATGAGTGTAGTGGGCCGGAGATCGTACTTATCTCTGTTTTCTCTCTGGTTTTTCTACAAAGTCAGGACTTTTTTGTCCTGAAAATGCGCCCACTGTTTGGTCCAGAGGAGAGTGGTGAAGGGGAGCAGATGGGCGCTGGTGCCCCCAGGGCAGAGGCGAGGGACAGCGGGCACTGCAGCCAGAGCTGTTTGCTAAACACACCCGCAACCATAGAACAAACTCGCAGCTCCTGGGAGACTGACTCAGCAGTGAGTAGTGGAGAAAGTTCTGGAAAACAGTCTGCAGACCAGCCAAAAAGGCCTGGACACAGTTCAGAAAAACAAAGCCTGCTCCGTATGTTCCCTAGTCACTCTTCGACTGCTGGGAATCTACAGCGAGGGGGTGAAAGCGCTGTATTATCTGCGCTAGCAAACAAGGCAGCCTGAGAATATATATTGCCCATATCAGTCTATAAACTGATCAGCATTTATGGCTCATGTGTAACCTGTATCTTCCTCCCCAAGAGCACTGCGGTCAGACACTTCATTCTGGATGCAACTATTCTTTTGATGATGAGTGCATATACATATCGCCCACCTCTACGCGTGTAGAATTCCCAAAAAGGTCAACATAAGAGAAAAGACTTTACTAAAACTAGAGCAAGAGCCAGGGAACAAAAGCATCTATGAGACAGAGAGAAAGACAGATGGCGAGAGGTATTGGATTTGTGAAAGTGATGTCTGTTCTCTCTCGCTCTCTTACTCCCACCATCCATCTCTCTCTGTAAATCTACTTAGGAGCCCCTTCCATCCAGCCTGAGGTGAGGCCATGACAACAGGACCTTGGAAACTGTTTCCATGACACTACCTTCGCCATGGCGATGCCTTGAAGGGAGGCCACAGCCCCTCTCCATCTTGCTTACCGTCATGAGCAGGTCATCACGCACACCTCACACACGTACACCTCACACACATACACACACCAGCTGCTCTCAGTCTGGCCCGAGGTTCCATGAAGACTGCGAGGGTCTCCAGGTGATAAATTACGAGCGCTCGAATCTGTGCACGCGCGCACACACATATGCGCCCCCCCACACACACACCTATACGCCTGCGGGGCTGGGACTGCAGTAAGGCTGAGACTAATAGCGTGATTCAGTGATTCACTGGACCGACCTCTCAATACATTTGCCAAGTTCTGTAACACTTGTCCAGCACTAGCTATCCATTTGTCAGTGGAGTGTGGATAGGTCAAGCGAGTGAGCGAATCACTCACTGAGTCAGTCTTCTGAATCAGTGAATCAGTAAGTGTCTGTCCACTAATCTGTGTTTAGATAAACGAGTGAAATTGTTTAGTCTGCCTGTCATTCACTCCCTCGCTCTCACCTCCAGTATACGAGCACAGCCAGGAGCAGGATGAGGCAGAGGAAGGTGAGAGCAGACACCACCACCAGAGGAATGATCCACTCCATCCTGCCTGAGCCAGGAACCGGCCGCATGCTGGAAACTATGGTCCGTTCTGGAACACAGACAAACAAGAACACACATAAGTGGATTGTTATTGTAACAGTGTGTCTATTGTTCTTTCATGGTATAGCTACGTATATGCTATTGCATAATGCACACTGTCACAGCCGAATCCTGCATCTCCATAATAGTATTTTAATAAGTGAAAGATAATATATAAAATAACTTGCTGGGAAATGCAAATCACTTGGAACTGCTTCTGATTCAGTTGGCAATACATTTGTTTATTCACAATATGGCTCGTAATTATTTGTAAAAAATAAAAAAACTTTTGAAAATTATGAAAGAAGATTTTAAAGCTCATTTTTGTCGAACACTGTGACTGTACTATGTCTATATATAGTGAGTCTCTGGTGTGGCTGGACAATAAGGCTGTATACAATTAAACTGAACTACACCCATCATCAAAAGAATGGCTGAACAAATAGCTACACCCAACAGGAATCAACCGACAGGAACGAAACTTGGTGGGTAGATCTGACATCATGAGACATGCTAATGATTCAAGTTTCACGATAAGGAAAGGCCTTATCTCTGTACCTGACCAACTCCATCCTGACGGCCAAAAGACGCAGGACTATATGCACGGAGGCTGTTATGATGATTGCCCTTAACACCAAGTCAACGCCGTCAAAGACTGCAATGGTGCCAGAGTGTCATGGAGTGACTCAGAATGACAGCAGGTCATCTTCAGTGACGAGTCCCACTTTTGTCTTGGGGGGACGACCAACAAATCCATGTGTGGAGGAATATTCAAGCTGCATGGGATGGCTCATCGAAGGACATTACTAGGACCCTCTACGGCTTCAAGCTGAAACGTCTGGTGTGTTGGGGTAGCAAACATGGTGGCTCAACGCCATACTGAGAGACACTACTTCTGTATGTGTAGCTCAATAAATATTGTATGAACCTTTATCTATCTAATAGCATTATAGCATTGATTCTGTTGATGATGAGTGTGATATCATACCAGAAAGAGTACAGCCATATATGGTATCAAAAGTGAAAATAGAGAAATACAAAATTCCCCTTTATCACAAACCATCCTATCTAGGGCTGTATGACTTTGTGTGACAACAGGAGAGATGAAATGGCATTACACAGACTCAGTAACATGGTTAACTGGGCAGGACTGCAGTCTTAAGATCTGTACTATGCTACCAAATATAGTTGAGGGGTGTCACTGTGCGCATGTTAATATATTTTTTCTATGCAGCCGCCGTGAGACTAGATTCCATGCTATGAAATGGGTGATAACGGTAATGGTTCTTATTTGGCATAACACGACTAAAGGTAATAACCATCAACGTAAAAAAAAAAAAAAGCACTCTCAGAACTGGAATGAACTGCGATTCACAAAGCTTAGGTTAGCTTCTTGTCTGATTTCCTGTTCCACCTTAAATGGTGCAGCTGTTACAATATGGCACCTGAGGAAAATTCTAATTAAAAGCAGGCCAATAAGAATCTAGCTTCAGCTTTGCCTACCCTGGAAGATTAATGAGCCGAGCCGTGTAAAATGATAAGCTGAGAGAGCTCGGGATAAGGCAAAGGGCCTCATACTCCACTATCTTCCTAAGCTTCTTCTTAAATTCGTTCTTGATTAAGGTCCTAAGAAAACGTCTACATCAGATTCATGGCTTGTTTTTAAATCACAGCGCTGTTGGCACCTTTGTCATCTTGAGTGTTCACAGATTCTGTTCTTTCCTAGGAACAAATCCCAAACAGCCACTAAGGAATGTCAGAAACATCCTGAAGACTGTGGTTCTGAGGAAGGAATTTGTTCCTAGGAATGGTTGGTGAATGAGGCTCGGAGTTATCTGTGCATACACCACCTGTCCATGTTTGAGTGCGATAATGACATGCAGTGGTAGAGTGAACATTAATAACGTACTAACACTTTGCAAGTGTCTAATACTCTATTAATATTATGCTAAGCCCTCAGTTATGATAACTCATTTGTGAAGTCATAGGAAGAGAACTCTAGCCTTATCTTTCTAAGTTTGCCGGGAGTAAATGAACCATGTTAGACCATCCTGTTACCTTCACTTTAGCCTACGAGGTTCAAAGCCACACTTTATTTAGAAATGCAAGATCTGTCTTTCCAAGAAAAGTCTTTTCTAACAGCAGTGTGATACTTAACGCCAATGTGTATTATTAGGGCTGTGACGATAATTCTTTGCTACAATGCCTATCACAGAATTGAGCTCATTAGCATCAGCGATTTATTGATTTGAAGTCGATTCATTATGATTCATCACCTTTAGCATCAGCTTATTAATTGCTAAAAGGCCAGACTGTAAAGCAGAGGTCTTCAAACCATGTCCAAACAATGTGGACTGTCTAGGGGGCCTTAGATGTGGAGTGACTGCCTTTCTCTGTCTGCATTGTAAAGGATGTTATCGACTGTGTGGCTTTCTGTGGTCTCAAAGTGGCTTAAGTAATGACAAAATGCTGAGTGGCGCTGTGTGATGTGCTGAGAAACTGAACAGCGCTTAGAGTCATCAGGTGGCAGTATCTTACTGTTCCAGAATTAAAAGCCTGCATGGCATTGCACCAAAATCCACTGTTATATATACTCAATTAAACTATCTCAGTGAGACTCTGTGTCTGGCCTCCCTGATCGGCTGTTTACTGTGAAGAAAAATTAATAATAAAAGTCTGTAGCGTCCATATGCCTGCGTGACATGTGCGCACACGAATGTAGAGTAAAAAAGTCACAATGTAAAGTAAAAATCAAGATATCCGGAAGTAACTGGACCGGTGTGAGGTGAGTACTTGATGTACATTGCGTGGCGCAAGAGTGCAAGCAACGAAACTGACACAATCGCAGCAGTTCCAGCACTGCGCTTCACTCAGAATGAATGAATTTGATGGGAGACTAGCTCAGCAGGGATGTATATGTGAGCTGTATTATAACATTTCACTGGGGGGCAGGTCGGGCAGGGGATGGGGCGATAAGGGTGTCTGTGGTAAACCCCCAAACTGTGGGGTAAGTTGTCTTTTCACCAGTACAAGAAACAATTTCATACTGTTACATAACATTAGATATTGTGATATTTGCATACCGGATTCGGACAAACAGTCCTCTCCAACTATTTGTTTATAGAAAAAGCTGTTCAGGAAATTCTGACTGTTGTAAAATATGATTATAAACAAGCAAACAAACAAACAAATACATGCAGAGTCCGCACACTCAGCTGGAGGCACACTACTTTAATCATGGCTTCTTACACAGTAATAGCAATATCCCATTAAAATGATTATGCCTATATTGTGCAGCCCTAACACAAACAGAGCAAATCCTCTCAGTCCAGCTCATTTCCGCACATAGTCAAGGAGTTCACGTAGTGGCAGGTCTATATGTGACTCTATGTCTCAGCATTTGTGTGGTCCCTCAGGCTCATGCTTAGCTGTAGCTCTGCTGGTCAACATGGACTTTGCCCTGTTTAACCATGCAACACTGACCAACCACATGCTCCCCTATAAACACAAGCACACAAACACAGACACACACACACACCCTCTTACATGTGCTATTGTCTGTCCACAGTCAGAACAAAAGTACGTTCCAAAACAATGACCCTATCAATTCTCACGATCTGTCTTTCTCTATTATACAGAGCCACTGCAGCCAGCTTGCCCGAAGCGCTCCCGTATACACACACCCTCACGCACACATCCTACCGTCCCAGACTGCAGAGTCATTCCCCATGCTAGTGATTCAGCACCCGAGTGCGAGAGCCCCCTGAAGCTCCACAGAACCATGCTGCTTGCACACTACTTCATTTAGATAACTCATTTAGATAACATCCAAGCTAGCATGCTATGCTAAGACCCTACTGTCGCTATCTGTTCCCTGCCTGACTGGTCAAATAAAACAGCAGTCCTGCATCAGGCAGGGAGCACGCAACTTCTCTCTCTCTCTCTCTCTCTCTCTCTCTCTCTCCTTCTCTCTCTCTCTCTCACACACACACACGTATACACGCACACAAACATAACTCCGCTGCCAGAGAGCTAAAAATGGAGAAAGCTTTTTTTCTCCCTGCAGCTGAGACACTGTTCCCTCTCATCCTCTCTGGACTAGAAAAACTAGGCCAAGCTTCTGCCTCCTAAACAAGCAAAGAGATGGAGAGAGGGATGAGAGGAGGGCAAGAAGAAGGGGAGCGAGAGGGAAAAGTAAGAGAGATAAGAGAGAGTAACTCCATGGAAAAGAGAATGCAATATAGCTAGCAACGTAGCATAGAGATGAAAAGGATGTGGACGAAAGGAAAAGAGAAGATGACAGGTAACAGTTGTTAGATGTCTACGCATGGTGATACACAATGTGCATAAAGTAGGATGAAGCATGCCCGGTATGTCCAGCTCTGAGCCTTATGGTGCAGTCATGTGCTGTAAGAGTTGCGCAGTAAAGTCAAAAGTTACAAGCAAAAACTTCTTTAGCAATTTTCATTACTGACTTTCATCCTTTCACTGGTGACGGAGAGCACAGGTGATTGACTAATAGCCCCTTAATGGGCTCACTTAATGGAAAAACAATTTTCCTTTACTTATTATTTTTAATTTCTTAATAAAAGCATTTAAGGTAGTTTAGAATCATTGTTAAAGCCAACTGTGGAAACTGTGCTGCAGATACAGACGATTTGAATTCAGTGCTTGTGTAATCTCGCAACGACTGACTCATTTATGCCGATATAGCCTGTAGCAGTTTAGCCTTAGTTATATAGAGGGTCTCAGAGCTGCTATTTTGCTGAACACAGTACAGGACAGCTGATCCGGACAGAGGTCATTTACACAGATCGCTCCTAAAGACACTACCAAAATAGGGTGTTAATAATAAGTGACAACGGGAGGTTGGAAAATGGCCCTGTGGGAATGAATCATGAGTGTAACAGGGAAATGAAAAACTGGGATTCTGGGATAGAGACAGGAATTCTTTATTTTCTCTAAAGTGGTCACTAATTAGCACATCAGTACATCAGTACTGAATAATATCCCTTGCATCTATATATAAATACTAGACACAGGCCTGACAGATCAGATTAGCTAACCAGCTAATGCTAGTAGTGGACTAAGATTATAAAACAGGCTCACTCAATAAACTCTTACATATGTAGAAATGTTGTAATTACGACTTTCTAGGTGAGGAATATGACCAGCTGATGTGGATGTTAAGTTCATCACATGTCTGTTATCCCGCTTAAACGCGCCAGACTGTACAGCAGTCAGGTACCAGGGTTGTGTTCAGTTAGGGCTGTGATGATAACCGCATTACTGCAATCCAGTGGTCATGTGACGATCAGGGTTGAGCTCATCATGCTAGCACCACCATTTCTTTATCTATTTGTTTTGCTGGTGAAAGTTGATTCCCCATCATTAATCACTCTAGGCATCAGTTTACTACTGCACTAACAGCTCTCTGTCAGTCTGCGGGCTGAAGAAGGCTAGACTGTAATGTAACAGAGGTCTAAATGACTTTCTCTGTGTCCATTTTGAGCGACATACACCGGGGTTTTTTTGATCTCAAAGTGTCTTAAATTTAATATAGCAGACAGAGAGAAAGGGTTCATGCTGAGTGAACATTCTCTGAGCACTGGAATGTTCAGCTCCAACAAAAACAAAACAAAATGTTGGGTTAACAGGAACAGTGGTGTAGTGAACACTCCACTGTGTTATGGAGGCGTTACAATTACGACAGCTGAAAAGGCCAATTTACGGCATCCATTATGAAGAATTCTTAAAGCCTGATTAATAAAACTTTACAATAAAATACTCATGACATATGTCTTCTAATGTCTTACATAGTTGTGCTGTAGTGGCCATGTTTGTAGGGACTTCATTCGTATCCGTTTATTAATGGAGTTCATATTAACCTTGCTGCTGATTGGCTAACATATTTGCCGCACCCGTCACACGAGAGACAACTTACGCAACACCTGTGACACATCATTTGGCAGAACGTTGCTTAAACTGTAAAACTGCAGCAAAATGGTCCACAAAAATTTGAGACTGGATGTGCCCTAAGGTTTAGCAGGAGAGCTGATCAAATCACCAACCTGTACTGGACTAAAGCCCTCTAGTAGAGTAACTGGAGAATGGGTTTGTCTGTTTCCACAGAGGGCAGTAGTGAGTCGAAACTGCTCTACGTCAACCAGGTTACGTGATTTTGCTTGGAATCCTGTTGAGAAACTTCTGTTCAGAAGTTTTTCGATCGATATTGAGCTTAATCTAGTAGTCATGGTCAAAGACTCAATGTGAATGAATTCCCACAACTGCCAATGAAAACTGACAGTAGTGAATTCGGCAAATCCTGAAGAAAATGCTAAACACAAACTCATGTGTAACAGAGCTTAAGGCGTGAGTACAGGTGAGCACCTGTATGCCAAAAAGATCCACAACCTCACCTACATGTGTCCGCCCGTTGCTTCTCTGCAGTATCAGTCCAAATGGTGGCCAAATGATCATGATACCAGCATTCAAAACACAACACCTTTGTTAAGCTCTTTTATCTAGCAGAAAGCATGGCCAAGAACTAATTCGACTGAAATAAAAATAATAATAATAATAAAAACCCAACCACAGGCTGCTGTTGTGTGTGCAGTGTAGGGTAGGTGACTTTCAAAACAAGGCAAAAAAAAACAACAACTGTGAGCTGACAAAATAGTTCTGGCCAGCTTGGTGTGCCGAAGATATCAGACAATCCATGTACGTGTGGGTGGAGCGCCTGAGGCTGACACTAACTCTGTAGTGTCTAGCTGCAGTCCTGCAGGCTGATGATGTAACGCACCAGGCTGAGCAGATAGCTGGCAGGGAAGCCCTTTCCTTTAGTTCTTCTCAACCACATTAACACACTGATGAACCATCCCATAATTACAGCACCCACGCGTCTGCCTTACTTTTATGGGTACTTCACCATCCAGCTAGTTGTCTAACCGCCCCCCAAACTGGGGGGATTCTTCCACCCTCCTTGGGAGCTGTAGCTAGATGTCTCCACACTGACCTGTATGGATGGAGAAAGGCCACTGGCTCTTGTCTCCTGCGCCAGCACTGCCACCCTTAGGAGGACGCTCTGGGGCCTGCAGTATCACGCTCTCATTCCCTCCACTCCCCGGCTCCATTCCAGGGGCCACTGTGCTTTCCTCTTTCTCCGCCTTCTCAGTATGCTTCTCCACCTGGTCCTCTGGAATGGTAGATGGAATTGTGTTGTTCCACACCTTTACTCTTCTTCCTTTCTCCTTGGCAGTGGAATCTGGTGCGGTTGTGGGAGGCTCTTTAGCTACAGAGGAGTTCGCTCGTGGGTCCACGTCGTCTGGAGCATTCTTCACCTTCTCCTGGTGGGTGGGGGAAAAAAGACAGGATCCAGGTGACAGGATTCAAGTGACATGCTTTATTTCTTATGTAACCCAAGATAAACACATCTTCTATAAGACCCCTACCTTCTCCTCTTCCTCATCCTCCTCTTCCTCGCCATCTCGTTCCCCTTCCTCCCCTTCCCCCTTGCCGCTCTTCTCTCCGCCATCATCGGATCCCTCTTTTTCAGCTTTGGCGGTGGTGGGATCGGCTGTGGGTTCAGGGTCAGTGGTCACAGGGTTGGCCGGTGCTGGGCGACTGGATGCTGCGGTGCTGGGGGTGGATGGTGGGGGTCTTGTGGTGGGCCAGACAGAGCTGGGGAAGGAGGAGATAACTCCACCACTGAAGCCAAGGCCAGCCAGCAGTGTGCTGGTCACCACGGACGCCACGGTGGCCTGACTGCCGCTGGAGGAGGGACCAATGCCAGTCGCCATGGAGACAAAAGAGAAGGGAAGGCCCGAGGAAGTCCAGGTGGACGAGCCGGAGCTGATGGGCGCCATATCAGCAGAGGAGGCTGGAGAGACGGTGGGCTGAGAGGGAAGAGATACAGAGTAAGTAAACGAGGGTAGGAGAAAGAGATAGGGAGAGAGAGAGCGGACCAGAGAGTGAAAGTATGAGAGAGAAAGACAGAGTAAGAGGGAAAGAGAGTGTGAGAGAGAGAGAGAGAGAGAGAGAGAGAGAGAGAGACAGAGAGAGAGATGAAAAGAGACAGATAAAGAGAGTATATTAAAAGGGATGAGGTAATGTAGTTCTTAAGGTAACTGGATGCAGGGATGCAGTGCTGCCCCCTGCTGGAAGAAAACAGACCTACCATTCCTGTCTTCACTATCCTCGTCCCCTCAAATATCCTGGTGGTGTTTGCTGAAATCACAAAGATGTACAGCCATGACAAATGTAAAGCGCATAAAAGCACAAGAACATCCGTGTGTGTGTATAAGTGATGCACCCAAATAAACTTTTGTGAACAACAAAACAGTTTTTTATTCTTTCAAAGGTGGGTTGTGGGGGCGGGGGTCTAAATAACCAGATCAGATTTAAAGCTTAAATTCCAGAACCCCCCCTCCCCTCCCCCACTTTTTTTTAAAAATAGAAAGTGAGTGTATATAACACTTAAAATAAATTCTGATGACTTGCAGTGTGAAATGGGTCCAACAGGGGCATGTGCACATTTAAGTGCATCATTTAAACAGAAGAACCAGCCATGAACACCAGTAGAAATAGTGAACGCACACATTTGCGACTTTCAAAATGAGAGGCATGAAATTTTTTACCTTTGTGTTCATTACTGTTTAATTATTTAGTAGTGTGTAAGCTGAAGGCAGCATATAGCACGTAGGTCTAAGCTGTTTCATTGCCACTCGGACTGTTTGAACATGTCTCAGTTTGCCAGTGCAAGAGAGTAAAGAGGATTTTTATAATGACTATTTCTGGTTTTAATTATCATTCAAACTATAAGATTAGTGAAATGTATTGGCGAGAACCTGGGTACGTGATACTTATCATGATACAGGGGTTATGGTTTGACAGATTGTGATATATTGTGATACTGTAAGCGAAGTGATAAAATAGATTATCAAAATAGAATAAAAAAAAAAAACGTACAAAAAACACCAACGTTTGTCCAGGTATGCTAATGCTAATGTTAGTGGTGCACCCTAATATTAGCCTACTTGGTTACGATGGAGTGGAAGAGACTAATGACGAAGAACACACTTAATGAAGCACTCTTTGGCACCAATCTTTTCAGTAGTGTTTTGAAAATCGATACAGCACCACAAAACATAATACTGCTCTAACCAATATTGTCAATGGCCTTCAAGACCAGCGTACTCTTGCCCACACTGGCTAAACACGTTGCATGCAAACGTTTGAGCACACCTGATCAAATGACATGCTTTGTTATTTTGTAGGGGGAAGTAAGTTTACACCACTGCACACTTTAAATGTACAGCTAATGTTTATTTGCTGAACTGAACCTATAGAAAAAAAACTAATACAATAGCTGAAATATGGCTTGTGCATGAGATATAACAAAAAATAAAATAAAATAAATAAATAATAACTTCTATATATTCAGAGAGCAACAGCTATACATAGTAAATGGAGGAGTACACTGGACATCTCTACAGTTTTAGAATACTGGCTCACACGTGAGTATACATACATATATGAATAAATTATAATATATATATATATATATATATATATATATATATATATATATATATATATATATATATATATATATATATATATATATATATATATATATTATTTTCATTCCATTTTTTTCTTATTTGGTGAGTGCAGGTGCCACTTACAGCCATATTCGGTAGGCAAATTTGGTGCACCCCTAATGTGTGTTTACCTCTGAACAGCATGCTCTGGCTGAAGTCACTGCGTTTGTCGTTCAGGCACACTGCCTGGACTCGGAAGAGATACAGCACATCTGGAGAAACTGGCTTGATAACAGCCTCCTGAAACACACACACAC
>JAMWET010000100.1:320000-375000 GCA_024036415.1 Prochilodus magdalenae | reverse complement strand
GTGTCTTGCTCAAGGGCACTTCAGTCAGTTCAGGGAATGGGTTCAGGAGGCTCCTCCACTGCCGCTATGTTCAGTAATAGAGCATTTGCTTAAAGCTCCATGTTTCCTGAGTCTCTTTCTCTGCCAACAGTTTGGCCTCGTGCTCGGAAGTAAGGTCTTGCTGCTGAGAACTGCTCAAGCGTGGGATCAAAGAACTCCATGATGGACAGTGGCAAAGAGGAACAATCTCAGCCAAGGAGTGTAAGAAGAACATGCAGCACAGCAAAGAACAAAAACTGCGGGGAAAGCCCGCTCAGGTGCGCCCCCCAGAAACACTTCAAGCAGGAATGGTAGGGTAAGACTAAGAATATAGTGGGGTCTGGGTTACGGGTCAGGCCCAGAGGCGTACTTGTTTACTGGGAGAGTGAATGAGCCAAAGGCTTCGGAGCGACTGCCTCCCACATGCCCCAGAGACTCTGCTCAGATTTTGTAAGGATGGCTAATCTGAGAGAGGATAGCAGGAGTGGTTTGTGTGGGTTTACTACTGTCAAGAAGGGTTGTATGGCTGCTATATAGCTGTTACCCTAGCCGTTACAGTCAGTGCTGAGCGGCGTTCTTCTCAGCTGCTGCAGTACTATGTCCACTTTTGAGAAGGGATAATCTGAAGATGCACGTATACCATACACAGCCTCCAAACTGAATGGCTTACCAGTTTCTGGTCGCTGCCTTTGACATACGTCTCCTCATAGGCCTCATCATTTCTGGTCCAGCTGTAGCTGATGAGGTAGCTGATGATGGGCGGGTCGTAGGTGATTTCTGGGCGGGACCATCTGACCACCAGTGCTGTTTTATTCAGAGGGAGCACCTTCATGTTTATAGGAGCGCTGCTGCAGGCTACAGAGAGAGAGAGAGAGAGAGAGAGAGAGAGAGAGAGAGAGAGAGAGAGAGAGAGAGAGAGAGAAAGAGAAAGGGGTGTTTAATAACTCCAGCTTTGATTATGACACAGTTCTCTGTTCACTGCTCTGAATGACAAAAGGGTAAAAGAGAGAGAGAGGCAGATCGAGACGCTGATCCAGGAGAGTACAGAGTAAGTGAGAGAGATGGAGAGATAGAGAGGTCGTGTTCATAGAGTGGGAAAGAAAGAAGTGCATTGTAATTGTGGTAGAGTCTGAGTCATTGCTCCCAGCGGCACCATCAGAATAAAATAATCCACAAGCTCATAGATACCTGCCTGCAGGACTGTTATTCTGCCTGTGTGTGTGTGTGTGTATGTGTGAGTGAGAGAGAGAGAGAAAGAGAGAGTGTGTGTACTTGACTTCATAGGAAAAAGCAAATGAAAAATATGTGACCTATGACATCCAGAGCAGTGAAGGATAAACCTTATAGACGCAGAGTTGCAGCTTGAAAGAATCAACCGACAGGAATGAAACCTGCTGGGTGGGTTTGGCATTGAGAGGCATGCAAATGATTCAAGTTCCACTCTCGGCCACACATGTGAAGGATGGGCCTCACTACTGTACCTGACTGACCCAACAGCCATGATTGTGGACATGCCCTCCATGAGTCATCCTCAAAGTGCCAGAACCGTTGCCAGATGGCTGCACAATGCAGGACCACAGGCACCCAGGCCGTTACAACGACTGCCCTTTACACCATGTCAGCATCACCAAAGCTGGGAATGGTGTCAGTCCAGACTGTCATGGACTGCCTCAGAATGGCATGGGGTCATCTTCACTGACGAGCCACTTTCGTCTTGGTGGAGACGACCAACAAATATGTGTTGAGGCAAATGGTTTGTTGTCACGCGTCACACATCCAGATGGCCTGGTGTCTCCACCTCCACCCCTACCGCACAGTCTGTATTAAGTGTGTGAGTGTATTAATGCATGTGATGGTTTATCACTCCATTCTAATTACCTTGAACAAGGGCCTCCTAACAATCGTTTCAGGTGGTCTACCTGGTCTACCACTAAACTGTCCCCATTAGATAAACAGTCCTTTCGTCTTTGAGATCTAGTAAGATATTCAAGCGCCAGAGCCACAGGAGTTCCTGTACATCCTTCCACTGTGAGAACACACTTATGCACAGCAGGTCTGAAAGGACGCATAGCTGTCAAAAAGTCTATACCGGGGATAGGAAAAGGCAAAACAGAGGACAATTAAACTAGGCGGATCCTGAGCAGAAAATGCAGCCGATTCCTAAGACAACAACATCCCTGCAGGTTTC
The DNA here is from genome assembly GCA_024036415.1 of Prochilodus magdalenae. Lineage (NCBI taxonomy): Eukaryota > Metazoa > Chordata > Actinopteri > Characiformes > Prochilodontidae > Prochilodus > Prochilodus magdalenae. The sequence goes on along the minus strand of JAMWET010000100.1, from coordinate 372,794 downwards.
CTTGGAAAAAATAAAACTGCAAAAGCAAAAGGTCAGTACAATGAATAGTAAATAATCTGTATATAGTATATTTAACTCCTGAAGCCGCTGTATGTGTCTGAAATGGAAGTCCCCGGGAACACAGAGCAAAATATAAACATACGATCTTATAAACAGCCAAATGTACATACAAAAAATACAAAGTCAGACCTATATGAGAACTGTATGGGCGTGGCTTGTGAACAGCTTGATTGACAGCTCTGTGTCTAACAGTTCTAGCTTGCTCTGCCACTCATACAGACTTGAGATCATTATCTAGCTTTGATGTGACACCACCTGGATGAAAAAACTCACAGACGAACAGATAAGCAATCTTGCTTGTTAGCTTTCGGCTATGCTGGTTAGCTCTATTTTGATTTGTCATTCTACATCTATATTCTGGAAAGTAGCTAGAGTTTAAACTAGTATTTAAAAAAAACAGAACAGCAATATCCAGCCATCGGTTCTATAGTTGCTCAGTACCTAAACATTTCTTTCAAGCTGACACTTTTATACTTATTATTAAAAGGGACTTTTACTTTTACTTGTTTCAGTACCTTTACTTGAGGCATACAAGGAATGTAGGCTAACTGTCTCTGATTAGGAGGCTGACATGGAGAGGAGAGGAATGAAGTGAAATACACCATATGTTTCTTGGATTTGGGGAAAATATGCATTCTCCGGCCCTGAGAAACAAGATTAACTTTATTAGAAGAAAACAGATTTAGGTTGCCTGCAGCTTTAGTGGTCGTTTTGACTGGTAATTAAAAAAAGGAATGAGGTCTCTGATTTTTAAGCAGCTCTGTATATAATAAATATGGGACATATGCATGACCTCATCCCCTGGCATCGTATATAAACAAGTGTCTGGGCGTGTATGTGTGTAAAAGTGAGATTATTTGCTGAGATTACATGGGAGGTTTTAGGTCCTGTAACTGTCCTTACACTTAGTGGCCACTAGATGGCTCTGTTTGACCAGTGCGTGCTTCACTACTCCCACTATACCTCTCTCTCTCTCTCTCTCTCTCTCTCTCTCTCTCTCTCTCTCTCTCTCTCACTGTGAATTGCGTCATGCCTTTCCCCTTTGCGCCTTCTTCCACGCCTCTTTTCCGCTGGCCAGTAGAATGTATCCCCAAGCCTGCCTGCTTTTGCAAAACTCCATAGCTTCATAGCCTATAACCCGCGCCCCACACACACAAACACTGCACTCGACACACCGACCCACCCACACACATACACCTACAGCCACAGGGGAAACATTACATGCCAAACAAAGCTAATTAAACTAATTCTACCCGCTTCTGTGATATTAAAGAGGCTCCTATTATACCAGCAGTCGTGGAGAGAGATAGCTAATAAATATGCAGTCATAATCATACACTGTAATGCAAATGGTAATGCGTGAGATTACTTTCACGCATGTACGCCTTCATGGTAACAGCTATGACCTCGGAGCATGTCCTCTAGATAAGCCCCGGCTGTCAGTAAGACAGTAAATGTGGCCTTTTATTCAGGCTCTGGTCACGATTTCAAAGGAGTTCTCCAGCTAGAAATGTCAGCTAATGTGGCTACTAATGAATGGATGCTAGCTGGAACCAGTTAATGAAGGCCTGACATATATGAATCATGCCAGGTGGCTAACGTAATGAAAGGATGTTAGTAGTGACCAGTTCCTGGATCAACAAAGTGTTCTGGACACAGACCCTGGCCTATGCTAACGTGGCACAGCTAGCATTATTTCTTTATGCTAGGTACCTAGTTCCTCCAGGAACATATGGTGTATGCCTAGGGTATACAAATAATGGTGGCTAGCTGCATACCCTGTTAGGAAAACAGCTTGGCTGGTCACCAGCAAAACCAGCATATGTGAAGTGTTGTGGATCCTGGTATGCTGGTCAGGAAGTTATGCTGTTTGATCAGCAACTAGCATAGGCTGTGTTTTGTTGCTGGTATACTGGTCAACCAGCAAACTGCCGGACCAGTTAAACCAGCAGCAAGCAAGCTCAAAGCATCATTGAATGTTGTCTGTGCAGTTTCTTCAGCAAGGTATACCCTAATAGAAAAGACATACATATAAAATGTATTTATCGAATACTTTTGAACATTTGAGGTTTGTCCAATGTACCTCACAGTTTGGAATAAATTTTGGAATGAAGTTGAAATGTATTTTACATATTAAGAAAATACAGACCAATGTATATTCTTTTTCCCATGGGTAGCATATAATGAATGAATGCGAGTAGGGACCAATTAGCATGTGCCTAAGAATCATGCTAGCTAGCTATTAACTGATGCTACTTTGAACCAGTTAGAGTAGGTTGGATGAATATAAATCATGCTAGCTCATATGCAAAATGAATGGATTCCAGTTGTGACCAGACCAAAACGCCCAAAATGCCAGCTTTACAGGAGAGGGCAAAAACCTCATGAGATTGTAATGGAAGTCAATGGAACCAGACTTTTTTCCAAGCAATTTTGGGTCATTTCTGTTGGCCCAAATTCTCAGACAGTGTAAACAGCAGCTGCTGTGTTCAAAAGATGCCTAAAGGTAAAAATAAAAAATGGAGATACATTTGAGTTTCTTTTTTTTGCACATCGATGGTATATGAAGCATGCTTTCTACTAGCTTTGAAATCGCTAGCCACATTACGGTATGTTTTATAATGTTCCAAGAAGCCTGCATCTGATAGCTTCATACAAGCAACAGAATTAGCCCTTTCAGTTGCACATTAGCTCACTGCTAATCACCATGTAGGCCCTGAAAGGGAGTGGGAGAGTTAACCTCGGCTTTCGCCTCCATCAGTGTGGAACATTATAAGCCATTTTCCCCAGCACACGGAGGCAGTGCCGTGAGTCTTCGTTTCTTGTCAGCACCAATGTAACGTTGCATACATCCCACCATTATGCAATATTAATTTAGTTAAGCTTTAATGGGAAGCTACTTATTGTATCTCGCCCTCACTCTTTCCCCGCTGATGCCACATGCTGGAGAGGTCGCCAAGCACGCCCAAATCAACTGGCAGAACAAAGAGAAGCAGAAGTGGGCAGACTAACATAGCCTCCTTTGAAGAATCCTCAATTAATGACTCAAGCAGAAGTATAAAATGCAACTTGAGTGGGAGGTACAAAGGTATCTAGTCAGAAAGTTTCCTGTTCCCTATAGAAGTCCAAATGAACTTCTCAGAAGCGGTCCAGCATAGGAGCTAGAATTTACTAGACTCGGTTCTATTTCTTTTTCTAAGCTGCTTTAATTATGAAATAAATGTCTCGTGTTAGAACTAGCAAATACATAAACCTCCCCAGCAGTGGACTGTAGAAGTGGCAGAGATAAAAACCCTGAAGGAATGTTAAGCAAGCAGGTGTCTACAAGCTTTTGGACATATAGTGAAGCTATATTGAAACAGTAGCCAAGAATAGCTCAGAGCACAAAAGCTAAGCTTCGCTAACACTTAGAAACCAGCCTGGCTCCTCTCCTAATCCCCCAAACCTGCTATAAACCCAGGCCCAGCGTCCCCACAGGGCTGACGGACCAGTGATCTAATGGGGAGTGTTTGGGGAGGAAGTATGAGCTCAGATTTGTGGGTGTGTGAAGCGTGAGAGAAGCTGGACTGATAGCTACGCTCCTTTGGGGCTGATAAGCTCTGGGGAATGGCTCCTTTTCCTGGCCAGTAGCACCCTAATGGTGACGGATAAAGACTGGCAGTCGGGTCACAGCGCTTGTGCAGGACTCGGATGGGCTAAGTGAGTGGACGAGTGTACACGCGCATGAACACACGCACACACACATGTGCGCGCACTCACACACACACAAACCCGTAGCAAGGATAACAAAGAGAAAGGGACAAAGAGTAGCAAAGAGCGGAGGATACCATGGAGGACTTTCTGATTCTATTCCTGTTCCTTTCTTTCCCTCTCACTATCTCGTTCTCTCATTCTCTCTTGTCCTCTTTCTTCAAAAGCGAGAGTTGAGGAGGTCATGTTGCGAGAGCGGCACTCTAAGGAGATGTGCAAAAAAGCGTTTAATAAAAAGGGTCGTCCCCAGCCCTGCAGCTACTTGACCATGGCAAGGGTGATAGAAGCAAAGATTAATGGCGGCGGTGGAGGATAAGTACTGGGGGTTATAGCAGCAAAGTAGGAACATGAGACAGTAAAAGCTCCAGTACAGTGAAATGAACGTGCCAACTTTGTTAGCCTCCTTTCACCCGATCTGTTATGGTCAGGACCACCACAGGACATCCACAGAGCAGGCAGTGGTGTGTGTTGCACTGGTAGGAGTGGATCATATACAGCAGTGCTGGAGTGTTTAACCTCCGTGTCCACTCACTGTCCACTCTATTAGACACTAGTATCTTGTTGGCCTCCATAGTATGTATGTCTGTTTGGTACAGTTTGTTTTGGTCATCCTTTATCAGTGGTCACAGGATGCTGATTCACCCCCTAAATAATAGCTGCTCTGTGGTCCTCCTGTGTTCTGATCTTTAATGAAGACCGTGAAAGGAGACTAACACATTTTACAGATTCTACAGCCAGTAACTGTAGAACTACAAAGTGGGCCTATATGTATATACAATATATATATATACACACATACACACACACACACACACACACACACACACACATATTTATATATATATATATATATATATATATATATATATATATATATATATATATATATATATATATATAGAGTGGGTGAGAGAGAGATGAGAGAGAAAAGAGAAAGAGAGAGAGAGAGAGAGAGAGAGAGAGAGAGAAGAGAGAAGAGCGAGAGAAGAGAGAAAGAGAGAGAGAGAGAGAGAGAGAGGGAAAAGAGGGAGAGCAAGAAAGGGAGAGGAAGAGAGAGAGAGGTGAGAGAGAGAGAGAGAGAGAGGAAAAGAAAGAGCAAGAAAGGGAGGGAGGTAGAAAGAAAGAGAGAGAGAGAAAGAGCGAGAAAGGGAGGGAGGGAGAGAGAGAGAGAGAAAGAGAGAGCGAGAAAGGGAGGGAGGGAGAGAGAGAGAGAAAGAGAGAGCGAGAAAGAGAAAGAGAGAGAGAGAGAGAGAGAGAGAGAGAGAGAGAGAGAGAGAGGGAAAGAGAGAGCAAGAAAGGGAGGAAGGGAGAGAGAGAGAGAGAGAGAGAGAGAGGGAAAGAAAGAGCGAGAAAGGGAGGGAGGTAGAGAGAACGAGAGAGAGAGAAAGAGCGAGAAAGGGAGGGAGGGAGAGAGAGAGAGAGAAAGAGAGAGCGAGAAAGGGAGGGAGGGAGAGACAGAGAGAAAGAGAGAGCGAGAAAGGGAGGGAGGGAGAGAGAGAGAGAGAAAGAGAGAGCGAGAAAGGGAGGGAGAGAGAGAGAGAAAGAGAGAGCGAGAAAGGGAGGGAGGGAGAGAGAGAGAGAAAGGGAGGGAGGGAGAGAGAGAGAAAGAGAGAGCGAGAAAGGGAGGGAGGGAGAGAAAGAGAGAGCGAGAAAGGGAGGGAGGGAGAGAGAGAGATAAAGAGAGAGCGAGAAAGGGAGGGAGGGAGAGAGAGAGAGAAAGAGAGCGCGAGAAAGGGAGGGAGGGAGAGAGAGAGAGAGAGATTGAGAAGAGGTGGTACAGCGCAGTGAATGTCTCGTTCCATGTGTGGAAAATGGCTCCAAAGAAAAGATTGTCTAAAAGGAGTGACTGCATGTGGGCATGGCCAAAGACCATAGTGTGAAGGAAGTAGCTGAGTCTGCAGGTGTATGGAAGACTACGATCATACAGGTCTACCAGCAATGGCTAAAATCCCAGTCTACAGGGAATTCTCCTCGGAACTGCCAGGGAAGGCTTCCACCAAAGACAGAACAGCTGTTATTCATGTTCATGGAGTCATTACACACTATTGGGTGTGTTTCAGTCACGTTATTTATATATATACATGTATGATAACATGACTGAATATATATATAGGACTGTATGTTTGGAAAAATAATCACTAAAAAACGAACGCATGTATTTTTATACCGCTATTCACGGTCTATTTGCGGAGGAGGGGGAGCTGTTAGATCTCTATTGTGGCATTAAAAATAAGGAACAGCCATACAGATCAGACATGCCCATAGTCAAAGAGATCAAAGTTGGTCATATGAACAGAGACTAGATTCTTGACGAGCTCCCACCCAACCCCCACCCACATAGAAACACACACTCCTTATCCACACTGCCCTCCTATGTTTTTCAGGCTGACGAGGTTTGAACTAATCTGCTTTGACACAAAGCATGAAAGCTCAACCCAAGACTGCAGGCCTCCCTGATACGGCTCTATTTCCATCCTCCACATCCCTCCATTACACCCTCTCCTTCCAAATTAGCCTTCTTTCATCCCGCCTTCCTTTACGCCGTCCCTCCATTCTTCCTGAACGACAGGACACAGCGTCCCAAATTAATCTGACACGCTGCAAAAATGAAACAATCGCACGCCAACGATAAGAGAGTCTACTCCTTTCTTCCATTTTTCCCCCTCCCTTCTCTTTCATTACCGAATTCTTTCCAAGTACCTAAATTAATTCCAAGACTGATTGGAAGCCAGAGGTTGCTGTGGGACACGCTAGCATGATTTCTTAGCATGTCCCGAATAATTCAGATATGTCTGGGCCACCGCTAACGAGGATAAGACGGAAACCGGGCCTTTCCAATTCGGGGTCGTGAGCAGAAAGGTCAAGTCTACAGGATGACACCCCGCGCCGCTTATGAAAGGTCTGCTAAAGTGCCAAAGTGCTAATGTAGCTAACAAGTAATGGAAACAAGTACTGGAAGCTGGCTAGCACAGAGGAATGTATGCCTGAGCCTCAAACAGACTTGCTTGTGTGCTTTCTGTTCCTGTATAACATACTGTTATCACTGATAATAATGATAATGAGGAATAAACCTATGATAATATAGAAGTAGCAGCCATTTTCAGACCTCATACATCTGTCAGTTAATACTCATCATCATCAAAAAATTAAAACATGGCTGCACCCAGAAGGAATCAACAGCCAGGAGTGAAACCTGGTGGGTGGACTTGACATCATGAGACATGCAAGTGATCCAAGTTTCACGCTTGGCCACCCATGTGATGTAAGCAAGGCCTTATTGCTGAACCTGACCGACTATATAAGGTCATCCTGATGAGCGTGCTTTCCATTTTGACGTTAGTAGCATCCCTTGCAAGTGAAGTCCACCTCAGAGAAGAGTCTGGAAGCTATTCAAGCAGTTGGAAGAGTTGAAGAGGGGTCGTATCCCAGAGCTACGGAAAGTGGAATGCTCTTCAATGTATTGGGTGCTATACCGGTCATGCGGATATCACCATAGCATGTTGGCAGCAATGGATAGAAGGTGTGGAACAGTGACATGAAAGATTTCGGAGACCTACCCAAACCACGGACAGAGAGAACCGTCAAATTGTCTGACAAGTTACTCAACAGCCACAGCTGCGGACATTAAGCGAGCACTGAAGACCTTGAGTCGTCCCGTTAGCACCATTGGTAAATGGCTGCACGATGCAGGACTACATGCATGAAGACCATTATAATGACTGCCCTTAACACGACGTCAACGTTGCCAAAGACTGCAATGGTGCCGTACCAGACTGTCATAGAGTGACTGAGCGTGACAGCAGGTTACAGTGAAGTCCAACTTTTGTATTGGTGGAGATGACTAACGAATCAGGATGGCAGACCACTGCTAACCCACTAATGGCAAAGCTGGCATTCCACTAATGTCCAGCTTTTTTGGGCAGCCTACCAGTGGTCTTACACAAAATGCCACCTTTCTAAATCACTTTATATCAGGCCTTCTATGGCAATTGTAATATTTGTCTTAGTTTTTTTTTTCAAGATAAAAGTCTGTGTGCATCTAAAACTAATTAGATCTTGTGAGTTGGACACTTATCTGGGTGGTCCAAAGGTGGACCAACAGTGGCAAACAGTCAGTGGGGTGCTGACCTGATCAAGCCAGTGGACCGATATATGCCTGCTGCCTGGGGATAACCACACATCATACGCTTTCAGAAATCACAAGCAATTTGAGATGACTAACCTCGAGAGCAAATCTGATTCAGACATGCAGTTTACATGATGCTAACGCTGCTGCATGCATGTGCACACACAGTTTGCGGGACAAAATGGGCACCATGAACTTTATTTATTTGATTATACGGCACAGCTGAATTCGACTTACAGTTGTAATCACGTTTAAGCAGAAACCAAACACATTGTGGAGAGATTTCCCCCAAAGCAGCCAGAAATATTAGGTTTGCTAGCAAATCTGGCAATCGTACCCCCAAGCTCCAGCCTACGACGTTACCTCCAGTCCTATAGAATTACTGTGCATCTAAAAGCCTGAACTCTTTTTCAGAGGCTCATATACATCCCTCCTACCCAATATCCTGGTAAAACTAGAACTTTGCATCCCTTTCTGCTGTTTGTTTGATGGCTAATAAAAATAATCACATTATAGAATACGACATTTTTGGAAAGACATTAGCCGTGCTTCATATGATGCTGTGATGTGTGTGTCAGTGACAGGTCAAAGATATTGAGGTCAGATGTCCACAGTCGCTAATACTACACAGCTCAAGGGGAAATCGAGACAAAACACAAGCTCTGTTCCGAAGGCTGGACTGAGCTGGGTTGAAACAGACTTTAAAGATTGGCCATATTAGAGATGTGCATGCCAACACTATCTGAGCATCTGTAACAGTTTATGTAGATAACCGCAGGGAAGGCTGTAGGCTTACTTTTAACTGATAGCAAATGAGGTTACAATCTGAACAACATGATCATCAGTAACTGCAAGCTTGAATCCTGGTGATGCTGCAGCCATCCTTGCTCTCTGGGTTAGCAAGAAGGAATCCATTCTTCAACTTTAGCAGGTCTGGAAGTCGGGGTTTTAACACTGATCGGGTCAGGGGCCATTTTGAAAGATGCGAGTCTGAGCTGAGTATTGAGGAGTTTGAACAACACCAGCACAAACTCCATTCCGTACTTTTGAAATTACAATTCTTAATTTTCTTCTTAATTTGAGATACACTAAACAACTTTGGGAAACTGTACAAGTAACGAGAACTGACAACAATCAATGATTTTCACCAAATGTGTTGGAAAAGAGAAGGGAGCTGATTTTTGGCCAGATTCATATTCACATTTAGGTTCCACCTTAAATAGCGCTGCAGGTAAATTGTGGTGCTGGGGCACCATTTGGTTAACTGCTGCATTAGTTAAGGTGGACTGAAATGCAGTAAAGAAGCTGGTGCATTTGAAGCTGACGTCACCGTCTTAACAAGTGGAATTTGACGAAGGACTCTGACTAATGGTGGTATGCTTTTCTCCTCACCCCTCAGTATTCCAAATACAATGAAGTTTAATCTGGCTACTCAAAACGAAAGTACTCTGGCACTGAGGAGTGCTTTTCCAGCGAAAAGCCCAGAGTCAAAGCTGATTCCAGAAAACACTGGATTGTGCATCGCTACTTTGGCTGGGCAGAATGGGGGTCCCTAGCCCCACCATTACTCGGTCAAGTGTAACAGAAACTGCAGTTAGCGTGGAGCTGTCCGGTAAGGCTGAGGTAGGAAGCATGCGCTGGGCTTCACCGCTAGTACTGGTAGCATCATGTCATTGGGGAAGACCTAGCTAGAACTGGATACTATATTGGGGTCAGAAACAGGAACACATGCCACATAAACATGTTTATTATTTAATATGGCTGAAGGACACTAGTAGCTTTAGCTACAGAGCTAACACTGCCAGTACAACACTGGCTGCTAATGGAGTCTCGTCATATACAAGGTGTTTTAGACGATGTGGACGAAGTTCCTTTATCACTTTTTACTGATTTTGGGTCCATCTAGCATCAAGTAGAGTAGATAGCCCAGTTAGCAATGTAGCCTCACAACAATGGCTCCAGTATTCTAATACTTGTACCTCCAAGTGCTCAAAGCTATATACACCAGTTATTATGCATGCGAATTTGTACCTGTGCCAGTGGTGCCATCTCAGCTTCATCACTAGTTAGGTACATTACCCTCAAAGCTCCAGTGCAAACTTCAGATACCAAGCAGATCTTGGCTGATCGAGCACATGTAAGTAAAGGGAGAAACTTGTGTAAATGTAATCGTTTGCCCAACTTCTGCTTTTTAACGAGCCTGGGAATGTGGAACAAGAGAAGCATGGAAAGGCTAATGAATGGAGTGAAGAGGACTGAATGGCAGAGTGAGAAAGAGAGCGAGAGAACTCCAAGCTGGACTGGAACAGCAGTCATAACATACCAAGGAATCGGCACTAAAAGAGAATGTGCTGGGTTGAGGCTGATTGACGGCGGAGCTGGGAGGGACTGATCTATTGTTATCTCACCATGAAGCGCCTGCAAGGGGCTGGAAAACATGTGAGGGAACTACAAAAGGACACGGAAGCCTCTGTGACATACGCACACAGGGCCTGTCAGTGTCTTTTATGGGCTTTATTCTTGTTTGTATGCTATAGAGGTGTTTATGCGCGTGTGAGTGTGCGTAGTGTTTTCTTCCTGCTTATGTGTTAAGAAATAGCCCAGCATTTCTCCACCGACTGTATCAGGTGCTGAAGCTGAAACTGTTCACTGACTTCTTTTATTAATGAGTTTTAAGTCAGGGGGGTTTCTGTTGTTTTCTAAGGACAGGGAAACAAATTGAAATTAATGTCTGTGGTAATCAGCCATATGCAGAAGATTCATAGAGAGAAAAATGCTGGAGTATTCCTTTTACACAGAGTGATGCTTTTATCTAGAAAATGCAGGAGCTGCATTTATGTTTCACAGGTAGCCACCAATTATGTCCAATTAAGAGGCAACTGTGTCCTTGTTAAAGATTTCTTCCCCATCAAGCTTTGATCTTCCCAGTGCACAGGGGTTTGAATGCTTATGCTAGCAGCATATATCATTTTTAATTTGATTTTTTTTTCTTTTTTCTTCTGCAGACATTTTATTTTGGCTTTGGAAATGCTGCATATGAGCGCACAGTATAATACCGAGCAGGACTCTTAAAGGGTCTAAAGACAAAGGACCTGGTGTGGTTATTAAGAAGTTTCTAATGAGATTAGACAGTGTACTTGCATAGGTAAGGAGAACAAAACAAGTAGAAAAGAAAGAAAGAAAGAAAGAAAGAAAGAAAGACAGAAAGAAAGAAAGAAAGAAAGAAAGAAAGAAAGAAAGAAAGAAAGAAAGAGAAAGAAAGAAAGAAAGAAAGAAAGAAAGAAAGAAAGAAAGAAAGAAAGAAAGAAAGAAAGAAAGAAAGAAAGAAAGAAAGAAAGAGAGAAAGAAAGAAAGAAAGAAAGAAAGAAAGAAAGAAAGAAAGAAATGAAAGAAGAAAGAAAGAAAGAAAGAAAGAGAGAGAGAAAGAAATGAATGAAAGAAAGAAGAAAGAAAGAAAGAAAGAAAGAAAGAGAAAGAAGAAAGAAGATAGAAAGAAAGAGAGAGAGAGAGAAGAAAGAAAGAAAGAGAGAAAGAAGGAAGGAAGAAAGAAAGAAAGAAAGAGAAAAAAAGAAGAAAGAGAAAAAGAAGAAAGAAGAAAGAAAGAAAGAAAGAAAGAAAGAAAGAAAGAAAGAAAGAAAGAAAGAAAGAAAGAAAGAAAGAAAGAAAGAAAGAAAGAAAAAGAGAGAGAAAGAAAGAAAGAAAGAAAGAAAGAAAGAAAGAAAGAAAGAAAGGAATGAATGAATGAATGAATAAGAAATTTCCAAAACTGTGTTCAGAAACAAGCTGACCAGTCACATACAGTGCTTAAAGCTTCCATCTTTAAGAGAGAGGAGAACGTCAAGCTCCACTCCTGCTTCAGATCTAAAATAGCCACACGTGTTTGTGTCCATCCTTCCACTGTGAGATGGACACTAATGATCTGAAAGGTTGTGTAGCTGCCGAGAAGCTGTTACTGGGAAAAGGAAATTAAGTGCTGTTCTCAGAACAGTGGACGGACCAAGCCCAGAGTCCAGACCTCAACATCACTGAACGAGTTTGAGCTTGTATGGACTGCAAGAAGCAGAACATGCAACCAACATCTGAGACTGAACTTTTTCAGAGTCCTTTGAAAATAAATCACATGTACTTGAGTTTTAGGTGGAATTAGATAAACCGAGTGATATCTGACTCGTCCACAACAGTGTTTATATTTACTGAGTTTCGGTTATGCGTCCTGGTTTGAGTTATATATCATTACTCAATATTGCATACAGACATGTGGTTATTATACGCTTTATAGATGCACCAGAAGTGTCTACATATGCAAGTGCGCGTCCTTTTCCTGTTAGTATGCTGTGGAGGTATGATGACATTTACTACAGGGATAAGAAATGAAGCAAGAGTGTGTATGTGTGTGTAGGTGGCATATGGCGTGTCGCTCTGCTCTCAATCTTAACCCGACGGAAGAACGCGCTCGCAGGAAAGGCAGCAGGCTGCAGCTTTTCAAGGGCAGCATGCCCCTCACGCACCCTGCCTCATGTGCTGCCACACACACACACACACACACACACTACCTCCATTCAGCATCGCCTTCCTTCTCATAGCCGTATAATAAAGAATATGAGGAGTCCCGCAGAAGGCAAGGTTAGAGTGACCAGGCGAGCCACACATATACAGTCCAGTTACATGTTAAAGTTGATTTAATTTAGTAAGAGAAAATAAGTGAGTGCATTTTCTATAGGCACCAAACGTAAAGATTTCAGCACACGCTTTCTATTTATTTTCTGAGTCTAACATACTGCAAAGAAAAACACTTACAATGAAAAGGTACCATAACTTTTGCACAGCCACAGTTCTTTATATGGGCATACAAACTCCTGCACATGTACATACTCGCTCTATAACATTTCATCAAGGATCAATAAAACAAAAGAATTCGGATGTCAGTCGATGTGCACTGTTTCAGCTGTACCAAAGAATTTCTAGTAGGGAAAACTGGCACTCAGCCCAAGTCTTCTAGGTTATTCAGACACTAGAGGGCGCTCCCGGGAGAGTCCAAAATGAATGGGTTCCTAAGGAGCGATGGATGGTTAATCCTTTGATTAAATACAGTCCTTAAAAGTTTCACAGTGCTCACAGTTTCTCAGCAGCATTAAATATTTCAGCACTTCTGTTACATTTTTGAACACTTCTCAGCTCCAGTTATGGGACCTTCACTAACACTTTAATGTAGGGTGCTGTTCACAAGCCTATATGACACATACATAGGCTTTTCATGATTACTGGTATTTCCTAAGTTACCTCAAATAGCCTTTTACGACAGACGATGCCTAGTGGAATAAGCCCTCTAGCTTTTTGCATAGTGTGTTTAGTACAGTGGGAGGAACAGGAAGTGGCCAAAAGGCACATATGGAGTCTGAAGTTTGTTTCTGTAGTTTTGCACTTGGTCTAAAAGTCCAACGTAGCTAATAAGCAATGGACACTACAACACCACCAGCATCATGTAAACCGCATGACCCCAGCTATTACCATCATTACCATCTGTAAAATGGTTAGATAAAATTTGAGCCTTAAATAGCTGCTGTTTTGACAGCAGTTTTGAGCAAACCATGGCATGTCAATCATTTTTATAGATAACTGTGTGTCATACAGTGCTAGAAATCCAATGTTAACCCTTTACTCTAAAGCCTTTGGTGCACATATCCAGCGAAACATACATGACTTATTAAGAGTCTTTCCCAAAGTCTCTTCTTCTTATTCATACTGTGTATAACCTTTGTAGAAGGTCAGTAGAAGCAGACACTAAACCCAGCCTTGGTTGAGTCACTGCAGTTGGGATAAGAAGAAAACTGTACAAACTAGAAAGGGAAAGTTCGTGAACGAACTTTAAGTTGGCTTGTAAAAGGCTGATTATTACGTTAAAACATTTAAATGTTGAACTACCCTAAATTAACTGCTACTCTGCCACCTTAAATTCACGCCTACCACCGTAAATTTCTTGCCACCTTAAATTCATTGCCACCTTAAATTCACTCCTACCACCTTAAAGTCCCTGTTACATTAAATTTACTCCTTCCACCTTAACTTTGATGCCACCTTAAATTCACTTCTACTCTCTTAATTTCCCGACTACATTAAATTCCCTGACACCTTTAATTTAACCATACCACCTTAAACTCTCTGCCACCCCTATATCACTCTTACCACCTTAAATTCCCTCATACCACCTTAAATGCAATACTACCTTAAATTCACTGTTCCACTTTAACTCCATTGTTTTAGCTGACACTGCTGTGTGTCTGTGCGTCTTTGTGTGAGAGGCCCATTATGACATCACTTGTGGCAGTTGAGATTTGAATTCGCTCGACATTCCGCCATTCATTTCCTATGGCAAAAAAATCGTCCGAAAAACGGCTGCCGTACAAAACCATACGTCGGAATTCTTAGAAAAGCACAAGCACACTATTCGGGTATAGGATCTACGATCCTGCAAAATTTCGTGGTTCTACATCAAAAACTGTAAATTTTTAGCATAGAATAATAAGAATAAGAAGATAAGGAAGAACAGTAAGTTGGCTTTTACAAGCCAACTTAATTAGAGTCTTCTTTAATGTGGAGGACAGACACACAACCAGACACCAATCCCTCTCACCTTTGGAGGCCTCGGTGCCGTACGGGTCAGTCAGATATGGCAGCCAGGCGTCTTTAACAGCTGATTTGAAGACCTCCCGGTTGTCCAGACTCTGCAGTGGGCGAAAGTTATTCCGCAGATACTCCACTGACTTCACATGGTCCTGCTGCTCCGTGGTGAAGATGGAGTAGAAGGCCTCCAACTGGTTGAGAGAAAGAGAGGAAAATGTTACGTCCCCATTACATGCTTTCCTCAGAACTGCTCAGAGCCATCTTCATGACTTGGCTGTATGAAATCTGTAACATGACTTATTCATAAACATCCGCGGATATATCCCTACCAACACACCCCGTCTGAGTAGCAGTAGCAAGTGACTCATGTGTGTTAAGTGGAAGTTCAGACTAGTCGGCATTCTCACATCACTCCCGTGGGTTCCACCATGATATCTCGCAGCTCAGGACTAAATTTAAATGCCATGGGCGCAAGTGGGTGGTTAAGCAACCCAGTGCATGCAGGAGGGAGTGGGACAACGTATCGGCGCCGTCCAAAGAAAAACGTATCTCTAATTTTGGTCGAATTTTACGGAACAGAGCAGATGACGTTCACATTGTGGGAGAAGTTTATGATCAATGGACCAACAAGAATGGCCCAAAATAGCCTGGGAAGAAGTCTGGTTCCATTGACTTGCATTAATTGCTCTCTCCTGTAAAGTTACCATCAGCTACGATTACATGACGATACATGTTAATAATGCAAATTAAATTCTGCTATCTAATAAATAGTCCATATGGAATCATAATAATCACACACTGATTAGCATGCACAAATACCACCAGGGGGAACAGCTAAACAATCAACATGGCCATTCTAAATATGTGCAAAGCAACCAATCAAGAGAACAACACATGAATGGCTATGCGGCCTTTAAGGCTGTATTCTCTGGGAAGTGATCTGATAGAGTGGTCATACATGTACCAGTGTAGGTGAACCTGCTAAGCAAATCTTCCTGCACATTCATTCGCTCTGAATGAAGTGTAGAGCACAGTAAACGGCAGGCTGCAAAAATCCAGGGGTGTGTGGGGACTGAAGCGATTGCATCATTTGTGGTGTGTGCATCCTCTCACCGCTCATGATGCTTCAGTCAGCCTGAGCTGCGGAAAGTGCCCCAAAGAAAGGTGAACACATCACAGCTAAGCCGACTGAGGAGAAGTCATGCACTTCAGGAGAGAATCATTTATTTGTGCATATGTCTAATACTGTAGGTCATGAACCCTGCTATGGAACTGCAGGCAGAAGGTCAAAAACCCATTTCTGGCCATCCTTTTAAAGTGGGATTAAAACCACCATGCCTCCTACATAGGCTGGAACGCCAGACGGCACCTTGATAAACACAGACAGGGAACAGGACAAAACATTTCAGCTTGGGAACATTTCTGTTTAGCACAGGAGTCGATAGCAGCGATTTTCTGTGAAGATGGAGTGGAAGGCCTCCAACTGGGAACTGAGAAAGAGAAATGGCGCATTAACTTTACAAGCTCCACTCAGAAAGATTTGCTGAAAACATTCATTCATTTCTTACGGTGTAAAAAACGGTAGACCTGGTCTTTATTTGGGCATTCCTGAGGCCTATCAGACGCTTCACGCCAAGGAGACAGAGCCTCAGGTATGGTCCTCCACCTACGCTGTAATTACTTCATAACTCGTTCCATTTAACGCGCCCTGAAAAGACCTGCATGCGGACAGTTCCCAAATCAATAACGCCGCTAGGTGACGATGCTAGTGAATCTCAGTCTGAAAATGACACCATTTCAGTCTGACCGTGAATGCGTGGATATGTCTCAGAGCTGCGTTCCACATGAACATGGCTCCAGCTACATTTGAAAGACTGCATATAGGAAATAACAGAGGCGTGTCGGTACAGCAGGCGTTTCTGTGTGCGGAGATGCTTGTAAGCGGAGCCTCTAACAGGTCTCCAGAGAGGCTGGATGTGCTATCTGGATACACAAATACGGAGGAATCTCCTCTTGAGCTTTATTCACACTGAAACCTTCTCTGACCAGCTTATTTACTCATTGCTCAGTGACTCATCTCCCATGATGACCACTCTATTCCCCCTCAAAACACTGGTGAGTCAGAGTGCAGGTGTGAGAGAGGAGGACGAGCGGCGCCAAGCCAGGCGGAATGACCACACACTTGCACCATCACAACATAGCAAACGAAATATCGTCAGGACCAGCTGTGGCTACCAGACGTTTCCTTCTACCAGTATGTACCTACAGACTCCCGATCTCTCTCTCCACAAATCCATCCCACTATCGCTCACATCTCCCACTCTAATCTTTTCTATCTGTCCCCTTATTCCTCC
Source organism: Prochilodus magdalenae (assembly GCA_024036415.1). Classification (NCBI taxonomy): domain Eukaryota; kingdom Metazoa; phylum Chordata; class Actinopteri; order Characiformes; family Prochilodontidae; genus Prochilodus; species Prochilodus magdalenae. The sequence continues at coordinate 355,883 of JAMWET010000100.1, read as the reverse complement.
CTTCTTTCCTCCTTCATAACATAACTACATTTAACAACTTTATCAAGTTCAGATCAGATACACAGATAGACACAACTAAACAAAATACACTTACACACAAGGACTAGTGTGTCTGTGTTTATTACAGCTTGCATTAGTTATTGAGACACACTTATAGAGAAAAAAAGTTCTAGACAGCTACACGTCCTTTCGGAGCCACAACACTGACTTACAATGGAAGTATGGACAGAAACACATGGAGCTGGATCTTCACCTCTCTCTCAAAAGATGAATATTCATTTACTGTTGATCTGTTTATTTGACGAGGACAGTGTTGCATGCCTTGCACGGTTGTTATTAGTCACAGTTCTCTATGATTTTATTCATTTGATTTTTAAAATCTTCAAATAATTAGTCCTTATAAGTTTGTGACTTTCCTTCTTGGATGAATAAATATCTATATGTGAGTGAAATATCTTCTAATCTAATCTCATCAGAAATATTTCCTGAAAATGAGTAAGACAGATAAATAGATAGATAGATAGATAGATAGATAGATAGATAGATAGATAGATAGATAGATAGATAGATAGATAGATAGATATGACATTAGCCTTTAGCACTGGCAAAAATCCTAGTCTACAGGAAATTCTCCTCAGAATTGCAACATGGAACGCATCCATCAAATCTGGCCCAACAAGAGTAGCTGAACATTGACTTGGCCTACATCCAGAAACCATCCAGTCCATGCCAAAATCGAATCGTTTGAGTCACAAGTAACTGATATTTTTGCTGGATGGATGGATGGATGAATGGATGGATGGATGGATGGATGGATGGATGGATGGATGAATGGATGAATGGATGGATGGATGGATGGATGGATGGATGAAAGTATAGATAGATAGATAGATAGATAGATAGATAGATAGATAGATAGATATTAGCCTTTAGCACTGGCACCCCCCCACACATCCCTCCCTCAGGGCTCCTCCAAGCTCTCATCAGGCCATGAGAAATAATCTCTTCATCACAGTCTTAATCTGCTTGTCTGTAATATGGCCACAGCCCCCAATGTAAACAGCTTACTGAGGCTGAAATCTGGCACGGGACACGCAGGGGGATTCTCATCCTCTTCCTAAATCACAGCGCACCAATAATCCTAGTAGAGGGTGTTTGTGGTGAAAAGGCACACTGGAGAGAGGAAATGAAGTAATCCCAGAGGAGAAGCCACAGCAACAGGCCATTCCTCAGCCACACAGTCTGAACGTGTCTGTGTGACAGAGCAAGTGGGCTTAAAGTACAGTTTATCTGCTGGTGACTGTTCTAGTGGTCTACCTGGTTTGGCATGGTGGTCAGGAGTCTCTGTTTACTCTGCATCTTTTCACCTAACTTGAGTACATTAACAGAACTGATTATAGGACACTGTTACTCTCCATGCTTAAGTACATGTAAGTATGTCTGTCTCTACTACAACCCACCTACATGGTTCGTATACTTTGGCCATCACTGCAATAACTAGTCTAGTAACGTGTTAACGTGTGCCTGAACGTGTTAATACAAAACATACATCTAAGCAGATGTGTCCAAACATTTCATATACTGTATGAGTTCAGCTAGTCGGATGTGATGTGTCCACAGGCGCTCCAGATGTTCTGAAGAGAGTCTGTGTGTGTGCGCGTGTGTGCGCTTGAGGGACCGCATCGATCGCCTCTAAAAGTACCTCAGAGCTATGACTGTCACTCGCCCTGACCTACTTCCCCTACTGATCAGGAACAAAGCGCAGAGAGACAGGGAGAGAGAGAGAGAGAGAGAGAGAGAGAGAGAGAGAGAGAGAGAGAGAGAGAGAGAGAGAGAGAGAGAGAGAGAGAGAGAGAAAGAGAGAGAAAGAGAGAGAGAGAGAGAGAGAGTCTGGAAAAGAGAGCACAAGGAAAAACAGAGAAAAGAACATGAAAAAAAGGAGAGTGAGGGAGTACTGTCTTCTTCTATAGCCTCCCTTTTATCTGCCTCACTGATATTTCCTTTAAACCAAATCACAGGAGGAAAAAAGAGGACAAAAGAGCTCACAGCGGTGTCAATCGCTTAAAAATGCCCTCCTAATGGCCACTAACTGGAGGAAAAAGGACAGGGAAAAGTCTTTTGTTGTTCTGAATAGCTGTGCGTGTGCAAGCTGACCCAGGCTGCAGAGCCTCCCTGCTCCTTTAAAGGGCCCATATCATGCACAAACGAACTTCCCTCATTTTTTTAAAGAGCTGTGAAATGTACACCCTTCAAAATGAGCCTTACAGTCCATATATGGGACCTGAGTCGCAAGAACAGCCTGTCAGGTATTCATCGTGGTTGTGATGTCACAGACATGTAGCCAGAGCAATGCCTGAGGTTTCGTCCTAATTGAACAGATCGTTCTGTACTTTCCAGACGGGCCTGCTCTTTAAATAAAGCACAGTACCGGCTAACCAATCAAAACACAGGTAATTTACATACTCTGCCTAAAGGGACCATACTCTGTACTGTTTGGTTTAAAGGTAAAATTTGAAAGGGTTATGATGGTGTGTTAAAGACATCTATGAATCGTCTTGCAGAGCTACCTAAACTTAAGTTAGCATGCTAACCAGCTATCCCCGGTCCACCCTGTCTCATAATACCACTGTGTACCACAAGATGTAATAGTGAGTCACTGTAGGGTCGAGTCTCAGTCCAACATGAGAGGATGAAATCGTTTAATGACTTGGCAATGGAAGGAAAGGTAAATGCAACAATGGGCAAGCGACCTTTAGAATGACCGCCGCCATCCGCACTCGGCATGAAACCATGTTCAGCAGTAAACACATTAAGTGATATAAATGGAAGCAAGAGCTACACTGGTGCTGCTTTCCATCACTGTTTGATCACTGTTCTCTGTGTGTTATTACATAGTGCTAATGTAGTCACTAATGACCTAAACGGTGGGAAATAGCACTATGTAAGCAAACGCTTCCTCCCTTTTCCTTTCTGACTTCCTACACTGTATATTGAGATGATGATATTCTTGCCACTTTGTCATTCACAGTAGATACTCATCAGGCCACCAAGAAGAAATCCTCTCTCTTAGTCAGAAGTGAAAGTGAGTGTGTGTGTGTGTTTGAGTTGTTTTAGCATGTAGTCACTCTCTTTCTCTTTTGAGAAGGGAAGAGAAGACAAGAAGAGAAGAGAAGAGAAGAGAAGAGAAGAGAAGAGAAGAGAAGAGAAGAGAAGAGAAGAGAAGAGAAGACAAGAATAGACAAGAAGAGAAGAGAAGAGCACAGAAGAGAAGAGAAGAGAAGAGAAGAGCACAGAAGAGAAGAGAAGAGAAGAGAAGAGAAGAGAAGAGAAGAGAAGAGAAGAGAAGAGAAGAGAAGAGAAGAGACAGGAAGAGAAGAGAAGAAACAAGAAGAGACGAGAAGAGAGAAAGAGAAGAGAAGATAAGAGAAGAGCACAGAAGAGAAGAGAAGAGAAGAGAGGAGAAGAGAAGAGAAGAGAAGAGAAGAGAAGAGAAGAGAAGAGAAGAGAAGAGGAGAGAAGAGAAGAGAAGAGAAGAGAAGAGAAGAGAAGAGAAGGAATGAGGGACGACATGGCTGATCTAGTTAACAGTCTGTTACGTAGCTTCCTATGGCAATCAACATGAGAGGATGAAATCGTTTAATGACTTGGCAATGGAAGGAAAGGTAAATGCAACAATGGGCAAGCGACCTTTAGAATGACCGCCGCCATCCGCACTCGGCATGAAACCATGTTCAGCAGTAAACACATTAAGTGATATAAATAGAAGCAAGAGTTACACTGGTGCTGCTTTCCACCACTACAGACGCTCACGGCATTTAAGGGTTGACGTGAACTGTGATGCTATAGGTTCTTCTAGACTGGAAAGGAGCGAAAAGCGAGGACGGACTATGCATTTCCGTGTTTCTGACCACTGGGATGGACACCACAACGTTCTGGTGATATGTTGCCCTTACTTATTTGTTCAACATGCTGCATTAAATAACAAATGGCCTCTTTACTGGAAAAAAGAGAGGCTGGTATATATGATCATATAAAATATTAATAACATCACACAATCAATTTGAGTGAACATCAGGGGGAAAAAAGAATACTAGAGAAATGTAGAACATAAGTCCATATCCCTATTGAAAATCCAAATCGCAGCACAGCAGGCTTCGCTACATGTCCATTTTCTTGGAGAACAAAATCCAATGGCTAGTTTTTTTTCGGAGCTGAAATGAAATATTTAATATTTTGAACACAGAACTGCAGAGATGCTGTAGGGCTGGAAAACACGTTCAGGCAGGATCCGCACCCTGATTCAACTCGACTGCGGAACTGAACACGGCTAGACAAACCTAGTCTCCTGCTAAAGTCACAAGAGCTGATATCTGTACCGGAACCCCATGAGTACTAAAGCATGACCTACAGGTGCTGCTTACATGTGGCGACAGTCAAATGACTGATGTGTTTTTGTTCCCTTCAAAATGAAACACAATAAGCAGCAAACCAGGCTCGACCTTCTTCAGTTAGAAAAGCATCTCAGGAGGACTCTTATGATGCGGCTCGGGAGAATGCTAAACGTATATAAAGGCTGATCTTTTTTCATATGCAAATCTGTGAACATGTGTAGGTGTCTGCTAACCTAGTTCCACATAACGTCAATGCTCCTTTTACGTTATTAGAAAATGAAAAGGCTGCATCTTGGTAAGTACAAGGTCAGTGGCATCCAATGGCACCAGTTGATCAAAATGACTGCATAGAATTACAGAGTTAAGCTGTAGACATGTTTTTTTTTTGGTAAATTATTCAGATTCAGGTTTTATTGTTCATATTTTAAGGGTAAAAATACAATTACAAGTCTGCAGTCAGGCCTGGGTGTAGGGAGTCAATACAGCCTAGGAAAAAGAACTGAACTAGTACTATACAGTAAAGTAGTAGTACATGTTCTCAGACTAGAGGATCTAGAGGCATAGCACCCTTTATCTCCATCCCCAGCTATATCATGGGTACTCTGAAAGGTACAGGTTTCATTTATGAGTAGTATTAATCACTGATCACTTCACTGTTTCTGAAGATGGGTCTCATAAATCTTGTAAGGTTGAGTCTCACCTGCCAGTTGATCCTCAAGACCTTTATACTAGCTCTGGCTTAGCAGACCAGAGAACTAATCGGAGAACTAATCTGCATCTGCCCTGTGTATTGCTGAGATCTCGGAGGAGGCCTCGGTGCAAAAGCAAACTTAAAGTTGCATCAAATAAGGGCTACTCTAAAGAATCTGAAACTGGAGACAGTTTAACCCTTTGATCACTGTTTAATCACTGTTCTCTGTGTGTTATTACATAGTGCCTAGTAGTCACTAATGACCTAAACGGTGGGAAATAGCACTATGTAAGCAAACGCTTCCTCCCTTTTCCTTTCTGACTTCCTACACTGTATATTGAGATGATGATATTCTTGCCGCTTTGTCATTCACAGTAGCTACTCATCAGGCCACCAAGAAGAAATCCTCTCTCTTAGTCAGAAGTGAAAGTGAGTGTGTGTGTGTGTTTGAGTTGTTTGAGCATGTAGTCTCTCTCTTTCTCTTTCGAGAAGGGAAGAGAAGAGACAGGAAGAGAAGAGAAGAGAAGAGACAGGAAGAGAAGAGAAGAGAAGAGACAGGAAGAGAAGAGAAGAGAAGAGAAGAGAAGAGAAGAGAAGAGAAGAGAAGAGAAGAGAAGAGAAGAGAAGAGAAGAGAAGAGAAGAAGAGAACTGAAGAGAAGAGAAGAGAAGAGAAGAGAAGAGAAGAGAAGAGAAGAGAAGAGAAGAGAAGAGAAGAGAAGAGAAGAGAAGAGAAGAGAAGAGCACAGAAGAGAAGAGAAGAGAAGAGAAGAAACAAGAAGAGAAGAGAAGAGAAGAGAGGAGACAGGAAGAGAAGAGAAGAAACAAGAAGAGATGAGAAGAGAAGAAGAGAAGAGAAGATAAGAGAAGAGCACAGAAGAGAAGAGAAGAGAAGAGAAGAGAAGAGAAGAGAAGAGAAGAGAAGAGAAGAGAAGAGAAGAGAAGAGAAGAGAAGAGAAGAGAAGAGAAGAGAAGAGAAGAGAAGGAATGAGGGACGACATGGCTGATCTAGTTAACAGTCTGTTACGTAGCTTCCTATGGCTGTTTGTTTCCATTAGGGAGCAGCACACTTCTTGCTACATGAGCCGTCTGCATCAATTAAGCACGTGTGCAGAGAGAGAGAGAGAGATTGAAAGAGAGAGAGAGAGAGGCAGGGAATGGTGGCTGCTTTTGAGAGGTCTGTGTGGGTAATAGTGTATAATTGGGCAGATACTGGGCACTTAGTCTGCTCCTATGTGTTAAGTGCAATGCATTTCCAGTAAGGCACCATCTACTACCCTGCAGGATTTCTAACAGCATGTAAAAGTTTGGACACTCGTTCCCCTAAAAGCTTTTACTTGTTTACTTGTTAACCGTGTTCCACATTTCAGAATTCAAAACATATGGCATTATGCAAAAATCAAACAAATCCAAACTACTAACACCAGTCCAAATTATTCCAAAGTTAGTAGAGGCAGCTGCATTGCTCCACAGCCCAAAGCTGGGGGTCCTTTTACCGCTGTCGCGTCACTTACTTGGCATTGGGTATCGTGACCTTAGGCTCATGTCTAGTTGCCGCAGAGCCTCCTAATCTACTGGCAGTGCTTTCTGCTGAGGTTATAGGGATGTCTGGATACATGTGGACATGTAAAGCATGCTGAGACCTCACCTGTTTGTAAGAAAGGAACACTGGTCGGCTGAAGACGATCCACTCCACCACTTTGCTGCAGGGGGGCGTGGTCAGAGAGCCCACATAACGGTAGTAACTCCCAATAGATGACGGCAACAGGTCCCGCAGCACGAAGGGCTCCAGGAACGTCTCTTTTTCTGAGAGAGGGCAAGAGAAAGACAGAGAGTGTGGCTGAATATGGAGGATGATAGAAACGATTTTCAGTATATGCCGTATTCAGTATTATCTGAGAACTGGCTGCTTATTGTCATGCGAACTGAATATGATTTATGTACAGAGGCCCACTATTGAGGGAACACACTTGTGCAGTGGTAGCTGATTCCTCAGCTCCTGATAGCTCCACAGTATTTACCAAATCAGTTACAGTAGTACTGTGCAAAAGTCAGAGCCCACAGGCATCAGTGTTTAGGATTAGTTGGCTCCTGAGAAGCAGAAAACGCTCCACACAGATTTCTAGGAAAAACTAAAAGGAAGTCTCCTGGAAACAACAAAAGCTGCATTGAAGGCAAAGCGAGGACTCTCAATTACTCATCTTCAGTGGGCAGAAGGCAGAACAACTCCCTGGACAGGTCACCAGCCCGTCACAGGCCACACACGCATAATCACTCACCCCTAGGGGGCAATTTAGCATCTCCAATTCACCTGACCACATGTTTTGGGACTGCGGGAGGAAAACAGAGCACCCTGAGGAAACCCATGCAGGCCCTGGGGAGAACATGCAAACTCCACACAGAATAGAGCCCAGACACCCCGGCCAGGAATCAAAGCCAGACCCTTCTTGCTATGAGGCGACTGCACCACCCACTGTGCCGCCATGGCACCTAGCGAGAATACTCAATATAATTTATTTGTCTGAGCAATTTCCTCTCAAATCTATGCTTCCTCTGCTTGTTTCCTGGTGAAACCACCTACACTGCTGCTGAAAAGAGCTGAAATCTTCAACTCATCTTCTAAATGTGGTCCATTTATATTTTCCTTATAAAGTGAATTAATGGTTTAAAAAAAGAAGCTAAACTACGATTTAGTTTTCTATTATGTCACATCTTATTCGGTAAGTTTATTGGCTGGAAGCAAAGTAGATTACTGGCTGAGTTTTCCCATTATCTGATTACCTAAGTGCACGTAAACCCGTTGAACGAATTACAGCCCAAATCTGATTTCCTACCATTTTCAGATGATTAAGGGCATGCAAATGCACTCACTGACTATAGCATCCACCAATAGGCTCCTATTAGAATCTTGTACGCATGGGTTCTATACTTTGCTATGGTCCGGGGTATCTGACCACATGTTACAGATGTGCCAGATTCCCTTTATGACTGAACAAATAAGTCTTGGGTTCAAAGGATTAAACTGGACACTGACATGGTTCTCCAAATCAGAGTTATGGCTCTATAACCCTTTACTATCATGCACATAGTCTATTTAGAGTTTACTGCTTATTGTTGTTGGCCAGTTGTTGTTTGTTGGCCCGAGAACCTTTAAAACTAAAAGGACAGATGCTGCTGAGCCTGTACTGATTCAGATTATCAGAAGCTCCTTTGTTGCTGTTCCAAAGAGTCCACGCACATTCCACAGTGTTAAGCTGACTAGTTTCAGACAGGCTGCAATCTGCACCTTTCCCCTCTATAATCCCGCACGGCTCGAATGGCTTATCTGCCTCAGCCGACATCACCGGCCTGACATATGCTCAACCTGGCCTCACGCCGCAACATGACACGCCCAAAGGCTTTGTATTACTGCCCTCTTTCATATTCTTATAGCACGCGCACACCCAGCATTTCTCTTTATCAGCAATCAAGATAAGCGGAAATGCGACAATATGCGTAGCCGCATGCAACGGTGACGTAAGCAGAGGAAGATAAATGGCTAGGGTATAGCTTGCCAACCCACTGACCCACATTTCAAATGGGGGGAAAAGCACTACAATTGGGAGTCCTGTTCAAAAGAGCTTAGAAAGACACAGCATCCAGAAGAACAGTCAGGATTCCCGGAAAAACACAGCCTCGGAGAGGAGTACCGAGCACACACATACACTCACACACCAGCCATTCTGCCATCAGGCTGCTTATGCAATTGCGGCCTTTAAAAATTAATTGCCAATCAGAGACCAGGCGCGAGCCAGCCGAGACTTCAAAGTCTCCCTGAAAGGCCGAATTAATGGTCTTGTAACACACTCGCGCAGAGCAGGAACTGTGCTCGGCTCACTGTTTGCACTCCGAGACCCCCAGAGAAGGGATGTTTGGTGGGATGAAAGACGCACGGTCTGCAAAGTTGTGTAGTAGGCACTGCAGGACTAACTGGAAAGTCTGGAGAAAAGTCTCATTTCCACAAATTTCACATAACACCATATATCAGTACATGTTTGGTGTACAAGCTTGGCTTCTTATTTGCACTAGGGCTAATGAAGTTACCACCTAAACCACCAAAAAAACCAAAAAACCCTCAAGTGAAGTTCTCTCAAAGGGTTTATGTGGCATACTGCTGGTCTATAAAACAAATAAAAGTACATCTGCTGGCTAAAACCATTTCTACACGGTCAGAAATCACATAGGTAAGTCTGTATCAGCGTTTGGGGTTGCCAGGTGTCCAGGTTCAAGCTCTGATGTCTAGTAATCAGTTGGTTAAATGTCTGATATGCATTTAAACTAGAACATTAAAGCTATACTGGGCAAGGCTTTGGCATCTGGAGGAAATGTGTAACTGTGGAAGAGCTCTTGAAAAAGCACTGCTTGTGCCTTGGAGTTCTGCCCTATGCTGACGAATGAATCCGACCAATTTACATAAGCCTTTTCCACCTACGTGAACGGGTTCCGTTATGATTCATGCATCGTTCTGCGAATTCCATCTAAAATAAACAGGTTTGGAACCCAAAAGGTTCGGTCCCTTTTGAAACAGTAGATTCCTCAGCACAAACCATGACATCCGTGGGCGTGCAAGTTGTCATGTAAGGACAAAGAAGGCAACAATAGCGACACCCAGTGGTCTGCTCTAGAAACATATCTACGTCTTCTTATCACCAGTAGCTGATCCATACCTGCTGTTTGGATAAAAACCAACATCTGGAACAACAGCCCAAACACTCATAGGTAATCTATAAGCTCTATGCACATCTTGTTTGTAATGTTTACTACTGTTGTGCCTTGTCTCTTTGTTGATAGTGATGATCAGTGATGTTCCTTGATTCCAGTAAAGGCTGATGCAAATGCACACTGGTTCCCTGGATAGCACCAAGACTTTCCAAAGCTTAAACCGAACGCGTTCAAGAACCAGGGTTGGTCAAAATGGGCTAGCAGAGAACTCAGGCAAGAATTGAAGTCTTGAACAGCATCTTCTGAGGATGCAAATGAATGATCTACCACTGTCTAGCGGTTGCACAGAGTGGTCAACTGACCACTAACAACATGGACACCACAGAGAAGACATAGGTAAAGAGTCTAGAGATGCTGGGGTCCGTGTTTCTGGTTTTCCGAAGGCTAGCAATGCCAGCTGGGGCTTGTTAGAAGGGGGCATCATGCTCCACTGGTCAGGGGAGTTTGGCTTTGTTCATAGTGGTCTATAATCCTGTAGTTTGAAGCCGGTTACTTTTATGTTCACTGAGTTCCGCCAAAGGAGAGCATCTCAGCCAGGTCACCTAAGGCACACCTGAGATGGCTACAAATTGGCAAGATACTGGGATTCTCATATCCGGACCTCGGTAGGCTATCAATGCAATCCAGGACTCGTGGAAAAGTGCATGTTGTATTGCAGAACTGTGAAGTTTGTTCGGATTCTTTAAAGCCACTTGTTGAAAAGCAATCCGTTCTCCTGTTGTTTTATTCATGGTGTCATATGGGATTAGCCAACACTGACTCAACTTTCATCTTTCAATCTCTACTGCTGTCTTCATATCATCATAACTCTAATGCTGATCCAGTATCCAGATGTACAGAGTATGCCACATCTGCCATCATGCACCATGTGCTTTATTACAGGGCAGGGTCATGACTAGACTCTACCAACCTCATTTTCTTAGTGTGGGTATCTGCGACATACTGCTGGCTGTTTTTGCATTATGAGACTCTGCCGGTTGCAAAGATAGAATATCTGGCTCTGGCTGCATATTGGAATATCTGGCTTGAGCAGTGTCACCTGGGTATCTGAGACAAACTGGATAAATGTATGTTTCACATTATGCATATGACTTACTACTCTTGCGCAGGGTGTAGGCCGGAGCGAGGGAGGAGCGAAGGAGGGGCGAGAGCTATGGAGGAGTGCGTGATGGAAGAAAGAGCAGTCACTGAGATGTATGGAGTGCAGGGTATGTGTTTAAGTGGCTATGCTAACATGGCAGTGCTGTGTGCATACTGGAGTCAGGGTTGACTGAATGGCAAACCCCATAAGGTTAGACTGGGGATGAGAAATGGGTGAAAGAGAGAGGGAGAGCGGGAGAGACACAAGGCAAGGCAAGGATGTGGCTCAGTGGCATGATAATGGATGAGGCCAGACTCTTTCACACAAACACACCACCCCACCCCCGCCACACACAGCCAGAGGGCAAAATTCCCCAACCAAGCAAGCCACTGGATCTCACTGTGCCACCCACAGCCTCTCACATGCAGCCTAAGCAGCCCTAGAAACAGAGCTGTTGGATGAAGGACAGCAGCCAAACGTCTGCATTTTAACCCCTGCAGGGAGAGAACGTAATCAGCATGAATAACTTACAGTAAAGTGAATACCCATCGTTTAAGCTTTACTGGCTTAACAGCTAAATGTGCTGCCAATGTAACCGCTGTATGGTGTTTTATGATCATGTAAATGAATTGTTACAGTAATTTTGACGGTTGTATGCTGAAGCAAACAAGTACTCTCAGAATGATAGTCCAATTGATCCAAATGAACCAAAGAAATTGCTGATTTACATACGCTCATGGTCAAAAAATAGTTGCACCCAGAAATAAGTGTTGGTTTGCCATGCTTTCCGGAAGGAAGAGAAAGGCCAGGCCGCCATGTTTGCCAATGCAACATGCCAAACGTCTCGGCATGGAGCTGTAGAGGTTCCTAATGGTGTCCTGTGATAATCCATCCCATGCAGCTTGGATATCCTCACACAGTTCCTGCAGTAATGGTGGAGGTGGAGTGACACCATACCTCCTGGATGTGTGAGACACATGACAACAAACCGTTCCTCATGGTGCTAACCACGGTGCCTCCACCCACGGATTCACTGATCGTCTTCACCAAGACAAAAGTGGGACTCGTCACTGAAGATGACCTGCTGCCATTGCCAAATCCCAGCCTGCAGTCTTTGGCGATGTTGGCGTGGTGTTAAAGGCAGTAGTTGTAGTGCATGTAGTTCTGTGTCTTGCAGCTGCCTGCTAATGGTGCTGGCACTAGCAGGATGACTCATGGAGGACATCACTGCTCACTGAAGGTCCGTAAATGTGGCTGTTGGGTCAATCAGGTTCAGTGATGAGGCCTGTGCTTGCTTAAGTCCCAAGGACGGCTGAGCGTGAAACATGAATCATTTGCATATCTCACAGTGTCAAACCCACCCACCTAGTTTTGTTTTGACGATGAGTGTATACTGGTCTGGAGAGCTCTACAGTGATTTGAATGACCCCAAGAAATTTTCTCAGAATTCCAACATTCCTTTGGTGCGTCACACTGGCTTCAAATTTTTTTTTTTAGTATTTGCTAACCGCCTTATGGTGATTCCAAAAAAAAATCATCTTATAATCCTCTATTATGAATTAATAAACAGGTTCAGAATGGTCTGTGGTGAGTCAGGAGATCCAAACATTTGATGCGTGTCTTATGGAGATTCAAACTAATGATTCAGGAACTCCATAGTCATCCATATGAATAAAATGCTCATTTGGCGTCTTACCCTGATTCTTATTAATGATCTACGAATGCTCTAGGGTGATTTGAATGAATCACATAGATATAAATCTATCATGGAGGACAAAGTGAGTGTGAAGGGTTTGGTTCAAGTTGAGCTCAGAAAGCTCTCTGGAGATTCATAATACACATTTAAAAGCCTTACTGCTATACAAATGAATTGATTCAGCAGGATTCATGGGTAATGAGTTGGTCCTATTTGACTTAACCACAGGAGAGAGAGTAAGACAGCCTGGTGAGTTTATAGAATCCAAAAATAATCAGTTCAGCATGCTCTACAGTGATCAGGATGAATTAAATCAATTTGGTGTCTCGTATTGCAATTCATGGGGATTATCTCTAGATTCTCTATGGTGACTGAAATGAATCAGTCATATCTATCAAGGAGGATAAAATTGCTAGTGTGAATTAAGAGCTCAGTCTGATTTAGAAGCATCAAAACCCTTATGTGGGGTCTTTCAGATGAATCAGTTTAGAACACTTTAAAGTGATTCCAATGAATCAGCCATGTCCGACCTCTTTGCTGAGGACATGTGGAGTCTGGAATGCTAGGTGTGAACAAAGCATCAAGCGCAATCTCAGCCTGAAATCAAATTAAAGTGTGCAAGGCAGGCAACAAAAGGATTCATGCAAGCATTAAAGTTTCATCCGAGATGCAGCACCCAGAGCTAAGTGAGTATATGTCCTGCCGTGATGTGCATTGCTACACATTGCACTTAAGTTCTCAAGCATGCTCCTTGTCTCCTAACATGAGATTCCGCACCCAAGCTGACGCCTGGTGCCACTTAATGTGTGCTGAAATATTAAGAGAGAACATCATGGGACCTTACTGGATGATTAGTGAAGCTGACAACTGGGCTGTAGGGCCTGTAGGTGGAGGCCTAGAAACCCATCTGAGGCTCAAGCAAAGATGAGCATAAAGCCACCTTAAGAGCTCCGTATTTTGATCTGTGAGTGGTGTCGGCGTGTGTCTGCACAGGCCTGCAAAGGCCTCTTTACTCTTCACTCGGAGTCGTCTCCGCCAAGACAAAAGCAGGACCCATCACTGAAGATGACCCGCTGCCATTTGCAGTCAGTCCATGACAGTCTGGCACGACACCATTGGAGTCTTTGGTGAGGTTGACGTGGTGTTAAGGGAAGTCGTTGTAACGGTCTGCGTGCATGTAGTCCTTCTGTGTGCCGCCAACTTCCACTGGTGCTGGCACTAACAGGATGACTCATGCAGGGCATCACTGCTAGCTGAATATCCGTAAGTGTGGCTGTTGGATCAGTCAGGTACAGTGATAACGCCTGTCCTTGCTGAAGTCACACGCACAGCCGAGCATGAACCTCGAATCATTTACACGTCCCACTATGTCAAACCTATCCACCGAGATTATGTTTTGACGATGTGTGTATATTGGCTCTGAGCAACTGCAAGTGGTGTTGTGTGTGTCTGCACTAGGTTGTTTTAGTCCTCTTTACTTTTTCTCCTATGCAGTTTAGGTGAGTCTTAGTGGTTGAGAGTATGTACAGGGGTTGGACAATGAAACTGAAACACCTGGTTTTAGACCACAGTCATTTATTAGTATGGTGTAGGGCCTCCTTTTGCGGCCAATACAGCGTCAGTTCGTCTTGGGAATGACATATACTGCGTCCTGCACAGTGGTCAGAGGGAGTTTAAGCCATTGTTCTTGCAGGATAGTGGCCAGGTCACTACGTGATGCTGGTGGAGGTTCGTCCTTCTTGGTGGTATGCTGACATTACCCTGGATACCGTGGCTCTTGATACATCACAAAGACTTGCTGTCTTGGTCACAGATGCGCCAGCAAGACGTGCACCAACAGTTTGTCCTCTTTTGAACTCTGGTATGTCTCCCATAATGCTGTGTGCATTGCAGTATTTTGAGCAGAACTGTGCTCTTACCTGCTAACTGAACCTTCACACTCTGCTCTTACTGGTGCAATGTGCAATTAATGAAGATTGGCCACCAGGCTGGTCCAATTTAGCCATGAGACCTCCCACACTAAAATGACAGGTGTTTTAGTTTCATTGTCCAACCCCTGTACATGTAAGTGGGCTCTGACATCATGAGCATCTATGATGATGTAATGAGCTGGGCTAGTAGTTGGAAAAAATTGCAGAGACAATGAACAAGCACAGTAAATGCACGGAGGCATTTGTTCACCATGTTGTGAACATGGCAGCTGGGATTGGTCTAAAAAGAGGCATGTCATTAAAAAAAATTGAATGGCTCTGGTTAGTTTTGTTTATGTTTGGGATGGGATCAAATCATCCTAATTCTTCCTCCAATGCTGGTAACAATCCCTGATAAGGACTTTTGCCAGCTTCTTGTTTGCCCTTTCCGGTTGCACCTCAAATAGTGCCGCAGTTACATTATGGTGAATGAGGCGCTACAATAACTAGTGCAACATTTAAGGTGGAATGTGAAAATTTAAATAAGAAGCTGCTAAATATGGAGATGAATGTCAGCAGTAGTATGTAAACACTGGCCCACTCTTATATCGTCTCACCATTTTCTGAACTCCAGGTTTGGAAGCTCGGGTTACTTATTAAATATATTTGTAATGGCTTATTATGGCTTATTATAATACATGAATGGCTCTGACTGTATACGTGCATGTTTCTATCCAGCTCACTCCCTCATGCTGACTGGTTACGTGTGTGTGTGTGTGTGTGTGTGTTGTATCTTTGAATGACAAGGGTGGAAATGCATCTGAGGTTATTTTGTGTATGTATGTGCGAGACAGAGAGAAAGACAGCCCTGTTCACGTCTCCGCAGACCCCCTGGTCAGATCTGTCTAGAGCACAGACAGACCACACACACTCCCTTACCAAACATCCAATTCTAGCCTGTAGAGAGCACACACACACACACGCACATACTGTCTACACCCACCCCCCACCACACTGTCTCCCACTGATCAGTGTACAGTGTGCCAGCTTACCCACTCACTAAACAGTGCACGCTGTGGTGAGCATGCATTTCAGCCTTTACAGCCTTCATCAGTCTTCATCCTCCTCCGATGAACATCTAGCATCATCATAACTACCATCATCATCAGCATGGGAAGCATCCTCCTCTTCACTACATGTCAATATCAACAGAAAATCTGATCTATCCTTACAGCTGAATAGAGAACACCATCATAACAGCACTTACCACCACCTCCATCATCATCATCATCATCATCATCATCCATTACAGTGGAGTCAAAGAGGTTGATCACCACCATAAACATCATCGTCTCTATATTAATGCCAATGACAATGGAAAACTAATTCACTCCAGAATTCATTCAATCTTAACAACCACAGTGGCCATAATAACAGAAATCATCATCATCATCATCGTCATACCCTTCGCCTTGTCCTCTAAATGCTATTTTTCTCAGTAGCTTTACAATGGCTAATAGCAGTAGCTAGTGCCAAGTCTTATTACTGCACTTCTGCACTAAAGCTAATCACTGTTAGTGTCAGAAATGAAGCTTCCCAGAACTTTACCGGGGCTGTCACTCACTCTCTCTCTCTAATACACCTAGGCTCTTTCATTCAGCATTACATTCTGAGTTCGGGTTCAGGATGTTCTAGTGCATTCGTAGATAGATAGATAGATAGATAGATAGATAGATAGATAGATAGATAGATAGATAGATAGATAGATAGATAGATAGATAGATAGATTATTGATCCCGAAGGAAATTTAGTCTAATATATAATATATAATATCGTCTACTATATAACTCATCCTCGACAGGGAACATATTTAAAGGCGCCAATTTCCTGCTAATTGAATATACTGGATAAAACATATATAAAATATAAAGGTGCCATTTCTTTTTCACAGACAACATTTCATGTATTATGTTTGCCCAACACGGTCATGGATGTGGAGGATGTAGAGGATGTGTTCACGCATGTTCACTTAGAAAGTTACAAACCACAAATTCAATGGCAATCACTGGGGTCCAAGCACCACTACAGATTTTTTCATCCATCTTTTTTTTCAACAGCCTTTAAATCAAACAGCCTGGGGCCTTCAAAGACTATGGCTATATTCAAAAGGAGACATAAAATACTGCATACTGGCTACTACCGTAGTATGTACTGCTCGCTGGGTGTAGTAAACAGTACAGCAACAAGTTCTGACCTACAGTGACCAGTTACCGCACATTAACCTCAGAGCTGTTATTACTGTATCCACTGTTTAGAGCTAGCTGCTGCTATCGCTGCTCAGTTAACCTAAAATACAGTTAGCCTAGCTGTTAGCTTCCCTCGGCAATTTCACTGATCCTCTAAAGTGAGTTCATCTTTTATTAATCTTCAGACCTGTATATTTTAATTTTCTTAGGCTCATTCCACCCCACTACAATCACTACACCCACATTTAGTTGGCTGCGTTTTGCTCCCTAGTGTTACCTGCTGTCCTTTTCTCTGGCTGAAGCAGGCTGAGAGCTGGTACGGCCGCAGTGCATGATGGGATGCAGTAAATCACAAAGATACCTCCCACTGCATACTAGCAATTTGATAGGAGTGGTGCACCATCCGGATAGCTGTAGTGCACTACAGATTCACATTTGTGCACTACTGAATCAGATTTGATCACATACTGCACACTACAGTCTACTCATAGGTTGATTTAGCATGCGTGTAGTATGCAGTACGCCATTTTGAATACAGCCTTTATCTGCCTAATCTTACATGCCACATTATTCCTAAATGAATATGGCACTGCTCAGAGGGCTAACAAACACGAAAACACTACTTACTTTCTTTGCCCAATTAAATCTTTTCCATATTACCGTTTATAACAAACACTTGTAAGTGGCACCATGAGTCATTCATAATTACCATGAGACATTTTGGTAGCAGCGGCGTTCAAATCCAACAACATTCATCAATCACATATTAAAAACTCTATGGACTGATTGCTGATTATATTCCAAGCAAAAAGAACATAATTGCTACTCAGTGTTTTTAGCTACATATATATATATATATATGTGTGTGTATATATATATACAGTGGGGAAAATAAGTATTACCAATTGCCACTTAAAAGATGAGAGAGGCCTGTAATTGACATCAGGAGAGACAAAATGTGGAAAAAAAATTGAGAAAGTCATTTTGTCTGATTTTTAAAGAATTTTATTTGCAAATAATGGTGGAAAATAAGTATTTGGTCAATAACCCTCAATAATTTGTTGTATATTCTCAATGACTCAAACGTTTTCTGTAACGTCTACGAAATTGGCACACACTGTTGCTGGTATGTTGGCCCCTTCCTCCACAGATCTCCTCTAGAGCAGTGATGGATTTTGGGGCTGTCGGCGGGCAACACGGACTTTCAACTCCCTCCAAAGGTTTTCGATGGGGTTGAGATCGGGAGACTGGCTAGGCTACTCCAGGACTTTGTTCTTTTTCGAAGCCACTCCTTTGTTGCCCCTGGCAGTGTGCTTGGGATCATTGTCATGCTGAAAGACCCAGCCCACGTTTCATCTTCATTGCCCTTGCTGATGGAAGGAGGTTTGCCCAAAATCTCACAATACATGGCCCCATTCATTCTTTCATGTACACGGACCAGTCGTCCTGGGTCCACCTTTGCAGAGAAACAGCCCCAAAGCATGATGTTGCCACCCCCATGCTTCACAGTTGGTATGGTGTTCTTTGGATGCAATCCGCATCTTTCCTCCAAACACGACGAGTTGTGTTTTTAAAAATAGTTCTACTTTGCATGACCATATGACATTCTCCCAATACTCTTCTGGAACATCCAAATGCTCTCTAGCAAACTCAGACGTGCCTGGATAGGACTGCTTAAGCAGGGGGACACGTCTGGCACTGCAAGATCTGAGTCCCTGGTGTCGTAGTGTGTTGCTGATGGTAGCCTTTGTATTGGTCCCAGCTTCCTGCAGGTCATTCACTAGATCCCCCCCTTGTGGTTCTGATTTTTCCTTACCGTTCTTGTGTCATTTTGACCCCACGGGCTGAGATCTTGCGTGGAGCCCCAGATCGAGGGAGATTAGTAGTGGTCTTGTAGGTCTTCCATTTTCTGATTATTGCTCCCCACAGTAGATTTCTTCACATCAAGCTGCTTGCCTATTGCAGATTCAGTCTTCCCAGCCTGGTGCAGGGTCTACATTCAGTTTCTGGTGGTCCTCCGACAGCTCTTTCGTCTTCACCAAAAAGTGGAGTATGGAGTGTGAGTGTTTGACTTGTAGGCAGGTGTTTTTATACTGTTACGACTTCAAACAGGTATTAATATAATAGTGGGGGAAAGAGGAGCCTCTTAAAAAAGAAGTTACAGGTCTGTGACAGCCAGAAATCTTGCTTGTTTGTTATTGACCAAATACTTATTTTCCCACCATTATTGCAAATAAATTCTTTAAAAATCAGACAAAATGACTTTATCAATTTTTTTTTCCACATTTTGTCTCTCATAGTTGAGGTCTACCTATGATGTCATATACAGGCCTATCATCTTTTTAAGTGGGACAACTTGCACAATTGGTGACTGACTAAATACTTATTTTCCCCACTGTATATATTTGTGTGTGTGTGTGTGTGTATATATATATATATATATATATATGTGTGTGTATATATATATATATATATATATATATATATATATATATATATATGTGTGTATATATAGAGATCTATATATATATATATATCTGTGTGTGTGTATATATATATATATATATATATATATATATATATATATATATGTGTGTATATATATATATATATATATATATATATATATATAAATATATATATATATATATATATATATACACATATTTATTTTGCTAAATTTATAATAATTACAATAAAGTATCTATCTATCAATCAATCAATCAATCAATCAATCAATCTATCTATCTATCTATCTATCTATCTATCTATCTATCTATCTATCTATCTATCTATCTACATATATATACATACATACATACACTATATTGTCAAAAGTATTCACTCACCCTATGCCACAGGTGTATAAAACCCAGCACCTAGTCATGCAGATTGCTTCTACATGTGTGAAAGAATGGGACATAGACGGAGGACAAGGAAGAGTGAAATTGATGTGGAAGAGCTTGACTTGCCTGCACAGTCCTGACCTCAACCTGATAGAACCCCTTTGGGATTAATTAGAGTGGAGACTGTGAGCCAGGCCTTCTCGTCCAACATCAGTGTCTGACCTTACAAATACGCTTCTGGAAAAATGGTGAGGAATTCCCATAAACACATTCCTGAACCTTGTGGAAAGCCTTCCCAGAGGAGTTGAAGCTGTTACAGCTGCAAAGGTTATGCATATATGTATATAGAAAGCACACAAGCAAGTCTGTTTGGGTCACTAACAACCTAAGACAGTTTAGGGCCCCTGTGTGCAATGACTAAGGCACGCAAACTGCACGATTACCTGCAGTTACTTGGTAGCCACATTAGCCTCTCAGCTCCAGTACAGAACTAATGAGGCAAGCTTCAGATACCAAACCTGGTATCAAATCTGACTTACTACATTCAGGTTAATGGCAATACTGTGTAAACCTGACTTCCAGGCCCCCTTTGCCTTCACCTTTCAGTCAGTCTTCTGTTTATCTAAAAGAGCAGGACCCCAAACAGTAATTAAGCTTAGAGTATATCTCTGCACTTCCACCTTCAGCAGTCTGTGATTTGGTTCTTAGAGTCCGTGCCTGACAAATGGATTCATGCAGCACTCTCAAGAGCACAGCAGTGTAACACGGCTTAGCCTGTACATGTTAGATGCATGGCGCGGTTATCAGCGAGCGCACTCAGGCCAGCCAGCGTAACACCATGCGCCGATGATGTTCTGTTCTGCAAATCTGTACTTTCTCGCCCAAACCTCATGACTCATCTTCATCACCCTCGTGTTAGTCAACCATTTCAGCAGCTGCTGCAGGGGGTAATGGCGTCAGAATCTAAAAGCCCATCTAGCTCTTTTCCACAGCGTACACTGCATAACAAGGGGGTAAATTTAGCTCATTTAGAGCCCGTAGCTCGGAATACACCACGCTCCATTTGTAGCAGCGTGTGCTTTTCTCATGACCCGTTGGTCATGTGCGTTTTCTCTGGAAGATTTTTCAACCCCTGTGACTGGACTGTTTAGTGTTTTCACTGCTTGGACACACCTAATTCAATATACACAACCACTTTAGTAAGTTTTCCCACATTGTATCTGCACCAGTTGCCATACAGGTGCCTCTTTCCCTGTTTTTAATGGTCAGGTCCACCACTGATGCTGCCCACAGGACGCCATTGGGTGGATAGACTTGGTTGGTAGATTATTCTCAGTTCAAAGGTGACGTCAAGCTGCTTAAAACTTCAGCAGCACTGCTGTGTCTGATCCACTCACACCAGCGCAACACACTAACACACCACCACCACCATGTCAGTGTCACTGCAGTGCTGAGAACGATCCACCATTCGCATAATACCTGCCCTGTGGTCCTATGAGGGTACTGGCCAATGAAGAGCAGGGTAAAAGGGGGATCACACAGCATATAGATAAACAGATGGGCTACAGTCTGTCATTTCAGATCTATAAAGCGCTTCTTGGTTAGTGGAGCTGATAAAATGAAGAAGGTGGTTCATGGCATTAAGTGGCCGGCTGGTATATATTCACTGCCTCCTTAATTAGAAACGCCTACTCATCTGCCTCACAAATAAGCTCACCAGACGAAAAATGAGTCACCTGTGACTGAAACATACGAAGAGCTGCAATTCGATTTGGCATGTACTGGACAAGCTTCTGAATGTAGGCCACATCCATGTTCAGCCTCATTTGGGCCAGATTTGGTGGATGACCTCTGTGGCACACTTCTGAGGGGAGTTCCCTGTAGACTGGGTGTACACTGCTGGTAGACCCGTATGACCGTACGCTTCCATACACCTGCAGATTCAGCTACTTCCTTCACACTATCGTCTTTGGCCACGCCCAAATACTGTCGCTGCAGTTAGCCAATCATTAACATCTGCTTTAGAGACGTTTACCACACATCCAACTTCACATTAACTGCTCTGTACCACCCCCTCAGTCTATGAATCCTGTCACACAGACCCCGCAGGTATTTATAGCCTCATCATCCTCATGCAGCGCCATCTGCAGGAGCTTGAAGTTACTACCACCTTAAAAACACAAGGTGGCTATATTAGACATTTCGGGGACATAAGACAGTAAACCATATACGTCTTGATAAACCAACAACAGTCTCCATATCAGATAAACAGTGCTTTCATCTTCATCCAGAGATGCTGTCCATCTCTCTACTGTGAGAAGACATCTCAGCGCTATGGGCCTGAAGGATGCGTGGCTGTCAAGAAGCTCCTCAATGAGAATTAAACTTTTGCTCTAGAAAACTGAAACTGCAGCTCTCAGATCTGGAGTGAGAAATTATAGACTGAAATTCGAGTTTCATAATCAGAAAATGTAACCAACTTTTAATACTGAACTTGTGTTTACACTTGTGTTACTTGATGTTTACATGCAAACCACACAATCAGTGACACTGGCATGGTGAGTGAAAAAAAGCAGATGTGATTTTTAATACTCTGAAACCTTTATGTCTGGTTCTATGTGCTTGTGATATTGTTACTCTCACTCTACAAAAAATAGATATACAATTAAAATAAAAACAATGACAAAGTTAGTGTGACTCAAAGACTCTGACCTGATAAAAACCCATTCCGTTAAAACGTTCAACACTAGTTCAGAAGAGCTAAAGCTTTGCTATGGAACAGTGTGCCAGCAAAAGGTCTATGGTTTGAACCAAAGCTGGGAACATTAAAGGAACCAAACAAACCATGATGTGAGACACCACTGGTGTTATGTACACTGCCAGTTATAAGTTTAAATAACTGTAGGCTACTCATAGTTTTCCTCATTTTTAGATTAATGTTCTACTTAGAATAAAGGTGAAGACATCAAACTATAAAACAACCCACATGGAATAATGCAGTCCACCTTAAAACCTCAAATTCTACTGGTATGCCCATCATGAATATTCACTGACTTGAAAGGCTACCTTTCTATTGTGCAAAAAGCAGATCAATACATATTACACAAAATACACATTCGAGATGGCAATATGGCAGAACTATAATACTGTGGCACATCAAGAGTATATGTGGTATATCAGGATATGCATTGTTCAGGTTGAAACTGTTATGGGTCTGTAGAATTTTTAAGATAACCAAAAACATCAGTTTAGTTGGATGCTTCTAAGCTTTTGGCTGGTACTGTGTTTATTGTTTATTTATTGTTATTTAAATATTAGTATATTTTTTGCAGATTTTTTAGGTGACATTGGCACTGTGTAAATGGAAACTGTCCTACATGTCCTGGATACTTTACAGATACAACTAACTGAAAATGATGCAGGGTTTTAAATAATAAAAAATATCAAGATGCATCAATAATGATCAATTATTCACCTATATTTCAAAATTTGTGTGTGTTCCAGCCCTGAATCTGAATCTCTTGTGGCCCATAAACATATTGATTTAGATTCCAGGTAAGGCTTTTGGAATTTATGGGTTGGAAAGTCCATGTAACTCCAACTTTCTCCATCAGTAGCATGTTAGAAAGTCGTTCACATTGGATCATACAGTTAGCATCTGTCACATCACCAAGTTGTAACTACCAGATGTTTGCGTTGCAGTGATGACGGGCTATTGGTACATTTACCCTTTGAACAGTCAGGATGGACCACAGGCAGTATGTGTCCATGTACTGGCTAGTAATACATTATGAACTACTCACACAAACTTTCAACCTTGAGCAGTACAGAACTTGTTAGACTTGTATTGACAATTCTGGCAGCTGTTCACGCGCAACCTTACAATTCATGACTTTCTGATGACTGTCTGAACCCAACATTAATCTCTTATTTAAGGCTTCAAGTGTTTCAAAAACATGGTTTACTCCGCAGGACATTTTAGCTAACTAAGACCCGACAAACTGATAACTTCAGTAATTCGCCCTCTTATTTCTATGATGAAAGGAGCAGGGGAAATATCCCGAGTAAACAGTCATTCAGCTGCATAAACTGGTCAAGCTGAAGATCAATGCACCGAGACCACATCGCCCTAATAAAATCTCCACCCCTCTGGAGCGCTTCGCTGAAATGAAGCGTGTCATTCTGAAATGTCAGGAAATGCAAATGCCATTTACATTTCTGCCGTTTGGCAGACACTCTTATCCAAAGTGACTCACATAAGTGCTTTGTCGTCTATATGGAAAACTTGCTTACGCTAGTGCAAACAGTCTATGCTCTAAGGATACCTTTGGGCCAGGGGAGCGGGCGGACGCAGGGGTCAATGCTGCTATATAACAAAAGAGACTCCACATTTTTTGTAGACTTTCCGTAGACGCTGCTCTCCAGAGCTGATGCAGGGAAACTGGGGATCTGTATCTCTATTAGAACTAAAGCTGAACCACTTAGTAAACATTCTCCTGCTCCACCAGCTGAAGTGATGAAATGTTAGCAGAATGCTAAAGAGGCTGTAACTGATATGAGCGGGAAGGTTGGAGCGCCATGTTTTCCTAACGCGAGTCTCTGAGCAATATTTACAAAGCTTGTATAATGATCTAACGAGTATTCTTCAGTTTATCAACTAATCTAACTATCACGGCTTTGTGACCTTTGAGAACTAACTCAGTTTGTTTAGCTAATCATTTTGTCTAACTAATAAAATCAACGACTAATTATATTCGCAGACTAATCATTGACAAGTGACTATTGACTAATTGGCGATGACCTTTTACGTTTTACGTAAATGACTAACATTTACATTTCTGGCATTTAGCTGAGGCTCTTATCCAGAGCGACTTACAAGGTTAATCACATTACCAATGTAGGCTAATGTAGTGTTAGGAGTCTTGCCCAAGGACTCTTATTGGTGTAGCACAGCATCACCCAGACCGGGATTCGAACCCCAGTCTCCCACGTGTGATGGTGGCTACTTGGCAGGTAGTGGTGTTATCCGCTGAGCTACACCAACCACTAACTGGCTGTTGATTAATCATTAACAACTAATTGATTCTCTACTTTAATTGTTGATGACTAACAGCGTTTTTAACTAATCATTAATGACTAATGGACGTAGCTGACTTTTCATTAATGACTAATAGACTTTGTTGACTAATCATAGATGAGTAACCAACTCTGTTGACTAACTGACTGGTAACCAGGGCTTTTGACTTTGTTAGCTAATCATTCATAACTTATTGGCTTTGTGGACTAAGAGTCGATTACCAAGTGACTTAATTGAATGATCATTGATGACAAATTGACTTTGTAGACTTATTAATGATGACTACTTGGTTGTTGATATTGATAATTGACTATATATTTAATTAACTGTTGACTGATGATAACTATTTGACTCTTGACTAACTGTAGATGACTTTGTTGACTAATCATTGATGATTAAGAGATCGTGCTGATGATTTAATGATAACTAATTGACTTTGATGACCAACTGAATAATTTGACAAACTGATTTTGTTATTGTTGACTGATACTGCTGATTAATTGCGGGTAACTAATAGCTGATCTGGAGATCTGTCTTTCTCCTAACACTTATGAAGCATTTAGTAAGACTCTGAAAAGGCCACATGCTGTCATCTACTGCTGATGTGATGAACTCACCATGATGCACAACTCCTCTCAGCCCGTGGATTATTGGATCCACTGCAGGATTGTCCTTCTGCCCAACCTGAAGGAGACAGAGAGAAAGAACAGATGCTGTATGAAAATAAGGAAATGGCACTTCCACTCAGTCATCAATCTGTGTTTTTAGATTACAAGTGTGTAGGTGTGTGTGTGTGTGTGTGTATGTGTGTGTCTGTGTGTGAGTGAGAGAGAGAGGGAGAGGGAGAGAAAAAGAGAGAGAGAGATGGAGAGAATGTGTCTGCATGCTTGTGATATTTTTTTTTTCACGAACGAGGAGAAAAGATGTCACTGCTGCCAAGAAATACCCAACAGGAGAATGAGAGAAAATGAGAAAGGAGAGAAGAGAGAGATACACAGAGATAGAGACAGAAAGAGTGAGAGAGCAAATACAGCTGATTGCGTTTGGCCTGCCCAAAGTGACTGAGTGACGTCAATGGTCGGCGCTGATGTCATAACAGCTAAATGAGAACATTTTTCTTCCTTTTTTTTTCTGTCTTTCAGCCGCTGCTGTTCAGCCAGCATCCATACACAGACAGCAGGATATCAGATCATTTCCCACATGTTCCATATGTATAATACATACGTACCTGTAAATAATATGTACCTACAGCAATAATAATAATGCAGAAGCACAGTAATACATACACACTAATAACAATGGGTATATATAATAAGTATCTATATGTAAAATATACATATATTACAAATAAGTAATAACCTAAATGTTATAATATGCCCCATAAGCCATAAGCATAATCGCATAAGATCAAACTCATACCAGAATCATTCTCTTACAAAGTGTGCACGTGCATGTGAGTCAGAATCAGGATCAGAATCAGAATCAGAATCAGAATCAGAATCAGAATCTCTTTATTTCACCAAGTATGTTACACATACAAGGAATTTGTCTTGGTGAGAGCAACAGTGCATGTCTGTGTGTGTGCATGTGTGTTTGTAACTGTGTGTGTTTGTTTGTTGGTGTGTGTGTATGTGTGTGTGTGTGTGTGTGTGTGTGTGTGTGTTATGTGTATGTGTGTATGTATGTGTGTGTGATGTGTATATGTGTGTGTGTGTGTGTGTGGTGTGTATGTGTGTATGTGTATGTGTGTGTGTGTTTGTAACTGTGTGTGTGTATGTGTGTGTGTGTGTGATGTGTATGTGTGTGATGTGTGTTTGTGTGTATGTGTGTGATGTGTGTGTGTGTGTGTTTGTGTGTGTGTGTGTGTGTGTGTGTGTATGTGTTTGTAACTGTGTGTGTGTGTGTGTGTGATGTGTATGTGTGTGATGTGTGTTTGTGTGTATGTGTGTGATGTGTGTGTGTGTGTGTATTTGTGTGTATGTCTGTGTGTGTATGTGTTTGTGTGTATGTGTGTGATGTGTGTGTGTGTGTGTTTGTGTGTATGTCTGTGTGTGTATGTGTTTGTGTGTATGTGTGTGATGTGTGTGTGTGTTTGTGTGTATGTGTGTGATGTGTGTGTGTGTGTTTGTGTGTGTGTGTGTATGTGTGTGATGTGTGTGTGTGTTTGTGTGTATGTGTGTGATGTGTGTGTGTGTGTTTGTGTGTATGTGTGTGATGTGTGTGTGTGTGTTTGTGTGTGATGTGTCTCGTTTTTATTTTTTTACACTCAGTATTATGAAGCTCATGAAGACCTGCTGGAAAAACATGTTAAAGTTGATATGTACACACATGCCTTTCCATTCGACTCTATTACTGAATTCATATTCCACCATTATCTCTGTAATTAACATCAGTCTGTGATCAGATACTACACCAACACTGTCTCCAACATCATCACATAAAGAAACTGCTGAAGTGAAAATGAACTGATCAGTTAATTGAGTGAGAGAACAAGGGAAAAATCAGACAGACAGAAAACTGGAAGAGAAAGAAGTAGGCAGTGAGCGGGAAAAAGAGAACGAGAAAATAAAGTGAGATGGAGTGAATGAGAGACAGAATTGGGAAAGATAGAAAAGGAGAAAAAGTTAAAAACAAACATGTAAACAGAGAACACAGAGCGAGGAGGTAGAAAGAAAGAAAGAAAGAAAGAAAGAAAGAAAGAAAAGGAGGGGAACCGAAAGAAAGAGAAAGAAAGAAATAGAGAGGGAAAGAAAAAAGAAAGAGAGAAAGAAAAGAAGAGAAACTGAGAGACAGAGAGAGAGTGAGAGAAAGAGAAAGAGACAGAGGAAGGGAGAAAAAAAGAAACAAAGAAAGAGAGAGAAAGAAATTGAGAAAAGCTGAGAGACAGAAAGCAAGAGAGAAAGAGTGAAACAATGAGAGACAGACAGAGAGAGAAACAGACAGAGAGAGAGACAGAGAGAGAGCGAGAGAGAGACAGAGAGAGAGAGAGAGAGAGAGAGAGAGAGACAGAGAGAGAGAGAGACAGACAGAAAGAGAGACAGGGAGACAGAGAGACAGAGCGAGAGACAGAGAGAGAGAGAGGCAGATAGAGAGAGAGAGAGAGAGAGAGAGAGACAGAGACACAGAGAGAGAGAGAGAGAGAGAGAGACAGAGACAGAGACAGAGACAGAGACAGAGAGAGAGAGAGAGAGAGACAGAGAGACAGAGAGACAGAGAGAGAGAGAGAGAGAGAGAGAGAGAGAGAGAGAGAGAGAGACAGAGAGAGAGAGAGAGAGAGAGAGAGAGAGAGAGAGAGACAGAGAGACAGAGAGAGAGAGTCTTGTTCTAATTCATACGTGTCTGAAATGACAGAGGGAAAATAACTGTAATCACTGCAGCTTGATCTTCAGTGGAGAACCGTGTGTGAAGAAAAGGCAGAGTGGTGAGGTAGAAAGAAAACATGTGAGAAAAATAAACAAACAAACAAATAAATAAATAAAAGCAGAAACAAACCAGAGGTGAGTGCTTTTAAAAATTCCCCGTGGACGAGAGACAGGAGACAGGATTTGACAGAGAGGACCCGGGGGTCACCACTGCCGTCGAGGAGGTGTGTGAGTGTGTGTGTGTTTAGTTCCGGAGAGGAAGCCAGAAGCGTTGGAGGCAGATCTAACTGCTGCTCCCAGGAGGAACCGGTGGAAAGGGTTTCACACACGTCCACTGGCCTACTGCCATCTCACTCTCTCTCTCTCTCTCTCTCTCTCTCTGCATCCATCTTTCCCTCTCTCATCCCCTCCCACACTCCCTCCCATTTTCTCACTCACTCTGTTTTTTCTACTGCACTATAAATCTCCTTCGGCCTGGACGCTCCTGCTGCCGCTGATAGAAAATTCCGGAAGGGACTCCGGTAGCTGAAGGCAGAAGGGCCCTCCGACAGCGAATCCTAAATTCCTTGAAAGGCTCAAATTCCTAAGGTTCCTCCAGCATGAATGAAAATGAAAGTCCTGTGGATATGGAATTCCTAATTCTTAATCTGATGCCAATAATTCAGTTATGAGGTGCAACCACAAGGCTCCAGACCAGGGAGTGGGGGAGAGCATGCTGAACATCAGAAGTCACGTCAGAGAGGTGCATATTAGGGGGCTAACAGCGGGGTGTAGGACAGCTACTATAGAAACTGAGAAACACTGAACTAGATTATAAAAACAACCAACCAGGAGACACATAACCAACAGAACGACCAAACCAACGGACAAGGAGACAACACGACTCGAATGGAAACAAAATACCAGCAGGGGAACAAACGCCAAGCAAGAACAAGCAGCGCAACATGGAGTATAAAATAACAAGGGCTAACGAGAGACACCTGGGAAGGGGCGGAGCCAGAAACAGGTGAGGGGCCTGACAAGAGGGCGGAGACAGGAGGAGCAAACGACCAAAACAAACAGAAGCACATGGAGCAGGGTGACAGATAGCACCAGGACATGACAAGACTGAAACAGAAAGCCAGATAAGACAGACAAGCATGAACAGGACAGGGCAGGATGGGACAACATCCAAATACCTAAACCGGTGGGCGTGGTTTCCAGGTTAGAGTTAAACCCCCTTGAATTGTGTGTGCCCGTCTCTGGTTTACAGGATGCTAACACTTGACCATTTCTTACCCATCACATTATGTAACCTCTGGTGTGTTTAGTGTAGTAGAATGAAACTTTAAGAGCAGTATACTGATCTCTTCTCAGCTTCAGCTTTTCTACAAGACAAAACAACAAAGGCGTCCACTTCTACACTCTGACTTACCAGCTGAAAAACCCGAGAGAAGGTCTCTTACTTAGTAGCTCTGTTTTATTTTAGCTTTACTGTGGACGTTATAGTCCTGATTTGGTTTTCATGTTTCTGAGCACATCTTTTTGCTATTAGATTATTTTCACTCCTAGTTTTTAATTTTAGCTGATTAATTAAACACTGTATATGACTGCACAGTGCAATGCCCAGATTCATACACATCCTTCTCCATAGAGGATGCACTGTAAAAAGCGCATTATGCATTGCGTTGATGTAGCTCAGCGGATAACACCACTACCCTCCAGGGAACCACCACCACCACATGTGGGAGACTAGGGTTCGATTCCTGGTCTAGGTGGCTATGCTCGGCTACACCAATAAGAGTCCTTGGGCAAGACTCCTAACACTACGTTGGCCTACCTGCAATATGATTACCCTTGTAAGTCGCTCTGGATAAGAGCGTCAGCTAAATACTGTAAATCTAACTAGTTGAGTTTAAATACTTGTAACAATTTTTTTTTTTAAGTTGTACTTATTACAGTGTGTGTACAAAGTTTCACATTTAGAAAATCAGACAGGGAATTTAACCAGTACAGCTCAGGTTTTTGCATTTGATTGTATATGGGAAACACTTCATATCATGGGCAGTGACACTATAAGGGAGCCCATATGCTGTAAACCCAAATATTCATTTTTAATTCTTTTTTTTAATAATAAAAGAGTTTGATGTACTATATAAAAACTATTAACACACATATCAGTCATGCACTGGGTCATATAGTCTATATGAAAACTAAGGTGCAAAAAAAGCCCATTTCAAATTCATTTATGATATCACAGAAAACATCACAGCCTATATCCGTGTAGCTCTGCCCTTTCATACTGGAGCTATAAGGCATGCCTCAGCCAGGAACGCCTCTTGAATGGGACAAAACACAGGACAGACAAGCAGAACAGGGATAGAACAGTGGACATCCAGCAAAAAAGCTCAAATGCATGAAGAAGATACAGGATATGGGTCAAAAGGTTCAAACAAGACAGAGAACGTGAGAAAGGAGAAAAAGGGTGAGCGATAGAAAAACAGACAACAAGAACATAAGGGAGGAAAGAGAGCAAAAAAAGAATGAGGAGGAGAAGCGGAGAGATGATGAAGAACAAACACATGGCCTTTTGCTAGCTAAATGCATTCTCCGCAATGCGTAACCTTAATTGCCACTGAGTAGGTCAAGATGCACATTACACAACAAACAAGCTCATCTCTCTGATGTCAAAGCTCATCTTACTTGATATCAAAGCTCCTCTTGCTGATGTCAGAGGCCATCTGCTGCCTACGCACACCTGGATTTCTTCTCACAGGTTAAAATAAATGAACATTTTTCTTCCTCTTTCTTTTCCCTTTTTTTAAAACCCCTGCTTCAAGGCTTTCGCCTCATCTCCCGCATCCAAATAATGCAAATAGTCACTAAAGAGCATGAAATATTACAGAAGGGAGAACACGAGCAAGGCTCATTTGTTGCATTGTGCATAAACAGAGATTGTAACCTTGGCAAAATGCAGCAAAAGCAAAAAAGATCTGGAGTTTTAGGAAGACGAAGCACAGTTCAACTCAAAAGCCTTCACAGAGTGTATCCTTTGTTGAGAAGAATAACACTGGGTCATTGCCCTAATTAAAACTGAAATCCAAAACTACAAACGAGGATGGATCGATCAAAACATACACCTTTTGGACAAAAATATTGGGACACCTACACATTGCACCTACAGGAGCTTTTATGACATCCCATTCTGAATCCATAGCCATTAATACAGTTGTCCAAAATGTCTTGGTATGCTGAAGCATTAAGATTTCCCTTCACTGGAACTAAAGAGGCTTTAGGCCAATACCTGAATAACAAACCCGTAGCATTATCCCTCCTCTACCAAACATATACTCGTCCATCAGACTGCCAGACAAGGAATTCAGTGAGCTCTTTAGAATGACCCATTCGTTAACAAATGTTTGTACAGGCAGACTGCTTAGCTAGGTGCTAGATTTGATACACCTGTGTCGACGGAACTGAATGAAACAACTGAATTCAATGATATAAGGGTGTCCCAATACTTTTGTCCATATGGTGCATACAGAATTTACTCAGAAAACATACCAATTGCAATGTGCAATTTTAATGCCAGCATTATTGCTTAAAGTGGCATTAACTTCGCAGACATCTGTCATCCTTTTATGGCCATGTTGTTCGCAGCTCATAGACACTGGACAGGAAATGAGGGCTGAAATTCTGTACCACCCTAACGATGTCCACCTTGCATCTGGAATCGCAAACGCCCCAGACAGCTCTGTGCAGAGGTATTTTTGGATTCAGCAATTCAGAATGTCAGTGGCAAAGTTTGAGAAGCTATGCACCACAATCAGACCATCTGTAGGGATAATCGTTTCCGGTCACTGGCCACCCATACAAAGTGATAAGAGAATGGCCACTGCACTGCACAAGCTGGCCACTTCGGCTCAACAACAGAAATGAAATCCACCACACTGAAGATTTATCAGGTCATATTTAATCCCGAGGAATTTGGGAAGAGGCACTGTGGATTAAACGAAAGTGGCATCGGGACCTGAATAACAGAATGCTTGACTGCTGCCCTTTGCCACCATGTTGTTGATATACTATTGGCCTATGCAGCGATGACTATTTGTACTATAAGTTAATAAAGCTTCCTGACAGATCAAAAACAGCCATGTTGTGCTGCATGGTTCAAGGTAAAACAACCACAAAAAAAGGTCAACAGGAACAATAAATGATGATACGTTTAAACTATGGCCAATATTCATTGAGCTACACCTACAGAAGTAGTCTCTCAATATGCTAACACAGCATTCCAGAAGTCTCGGCATGGAGCTGTAGAGGTTCCTAATGGAGTCCTGTGATAATCCATCCCATGCAGCTCGAATTTCCTCACACAGTTCCTGCAGATTGTGTGGTGGGGCTGGAGGTGGAGTGACACTAGGCCTTCTGGACATGTGATGCGTGACAACAAACCGCTCGGTGCTGACCAGGGTGCCTCCACACACAGACTCACTGGTCATGTCCACCAAGACAAAAGTGGGACTCGTCACTGAAGATGACCTGCTGCCATTCTGAGTCACTCAATGACAGTCTGGCACGACACCATTGAAGTCCTTGGTTACATTGACATGGTGTTAAGGGCAGTGTCTGTGTGGTTGTAGTCCTGCGTCTACCATGTAGTGCAACCGTCTGCCAATGGTGCTGGCACTAACAGGAAGAGTTATGGAGGGATTCACTGCTCGTCGAATATCCACAATCATGGCTGTTGGGTCAGCATTAAGGTCCATTGGAATCATCTGCATGTCTCACAGTGTCGAACCTATCCTCCAAGCTTCATCCCTGTCGGTTGAATAGTGCAACTATTCACTGACGATGAGTTTATACGGACTGTGGAGCGAAGAGTACGTGTTGGAACATTCACAGCCATGGCTTCTATTTCAAAAACCGTTTTGGGTTCTCCAAAACACAACCTCTTTAGGGTCCAAATGAGGCTAGTATAAGAGCCCCAGGTCTGAGGGCTAGTAAATAACTGACTGACTGAAAGCATAGCGGATGAAGTTGCATCAGCTATCCATTTCCATCAGAGGCGGGCAGATGAAGAGGCGGGACTGTAAACAAAGACGGCTAATGCAATGCCTAGGTGATTGAGCAATCTGTGCTGAACAATCAGAGACATTAGATAATCGATGACAAATGCAAAGGAGGAGACTCATAGGGCCAGATGGACTGAGGCAATGACAAACACAACACGAACTACACAGCCATGGAAGCGCTAGAAGAGAGATGGGTTAGCCATAAAAAGAGGTAAAGAGCAAAACTGAGCAAAGAGAGAGGCTGGCTAACTTTCAGAGCATCACAAAGTTAGCTCATTGTGTTAGAACACATGTGTTTTCACGAATCGATCGCATCGCTCGTATCGCTCTCTGTTGTGTTTTCAAGACTGGATGTTTAAAGCCAGACAAATCCGCCGTTAACGTTCTCACCGCTGAACAAGTCGACTGGCGGCGTGCAGAAAAGGAGAAGAAAGACAGAGAAAGAAGGGAAAGCTACAGAGAGTGCTCCTCTATGTATGTGCGTCTAGGGAGCTGATCCGAGTTATACGGTCAGAGGTGGTCCGTCCTTCGCTGGCTACCATCACTATTCCACGTGCTTCCCCAGCGCCGGGCCCCGAGCTCAACAACACAGAAATCTTTCTATTGATCCAGCAAGATTTCTCTCAAATACACACATGCACTGCAGACAGACTTAGCACTCGGGCTGCTACGCTCTAAAGCCCCCAAACTTTCAAGTACCTCAGTTCCCACCATGCTCTGTTCTCCCAAACAAAACAAAACAAGCAGCTTCGGCAGACTAGCACCAGCTCTCTCCAGAGCGACAGCAGACTTCTTGGAAGTAGCAGCACCATTGTGCCTCACAACAGCTCATGTCTTTGAAATGGGAACGTTCTCGGCATCAGTGCAGCAAAATTCTATTTCAAGTATTTTGAATCGATACTGGATTCAGGTAATGTAAAGAAGAGGTCGCAGGGTCTAGACGTGGGGTCCCCAAACTTTCTATCTGGAAGTGGGATGTGCAACATTTGTGGTGGGCCGAGGGGCGAGACAAAACAGTTTGAAATCATATGCCAATATATAGAGCATAAAGAATGTGCTGCATATTAATTATACATAATTTGGTCATTTCACAGTCATTTTACATACTTGTATGTAATTTAGGATATTAATTTTTTTTTATTTTTAATATTTTTAAAAAATATTTTTTATATATTATTTTTTATATATTTTAATGATTAACAAAACATACTTTGTGGTTATGGCAATAATACTTCAAATTGTGTGTTATTTTATGTAAAATTTGATATTTTAATTTACAGTGAATGATTGTTTTGCCATGGGAAAATAGGTGAACGCATCCTCTACACAGAACTTGAATATCGCTTCAACATTTTTAACCGTTTATAATCTACTTTTTTATTAGAAGGATAAAAATAATAATTTGCTGAGGAAAAAAACATGAAATTGAAATGGTCCATAATCGGTGGTACATTAGATTTTTTCCAGTATGTGAAATTCAGCAAATGAAGAGTCAGTGTGCGGGAAGTGTGTCCTCAGTGTGTGTGCATGTGACCGTATGAGTGATACTCTCTTGGCTTTAAACTCAGTGAAAGCACTCTTTTTTCACCAAGCTGCTTGGCAATTGCCCCGTAGCCCTTCCCAGCCTTGTGGAGGTCAACAATTTTGTCTCTGGTCTTAGCCATGTTAGTAGTTGGAGTCTTACTGATTGTGTGGGGTGGACAGGTGTCTTTATGCAGCTCACGACCTCAAACAGGTGCTTCTAATTTAGAATAATAAGTGGAGTGGAGGTGGAGTTTTTAGAGGCGGAGTAACAGGTCTTTGAGGGCCAGAATTTTTGCTGATTGGCAGGTGTTCAAATACTTATTTGCAGCACACAAATAAATTATTAAAAAATCAAACATCGTGATTTCCGGATTTTTTTTTAGATTATGTCTCTCACAGTGGACATGCACCTAAGATGACCCCTCTATGATTTCAAAGTGGGAGAACTTGCAAAGTCACAGGGTGTTCAAATACTTATTTTCCTCACTGTATATATCATCTCTGTATCTATATATTTCTCTCTGCGTCTCTCAGTCTACATGTCACCATGTCTTCCTTTCTCTCCCTCTGCCTCTGTTTGTCTTCTCAATCTTTGTCTGTCTCCATGTCTCTCACTGTGTGTCTCTCAAGCTGTTTCTCTCTCACCGTCTCCGGGTCGCTCTCAGTCCTCTCTCTCTATCTATCTCACCCTCTTTCTCTGTCTCTCTTTCTCACCCTCTGTTTCTGTCTCTCTCTATCTCCGACTCCCCATGTCTTCTGCTCCCTCTTTGTCTGTCTCTCTCTCAGTCATTGCCTACTGACAGACATGAATAGCACTTCAGAATTCTGTCTCTTTAGGCTGGTAGAACCAGGCTGTCATAAACACACACACACACACACATGGTCACACATGCGCACACACGCACGCACACACACACACATTCACACACGCACGCACACACACACACTCATACGCATGCATACACACACGCACACACACGCACACACACACAGAGAGGATGTTTTTGAAGTATTAGGGTTTAGTATTACTCTGTGTAGTACAGTAGCTCTAAGAGTGTCTATTTTGATTACAGTCACAAGGACACAGAGACAAATACACCAAAGGGTGAACGTGTGAGCGTGTGTATCGGTGTGTGGGTGGGTGTGTGGGTGTGTATGTGTTTATTAGTGCTTGTGGGAAGGTTAATGACACAAACAGTGACACCTAATGAAGTTTTGATCCTGCCTGTGCACAATGACAAAACCC